>OX637702.1:27749788-28105358 GCA_951802165.1 Adalia decempunctata | reverse complement strand
GTTGTAGAATCTGTCATGATTATGTTCAAAATTTTTCTCAAAAGAATAAAAAGTTTCCAAAAGCGATTTCCAACAGGTATGATAGGTCCTATGATTAGACCAATGTAAAGAATGAAGCATTTCATTTCAGAGCAGGACATGCTCAACTTCTTTTTTTTCAAATTGACCAAACTAATCAGTGATCGGGTATTAGATTCTTGTCCATAATTGAAAAATTTCAGCTTTTCATTGAGTAATTCTAAAGAAAATAATTTGTCCACAATGATAAGTTGGTGCAGAATTTCAGCCATGTCATATTCAGCTACTCCTTCGTAAATGTCATGCGATATATCAACTGCATAATTTTCTGTTACATGAAAAGAATCTATTTTATTGAAAAAGCACTCTTCCTTTATACCAGTTTCACCTACGTCGTTCAGATCTAAATCAATTTCATAATTTTGTATATTCCTCATCATTTTGAATTACCTGGGATTCCATCTCCTGTCTACTACATTTGCAAAATCTACAATAAAAATTGGCACGAAAACTTTGTGTGAATCCTAAAATTGAATTTAAACCAAGATTGTCACCTAAAACTAGAGCTACAGCAAAATGAATTTTATAAGATTTGTGGTTGGATATATTCACCAATATTCCTTCTGATCTCAAAGAATTTAATTCTTCCACTAATTTTGAAAATATGACACCTGTACCAAATTCTTTCAAATCTGAACTATGGAACAAAAGAGTAAGGAATATATTTTTCAAATGAGCTCTGTACTTGGGTGGAATGAATGGGAAAGATACATATACTGCACCTAATTTATGAAGGCCATGGTGAGAGCCTAGAGAATCCCCACATTCAAATTCATCAAAATATACAAATAAGGGGAAGACAATTTTATTTTTTCCAAGTTCTTTATGTTTCCAAAATTGAGTTTGAATTATATTTGAGATATTTTTCGAATCAGATGCTAATTCTTCTGTATACATGAGAACATCAGAAAAAATACCAGGTATCTCAAAATAATGTTTGAAAACTCTACCAATAGGAATATGTTGAGCTTTACATTTTTGTTCTTTTATTCCACGTTTTGCTGAATTGTCATATCTTTGTCCTACGATGTACTCCTCAGGAGGAATATAAAAATCATTGTTTTTAAAAAAAGAAAATCTTTTGTATTCAGTCTCTAAATCTTCAAAAATATTTTTAAACTCATCAAAACATTTTTCAATTTTGGTGAATATTCGAATTTGTTCTACATCCAGTGTCTGCATAAATTTAGTAAGGTTTAATTCTAAAAAACTTACAGGTATAGCAAATAACTTGCGGACATTGTCAACTATGAATTGAACATTTTTTCTAGTCAGGGTATCATCTGCATACATATCACAAATGAAGGTCAAGATACCTTGCTTCAATTTGGCACTGAATTCTTTGGGATCTTCATCATATTCCTCAGATTTTTCGATTTGATTGCAAATTGCAGGGTAATCAATTTCAAGGGTGGTATCAGAAATGCTTGTATCAAAGCGTTTTGCTGAATTACTTGGTGAATCAGAAATTTCATGTTTGTGATTAAAATGTCTTCGGAAAGAATCAATACTATTGAAATTTCTAAAAACATTTATCTTCTACACAAATATAATTGCTTTTATTTGTAAAACCATGTACTTCTTTGAGGTGGGCCAACAGTAATTTAACATTTGATAATATAAGTTGACATTCACTACAACGAGGCATTTGTCCCACTTAAAATAACAAGCACAAATCAAAGTATTCAATATGTTTAGTTTACATGAAGAAGCTTTTTTAATTTCCAGTTTTCCAGTTTCAAGTTCACTTATAGAACACTAACATTCTATATTCAAAGTGGACAGTTACCAGAAGAACTAAATTTCACTGCAATTCTTGAGGGACATATTCCTGGTATCTTGATACTGCCTCCTGCTTTCATGCTACGTTCCTTACATTGACTTGTAAATCCTAAACATATTATATTCAAATAAAATCAGCTGACATAACTCATAACATAAATAAACCAACCTGTTGTATTACTTCTATTGCATTTATAATAGATATACTTCTCATTAGAAGCATTTGTCGAAGTTCTCTGTTGGGCGTAGTTGATACTCCTATTATCTGCAGACCTCCAAGTCTCAAATTCTTCATTATTCCTGAAATAATATGACGACTCTTTGATATTCAAAGAGTGAAGTTTCCGCAAATGGTTCAACAAATCGTCATGGGAACCAAGAGATGTTTTTTCCTCTCCAGGGCAAAGTGGGCACTTCATATGGAGAGTATTTCTCGTTGTCGGCACAGGTTCTTCGTTATGTATTTTTCGCATATGCCGATTTCTTGTAGAGGAACTAGAAAATTGTTTTAGGCACACGCGACACAGCAAACTTTCCCTGCAAATTCATTATCAAAACTTAACCAATATGTTTATACATATTAATGAAATACTCACTTAACTTCGTCCATTTTGCTTATCAACAAAACTCCTTGTTTATATAGTCTCAGCCTTCTATAGGGGGTCGTGATATAATGCAGCAATCAAAATTGCTATTTGTGCAACACCTGAATTTAAATTCTGATTTCGGAAAGCAGAAAACAATCTGAATTTCTCAAAAGCCAAAACAAATCGTGTAAATAGTTCAAGAACAATTCCAGAACTAGAAGGAGACACATTAGACAAGGAAAGAGAACCGTGAAAGTTTCAACATGTCATGCGCAGAAATTCCTTAACGGTGATTGGTCAGAAATACGGCACCGTTGGTGTCTTTTAAAAGACACCAACGGTGCCGTATTTCGACCAATAGGAGGAGAGCACGCTATAGGGAAAAGTAGAATTCGATAGGTGGCGCTCTGTAATGTCAATGTCATCTTAGCAACGAGTAAAACAAATCAGATGCCGTATAAGAAGCGATTTCGAATGGCTTTTGCGGTTGGTTCATGGTTGACCGGTCGGTTCATAGACGATGACGTCGGACCTCCGGTTGGTTCCGACCCATTCGAATTCTTCCTTAACGAAACGGTTGGTTGATCGGCGAGCTGTCAAGTTTCAAGTTCAATTCAAATTGACAATTTGCTCATAACACTATTCGAATTCGATACAGTCTCGTTATATTATTGTTAATTAAATCATTGAAATATGATTAAACGCAAGGCAGTTGCAGCACTCCTATTATTAGATGAATTGGATGATGCCGATTCATCGAATATTAAAAAAATGTTATTATTGACAGATAATACAAGTGCGAATATCTCTTATATGGCCGTAAAAACCTTATTTAAAATACACGAAGAGAATATCGTCCTAAGACCATCATAATAACGAAGAAATTGGACTAGCAGAGATCTAATTTCCAAAGTACACCAATGGTGGAACCACCACGACAGGATAATGACAGACCGGTTTCTGGCTTATTAGCCTTCTTCAGTGCCACACAACCCTTATCGTGGTAGTATCCAACTGAAGCGGTAGAGCTTATATTATATGCTAGAAGGAACATCTGAGTACAGTTTAAACTGTACAGTGTCGCAACTAGCGGATAAATGTCTACGCTTCATCCAGAGGCTTCTTCGAAAACTAGATCTCTACGTACGTTCATTTTTCCCTACGGTGTTTCGCAAGTTCTCCATTTCGGAGTCTCATGCAGTTCACTGTGGGAGGTTGAACACGTCCGTTAGCACGGTTAGAACCCCGCAGGTAATAACAATAATTTTCTAATTTCCAAAGTACACCAATGGTGGAACCACCACGACAGGATAATGACAGACCGGTTTCTGGCTTATTAGCCTTCTTCAGTGCCACACACTGCGGGGTTCTAACCGTGCTAACGGACGTGTTCAACCTCCCACAGTGAACTGCATGAGACTCCGAAATGGAGAACTTGCGAAACACCGTAGGGAAAAATGAACGTACGTAGAGATCTAGTTTTCGAAGAAGCCTCTGGATGAAGCGTAGACATTTATCCGCTAGTTGCGACACTGTACAGTTTAAACTGTACTCAGATGTTCCTTCTAGCATATAATATAAGCTCTACCGCTTCAGTTGGATACTACCACGATAAGGGTTGTGTGGCACTGAAGAAGGCTAATAAGCCAGAAACCGGTCTGTCATTATCCTGTCGTGGTGGTTCCACCATTGGTGTACTTTGGAAATTAGATCTCTGCTAGTCCAATTTCTTCCTTATTTAAAATTTTTGAAGTTACAAAACAAATTTATTTATGGCCGATGGCGGGAGATTGTAGAATAAAAAGAGATAGAACCATGAACCAGAGATCGAACCGTGCTGCAGAGCACGGTTCGAGTTTCGGTTAACCAACCCTGAAACAGCTGATTTATTACGTCATCAATTCATAAACCAACCAAAAACCAATATCAATCGAAAGCGGTTGGTCCATAAATGACGGACCAATTCATGAACCAACCAAGAACCAACATCATTCGAAATCGCTTAAGCCCTTTGATATTTAAGTGGTTTTATTTTGCTGTTTTAGTTATTTTCAGTGTGTGTTTTGTAAAACTTTTGGTTTATCTTTGATTGTGCTTTAGTGCTTTGTGTTGTTGAACTAAATTTTGACTCCTAATATTTTCATTTTTGGAGTAATAGACTAATAGGTATGGTTGATGTTTGTGAAAACTACAACAAGCGTTCAATTAACTGTTTAGTTTTAGGTCGTGTTTTTATTTCATTTTTGATATAGTCATATCTACAAAAGTTGCAGAGAAGGTACGTTTGTATTGAGTATTATTTGAAATTTTTAATTCCGACTTATTTTCTCTTTGTTTTAGGAACTATGGATTATACACTGAGTATTCAAAGTTTATTTGAATTTGTAAATGCTGAACCTTCTTCTAGGTGCATAAATGAGGGACAGGCAGTTTTAAATGCTGGCCATATATTTTTGCATGGTATAGAGGAAAGAAGTGACACTTTCATAAAAGTGTATGGTTTATGCTTGAAAAGCAGTGGTCTGCAAAAGGAACCACATGAATTGAGGATTATCCTAAACATTTTAGAAGAAAAACGAATTGACGTAAAAAGTGCAATTTGTAGTTGCAAAGCAGGAAATTCTTCCAAATGCAAGCATATTACAGCACTGCTCATGTTGTGTACAAGGTGGTATAATTCCAAAAAAAAAGGCATATCGGTCTTCTGCAATTGAATAGATTATTTGCATCTTGTTTTATTTTCCTTTTCTTTTTTCTGTGTTTTTTGTTTCTGTTACAGGCAGAACGTTACTGGTTTTGAGAAACTTTCAAGTACCGATATTAGTTGCAAATGGAAAAAGGTACAAACTGCAACCTTGGAAAAGAAGTATGCAACTGTTCCCATTGCAGATGATCCTTGTGTTAAAAAGGTCAAAATGGGAAATTGTTCTAAACTAGAAAAGATGGATTTTGATGACAAAAAGGTCTTTATTTTGAACAAACTTCAATCTGCAGCTCCTTCATCAGCTTTAGTTAAACATAGGTAGATATGTCTCTACACAAATACCTGGTAATATTTTCAGTTTATTTTTAGAAACATGCAAAGAAAGTCAGTTCCTTTCGAGGTAAGTATAGAAGAAGGTGAAATTTCCGAGCAAATCAAAGTCATTTGTGAACATGCAGCCAATTCCCAATTTTTGTCACAAATATTTAAAAAAACACCTAAAGAAGAGTGCTGTACAAAAATTCTTGAGGAACTAGTTCCAGAGAGTTATTGCTACCTAGCAGACATAACAAAAAAAGATAAGCTGATCTGGAGCTATGAAAGAAAGTACAGAATAACAGGTTCTCGATGCTATGAACTGTACACATACAAGAAAAATAATTGGACTAAAAAATGTCTTAATTACTTGAATCCAAAAAAATTTAGCAACAAGTAATAATAATTATTGTATTTACTTATATATTGTTCACTTATAAATTTTTTTCCTAGATATATTTCACATGGCATTGCCTTTGAAGCTGAAGCAAGAGAAACTTATGGTAGGACAATAGATGGAACTGTTGTGGAAATTGGGTTGATTGTTTCTGTTGAGCATCCTTGGTTAGGATATTCACCTGATGGTGTGGTAATAAATACCAATGGAAAACCGGTAAAACTTCTGGAAATTAAGTGTCCATACATAGGTAAATAAAAAGTTACAAATATCTGTCAACCTAGAAATATACAAGTGAATAAGAGCAGATATAAAGTTACTTATGGAACACTAAAATTTTCTACAATCGTGGGAAAAGTGACACTATTTTGACCTGTTCACTATGCTCAAAGCTCAACATTCCACAATAGTGGGCAGTTGCTATGCAATCAGAAAATAACATACTTTTTCCACTAATTATACAATATACTATTATTCTTGAAAATAAGTTTCAAGATGTCACCATGTACACACATATATTTTCATATAATTATTTTGTAGGAAAAGAATGCTCTGCAAGTGAATTTTATAAGTCATGCAGTTTTTTAAAAGTAGATGTCCAGAATACGGTGATTTTAAAGAAGAATCATAAATATTATGGGCAAATACAATTGGGTATGGCCATGTTAAATGTGACAACCTGTGATTTTGTGGTATATTCTTCAAAACATAAAGATTTTCTCGAGTTATCAATAGATTTTGATGAAGAATTTACTTCTAATTTGATTGCTAGATTGCAAAATGTCTATTTTGACTATATGCTGCCTCAGATATGTCAAATGAAGAGTAAATGAAGCATTTTTCCAGTTTTGTCAAATAAGATAATTATAAATTACTCATTTTTCTAATTTTGTCAAGTGAGATACAGTATGATCCAATTATAATGAACTCGCAAATTTTTAATGGAAACTCTCATATAATGAACCAATTTCCAAGTCCCGAATTAAAACAATGTAAAATCCTCGGACAAGATGGACTCGTTTATAATGGAACCTCGCCTGTAGTGGACTGAAAATACTGAACTGATCCACTGCCACGAAGGTTTGTGATGCAGTAGCAAACAACACGATTTTGACTATTTTAAAAAAGAAGAATTATCTGACACAGACATTTGCAGAAGTCATTTAAAAAACCTCTGGCTAAAGTAAATTAACAGACTTCCTTCCGAAACACTAGTTCAGTATTGAGTATGTATAATTATTATCAGTGTTATTAACCAACATATCTATTCAGATTTATAGAAAGTACATATACATACTTATTTAGTAATAAGAGACAGCTTTTCAATTTTTCTTTTTTTTATTCTCATAAAATGAACACTCAGTTATAATGAACAATATGTCTTGGTCCCCTCGAGTCCAGTATAAGCGGAATGCACTGTAATTTATACAATAGACCTTAAGGTCGCAGTGAACTGTAACTCCTTTTAACTTTAACTATTGTTACATACTTTTTCATTTATTTTCAACTTTTTAAGTGTTACCGAGAGTGTCACTTATGGTTTATGTTTGTATATTTTATTGTGACTTACCTTTTGGATTTCTTCATTGTGAATACTGTATGTATTGAATAAATAAAAACACAAATCATTTTTGAAATTGAGTTTAATTATTTTTATACAAACGTAATGCAAAATTTATGAACTAATGATTGTCTGTTTATACAATTTCTATAAAAGTACATATTAAGTAACAAATTAACCACTTATATACACTTTCAATTTCCCAGGCTTAGGCATAGGATGAACATACATTTATTGAGAATTACATTCAAAATTTATCTTCGCCAAAAATGGGGTTTGATAAATTAACGATGGCACAAATAATAATTAATATATTATCCACTTGACTCAATAAAGAAAGAGGGAAAGGTTTTGTTAATAATTCAAAAACTTTAATCCTTTGATTTGTCCTTTCCACATGTACCCTTGCTCTAGCAATCCTAACATTCATTAAAGCTTCTTGTTGAGAAAACTGATCTCGTTTTTTAAGAAAAGGAGGACGTATTAATTTTATACCTTCAGATTCAACTAAATCCTCAATGAGAAAACCTTTGTCCACCATAATATGGTCAAGAAATTTGTCACACTGGTGAAGAATTGAAGATTGTTTGAAAATTTCACTATCTGATGTTCTACCTCCATAAGCTTTACTGACATATGTTACAAGGCCAGCAGGTGAAACTCCAGTTAATATTTTAAGTGTATGTCTTTTTTTATAATGGGAATAGGTTTTAAGTCTACAACAAAGGCATTTGGGCTGCTGTAAAGGGATCTCAGTGCAGTCGAGCACTACTCTGACCTTCTCAAAACCTTTAAAACAAAGAGGCATATTACAGAAAATCTCTTCTTTAGATGGCCAGGTAATAGCATATTGGAGAACTTTTGCCAATTTTACTAAAGTTTCATGAAATATTACTCGACATGATGGTTCACTGACTGAAAACAATATAGATAATACATTATATCGTATAGCAGTTTTCAGTTTCATGAGAGTAAATATTATTTCATCCTTCACTGTCATAACTGTGCGTTTCTTCCTATTTTTTGGAAACATTTCTGTTACTAATTCTACAATAGTGTTTAGTAATTCAAAAGATGGTAATCCCGTTAATGTTATGAGTTCTTTTGTAGAGGTTATCCTTGTTGAAAAAGGTTCAAATAAATCACCACTCTTAACTTGTGTTGCACAATCAACACCAAACTTTGATTTTAAAATAGAATCTTGCAATTGTACCAAAGCTTCAGCAGCCATAATTTTATCAGTTCCTAGAAGAAAAAAATAAGTTCGGAAGAATAACAGAGAATTATTCTATATACCTTCTCTCTCCGAAGTACTGCATGTTAAATTTGAAGAAATTTCATCCACTTCAAACAAATTTGAGACATTATCAGCAACCTCAATAGTACTAGAATTCTCAGTCCTATTCTTTGGTTGTTTTCTTTTTCTGGAACATACTTCGTGGCTTGACTGTGGTAGTTTTAAGGAAGGTACTGCATTTAAAAGAAGATACTTCTTCTTACTAAGACCTGAAGAATATGTTACTCATTTAAATATTGTTCACCTTCAGAAATATAAACTATACCATCCACTATTAACTTTAACTATTACACACTTGGTACTAACCTTGACTATAGTAGTCTTCCCTTTTAAAATGTAAGGAACACACGGACATACTATCTGTAACTGGTTTCCCCATTTTTAGTTTCATTGCCCAAGCCTTTCTTTGAGATATATTTTCCATAACTCCAAACGCATTTTCAATATTTACCATTCTTCCCATGCGAGGAAATTTATGGAAAGATAAATCGGGATTTTTCCCTTTACGGCTAGTGCAACCAAATACAGAACAGTTTCTATTATGCAGCGACATAATTCAAAGTATAAAACTTTAAAAAAGAGAACACAAAAATCAAACTTGATCTGCAATGAAGACAAAAAATAGAATAAAAACAATGCAATACCAGAGACCTTGAGACGTAATACGAATTATTTTACTCGTTGCTTCTATTACAATTTTTTCCGCCAGAGGTCTCTTTGAATTCTACTCCGCCCAATCCCGTTTGATTTTCTCTTCACGTCATACGTCAGCATGGTTTACGTGTATAAAATTGATTCAACAGTTGTCAACGTGAAACTTGGTTATGTTTATCGAATCGAAATTCATAAAATTTATGTCATAGGAAGGGTCCTGGTTGGAATATTAATTAGACTTATTATTGAATTTGTTGGAATACATACAGGATGTTCTTGATGGAGGATGACATTAGAAACTTCACGACTGCCATTTAATGAGAAAAAATTATTGGAGATAACTGAATCAACTAACATTTTTATAATTTTCACATATGTTCATTGTTGCCTTACAGATATTATGATGATATATTGTTTATACCGACTACTCCTAGGTTTCCTGAGGATATTAAAATCATTAATGAAAGTACTTCAAAACAGAAATCAATTTGAATTCTCTAATATTAATTGGATTCAAAATTTCGTGAGAAGTTTGTTAGTAATTCAAACACATTAATGAATATTCGAATTGTGTGTAAGATTGTATCATCAACTGTTGACACTAATTGTTCAATTCAACAAAAACGAAATTTCAGCATGTTGATGAAAAATATGACAAATGGCTCGAGCTACATCTTTCTACTCAGGATTATGTCATTATCTTATGTAGTTGAGCCTGCATTTCAGTCATTGGATTCCACATATATTGTGAATATTGACATAATTATGATTATATCATAATTTTAATAATAAGTAACAAAGAATTGGTGGTAAATATTTATTCTTCGTTTCGGATTTCAAAGAAGGAGAAGAGACATTTGCCTTGAGCAATACGACATCACCAGTGTTGAATTCTACCGGACGACTATAAACTTTCAATTGATGTCGAGCTGCTCGACGCGATGCTTTATTTTCTAAGCTTTCTTTCGCAAGAAATAATTTATGATCACTATTTCCCTCAGCACCAATAGCAAAGGATGAAAATTTTTCCGGTAAAAACTTAGGCCTCTTGCTTCCAAACTGAAGCTCTAAGGGACTAAATCCTGTGGATTCATGAACAAGACTATTGAAAAAACATGCAAATTTCTGAACTTCACATGCCCACTTTGTATTCTGCTCATGACAGTAAGTACGAACTAGCCGACCAATTTCCTTCATTACTCTTTCGGAAGGATTTGATTGAGGATGCCGGATTGATGAAAAAATATGTTTCACCCCGATTTCAGACATAACACTTTTCCACTTCTTCGAAGTGAACTGAGTGCCATGATCTGACAAAATTGATTTTACTCGACCCATTTTCGGAAGATAATCCTTCAATATTCTATTGACGATAACTGATGTGGTCGCCTTTTTTAATGAATATAAGGTAACATATTTGGAAAATACATCCAGAAGTACACAAATGTATTCCACTCCACCACGACTACGTGGTAAAGGCCCATATAAGTCGAGAGCAACCACGTCGTTTGGCGCTGATGGAATAATAGCACTAGGAGTTACCTTTGGCATAGAGCAGCTTTTTGCCCTTTGACAGATATCACAACATTTTATCACCCTTTTCACGTCACGTGAAACTCCAGTTTTCTTTGATTATCTGGATAATTAACTCAACGGGTACACTCGTGAAAAGGGATACTACATCTAGCGATATTAGTACGTAATTTTCAGGCAACTTTACATCCTTAAGTTCACCAATGAGTTCATAAGAATTTTAAATGTTGTAGTGATATGTACTGATGACAGGTTCAAAAATTTGGTTGATCAATTTAGCCACTTTATAGGTAGGTGAATTTATACATGATACAATCGGTCTGAAAGCAAAACTTTCCTTATGAGTTTTACACAAGGCATAAAGTCTTGGGGGGACAGAGTTATGAATTTTGTAATATTTACCCTGTGTTTCAGGCATGTTACCGGACTTCATCAGTTGATCTATTAGTTTATTTGATTTTATTTGTATTGAATTCGTAGGGTCTTTCTTAATCATTTTGTAAGTTGATGTATTACTTAACAATTTATTGACTTCATATATGTAAGTATCTTTTTTTATTATTGTTGTTGAACCACCTTTGTCAGATCGACTTATCATAATGCGTGGGTTATCTCGTAAAAACTTTTTCACCTCGATACAATACTTGTTAATTTTCGGCAGCTTAGTATTATGGTTAGTTTTGTTATGGTATTTACTAATTTCACCTACAAGTTCCTGACGTAAATTATCCTTCATCTCATCATTTCCCGTAGTTGATTGGACAATGACCTCGGTATCTTTAATTAGAGAAGGTATCATCGAGAACTTATTGGGCGGGTCAATACTAAACTTCGGTGACAAACTTAACACTAGTTGCACATTTTCTGGAATCTGAACATCTGTATAATTATAGATACAATCTGGTCTATTTGTTATTTCATCTTTCTTGAATTTTGTTGTTAGGTTCTTTATTTTCTTTCGGTTATCAAACTTAATCTTATCGAATACAATCTCGAATTTTTCATTTACAAAAGCAAGAACATTATTCAGCAGGTTTGAAGGGAGGGAGTTAACTAAGTCATTTTCCAATTTCACAATGGTGTTAGTGATATCTCTAACCTTCCATTCCGTGATTCTCATTTCCATACTGAGTAGAGAACGTTTTAAGTTAGTAAAGATGTTCTCCACTTTGTTACCATAGGGATGTTTTTCTGATATTAGATTGGTGATATTCTCCAAACTATGAACGATGTGGTTTGGAAAAACTTGAAGAGATTTACACTGTAGGAGGAAGATTATCCTATTCTTCATATTTGCAAGCTTGTTTCTGTATTTCAACAATTGACTTAGGTTCGCATGAGCTGCATGGCCAAACTGCCTACCGATGTACCTTAGTAAAGCATGAGAATTCCAATTGATGGGGTTATTCATGTCCATTTTCGATAATATGAATTCGAGAGTTCTTGGCTATATTGGACTAATATGAACAAAAGGGAATTAAATCCAGTTGAATTCTGTCGACTTTTCGGACATTTATTGTTTGATTACATTCAAAACAATGGGGTTGTCCTTATTCATGACTAAAAAGCAGCAGATGTTAAAATTATATCATATTAACGTACACAAACATATAAATACCTAATTCATTTTAGTTGTTTGAAATTTAAAATCATACAATCGTCAATCCGTTTACATCATCAACAAAACTTGCTATAAACAATGAATGCAATTTGAAATCTTCAAAAATATCCTTCCTCTGTAAAATCCAAAACATATTAAAACCTACACATTGAACGACATTGACACAGGTCAACTGAAGACAGATGATCAGGGCCGTATTTAGGTACTACTGCGCCTGTGGCAAGATTTTCTTCAGCGCCCCCAAATTGGCGTAGATTTTTTTCATCATGTTTCAATTTTTTTTTTAGTTTTGAATAAACTAAATATATATATATATATACAGGGTGATTCACGGTGGATGGCACATTAGACGTTTCTGGTGAACCAGATATCGGATCGGTTTGAAAATTTGCATGATTGCATTATCGGACCTTCTCTACCCAACTAAAATATTTTCGTCAACGCGGTGTTGCCACTTCTATTAGAAAGTAGTAGCAACTTCGCTTTTTCAAATGGAACACCTAGTATATTATATTATTTTTGGAATGTCTAGCCACTTCTCGACAACTTTTCTCAATATTTTCCTATACCTATCTGTTGCCGTTTTCGAAATATAAATTAATTTCAATTTTTTTCACCGAAAATCATGACCTCTAAAAATGCTGATAACTTCGGGTTGAGAGACACTATGTCATTGAAATTAGGTTTGGAGTTAGGTGATACATGAATTCTTCAAACACATCAGCCTGATCTACGTTACTTCAATACAGGGTGGTAAAAAATACAGTCTTTTTCGTTTGCTTGAAAAAGTGACTGAAAGTTGTTTATTTCAAATGGAACGCCCTGTATATTATTAGAAATTCAGAAAGCTGAGAAAATTTGCTTTCATTCTATGTATATCATGCCTATACCTAGCTAGTCAAATTTCGGACTTATGAGCATTTATTTGTCAAAATGTCCCTTCAGGATGGTATTCCCATTTTGTATTTGGTAGACAGGCCATGATTATTATTTGATAGTACCTTGTGACATTCTCCTAATAATGAAGGCACCAAGAAACTTGGATGTCAAACTATTCATATGAATTATCATTAAAAAGTAGAACAATCATGTCGAATATTCCAAAGTATGTTCGAATCGCTGGCCGTTCACTTCCAAGCACTTTGAAATGCGGGTTTTTACTGCTTTCGTTGGCGTTGGCGGATCCTATTTCTTTGGAATCCAAATCTTCAAATGCCTTGGTTAATCCTTTCCAACAATTACTCCCCTCGAATGCACGGGTGTTTTGTAAACTTTTTCTTTCAGCATTCCCCTTCTCCACAGATAAAAATCTAATGGACTAAGATCGGTAATCTTGCTGGCCAATTCCATGGTCCCAAGCGCCTTATCCACCGATCGTCAAAAAGTCTCTCCAGCTAATAATAATAAACAAATTCATGAGCACTTCGTTCGAATAGTTTTGTCCATCGTTTCGAGGGTATTTGCAACTTTTGAAATGACGAAAATGTTGAAATTCAAGTTTTTTTGTGCCTTTATTATTAGGAGAATGTCACAAGGTACTGTGGAATAGTAATCATGGCCTGCATACCAAATACCGAATTGGAATACCATTCTGAAGGGACATTTTGACAAATAAATGCTCATAAGTCCGAAATTTGACTAGTTGGGTATAGGCATGATATACATAGAATAGTTGCAACTTTCATCAGCTTTCTGAATTTTCAATAATATACAGGGCGATCCATTTGAAATAAACAACTTTCAGTCACTTTTTCAAGCAAACGAAAAAGACTGTAATTTTTACCACCCTGTATTGAAGTAACGTGGATCAGGCTGATGTGTTGGAAGCATTCATGTATCACCTAACTCCAAACCAAATTTCAATGCCAAAGTGTCTCTCAACCCGAAGTTATCAGCATTTTTAAAGGTCATAATTTTCGGTGAAAAAGATTGAAATTAATTTATATTTCGAAAACGGCGACAGATAGGTATAGAGAAATGTAAAGAAAAGTTGTCGAGAAGTGGTTAGAAATTCCAAAAATATAATATAATATACTATATATTTGAAAAAGCGAAGTTGCTACTAGTTTCTAATGGAAGTGGCAACACCGCATTGACGAAAATATTTTAGTTGGGTAGAGAAGGTCCGATAATGCACTCATGCAAATTTTCCAACCGATCCGATATCTGGTTCACCAGAAATGTCTAATATGCCATCCACCGTGAATCACCCTGTATATTATAATATTTTTTCATAATATTATTCAGATATTTTCGTCACAAATTCGAAATAATACACAATAATATGGATATTTACCTATTTTTATTGAAAACATTAAAATACTCATCTCAAAGAAAATATTTAAATATAAAAATAATATGAATTCTAAAAACAAAACGGACAAACAGAAAATTTTCAACTGAAAATTCATTAACACTGCAAACGCAAAGTGAAATGTTTTTTTGGTTAGTTGACTAGAAAAACTAATCGTTAATCACAATCATATTATTAGGAATATGTTCAAAACCTCGCCTTTCTTGATTTTGCTTACATGAAAACCGTGACATGTTATCTCGAATATTTTGTTGGCGCTTCTATATTTTATTCTTTGAATTCTTTTGGCGCTCAAATTTTTTTTTTCATTTGATATTTTTTGGCGCCCCTGCGGACCTTGCGCCTGTGGCAGGGGCCACTTGGCCACACCCTAGATACGGCCCTGCAGATGATTGACAGTTACATCTTTCTATACTTATCATACCTACAGTGTGAACAATCGTAATATATCATCCAATATGCGCAACCCTATACTCAAGTTCACATCTCACACAATCAAGGAGTCAAAAATATAAAATATACACATACAAAGAGAACGGATTGTTGATTACAAAATGGTATACTAAACCTGCGAGTTCGAATTGGGTCATCAATTATCATTCTCAACATTCTCTCAACCAAAGGATAGGAACAGCTAAAAATCTAATACATAGGGCTTTCTCACTAAGTGACCCTTCATTCCACCGAGAAATTCACAACAAGATCACTTCTATATTGAGGCTTAACAACTACCCTGCCAGTTTAATTAAAAGGTTGATCAACCAACACCAGCAATCTCACCCCAAGTCCACGATTACTACGAAGAATAATGAAGAATCCAGTAAAATTTATTGCAGTTTTCCATACTTGAGAGGTCTCACGGAAAGAATTAAAACCATAGCAAAGAAACATAATTGCACCTTAGCCTGCTATAACAAAAACACACTGAACAACTTGTACACTAAACTTAAAGATCCACTTCCTGTAGAAAAACAATCCAACGTTGTATATAAGATACCCTACCCTGTTCAAGTTGCAATAGTTCATATATAGGTCAAACTAAACAATACAACGGCTTTGGTTCAACATCACGTCAATACCGGTCATAAATTCAATTTCCAGGGTGTCACCATCGAAGATTCTGAAACTAATTACAGAAAACGTACCATCAGTGAAATGATACATATAAAGGCGAATGATACTATTAACAAAAGAACTGATACTCAAAATTTAAGTAGAATATACAACATCCTAATAATAAATATAAGAATAAGAGGTAAGAATACTGTTGTTGAGCCTCCTGAAAGAATTATTAATTGTCACTATTTTATGATATTTATTGACCACCGACTGTACTTGTCCTTCTCTTTGTATGTGTATATTTTATATTTTTGACTCCTTGATTGTGTGAGATGTGAACTTGAGTATAGGGCATATTGGATGATATATTACGATTGTTCACACTGTAGATATGATAAGTATAGAAAGATGTAACCGTCAATCATCTGTCTTCAGTTGACCTGTGTCAATGTCGTTCAATGTGTAGGTTTTAATATGTTTTGGATTTCACAGAGGAAGGATATTTTTAAAGATTTCAAATTGCATTCATTGTTTATAGCAAGTTTTGTTGATGATGTAAACGGATTGACGATTGTATGATTTTAAATTTCAAACAACTAAAATGAATTAGGTATTTATATGTTTGTGTACGTTAATATGATATAATTTTAACATCTGCTGCTCTCTAGTCATGAATAAGGACAACCCCATTGTTTTGAATGTAATCAAACAATAAATGTCCGAAACGTCGACAGAATTCAACTGGATTTAATTCCCTTTTGTTCATATCAGTCCAATATAGCCACGAACTCTCGAATTCATATTATCGAAAATGGACATGAATAACCCCATCAATTGGAATTCTCGGGCTTTACTAAGGTACATCGGTAGGCAGTTTGGCCATGCAGCTCTTGCGAACCTAAGTCAATTGTTGAAATACAGAAACAAGCTTGCAAATATGAAGAATAGGATAATCTTCCTCCTACAGTGTAAATCTCTTCAAGTTTTTCCAAACCACATCGTTCATAGTTTGGAGAATATCACCAATCTAATATCAGAAAAACATCCCTATGGTAACAAAGTGGAGAACATCTTTACTAACTTAAAACGTTCTCTACTCAGTATGGAAATGAGAATCACGGAATGGAAGGTTAGAGATATCACTAACACCATTGTGAAATTGGAAAATGACTTAGTTAACTCCCTTTCTTCAAACCTGCTGAATAATGTTCTTGCTTTTGTAAATGAAAAATTCGAGATTGTATTCAATAAGATTAAGTTTGATAACCGAAAGAAAATAAAGAACCTAACAACAAAATTCAAGAAGGATGAAATAACGAATAGACCAGATTGAATCTAAACTCTGTTCAAATATAAGATACATCAAAATAAACAAAGTCGCGCAGAGGTAGGATGGGCTTTCTTCAGGTAGAGACTTTATTTTAGGGCTCCAGGGTCGGATCGAGGATAGTTCACACAATCATATAAACTCAAATTCATTTATTCAACATATTCAAATTACAAATGTCATAAGTGTGAAAAAAATAATGCAGCGTCCAAAATAATATATTATGTATTACCCTATTAAAAATTATTCAGAATTTTGTTGGTCTTCTTCTGTGTCACTTTCATCCAGATTTACCAGCACTCGCTCTATTGTTGACTCCATGATATTATCGAGCTGACACATTTTTTCTTCGACATCAGTTACAACATGATGTAGGCATTTCTTCCATTTCTCAGCACCAATCGAGCCTATAGCTCCCAGAAACAAATTACGAACCTCAGCAATTTTGAATGAGGAGTTCTGAGCAGCTACTTTTCCTTTTCCTTGAGCCCAAATTAGCTCGATTGGATTCAGCTCGCAATGATATGGTGGGAGTCTCAATACTGTTCTTCCCGTCTCATTGGCCATTTCATCTAAAATTAATTTTTCATACCTCCCTCTATTTGCCTTAACCAGAGCAATAAGTTCCGCCTTCAAAAGATCATTTTCGAAGGAAATATTTTTACTGAGCAACCAATTTTTGACATCTTCCTTGCGGGTTGAAGACGGAATCGATTCCATTTTTCTCGAATGATAACTGGCGTTGTCCATTACGATGACAGCGTTATGATCCAGAGTTGGCAAAATTGTTGAGAACCACTTTTCGAACGATTCCCCGTTCATTTCCTGATGGTAATCTCCGGATTTTTTCGATTCGAAAAACCATAGGCCGTTCTCTACAAATCCGTCTTCTCCCCCTATATGACATATAATCAGTCCTTTTCCTTTTCCACTTGGGTTTTTGAGACCAGTTGACAGACCTTCTCGAAAAGCCTGTCTGTTGGACCCAATCGATTCATCGACCCATATTGAATTTTTTGTACATCCCGCATTTATCCATGTCTCGTCAAGGTAATAAATTTTTCGGCCTTGCTCCCTAAATTCTCGAATTTTCTTCAAATAATTTCTCCTCCAAACAACTATTTCGTCTCTATCAATCAATAAACTATTACGACCACGTTTTTTGAATTTGAATTTCATTTTTTTCAATAATTTATAAAATGTTGTTTTTTTAAAATTCGGCAGGCTGTCATCGTTATTAACAACTTCCACAACCTTCGAAATTGTAGGAATTTCATCAGGAAAAAAAACCGTGAACTATGCTCCTAATTAAGTTCATGTCGAAATCGTCTATTGAATCGATGCTTTTTAGCGACTGGGATTTCTGCTTAGGTGGAATCAATAGATGATTTCGTTTATATTATTTTTCAGAAATCTCGTCGGAAACCGACAAAGGGTTAAGTACAATTCAAACAAATATTTATAACCGGAACAAATTGAGGTACCTACTTCAGATATATCAGGTTATAACCGTTGCGAATTTTAGAGGACCTAATTACAAGGGTTACAAGGGTGTAACTGAGTGTAACAAAGAAATCCAAAACATTCACTTGTATTCAAATTTCATAACTTTCATAACTCTCGACATTCCGTTCTAAGCTTTAAGTACGATCCTGGCAGTCTTTTGGGGGCGTGACAAGAATTGTAGAAAAGATCCTTTGACCAATAAGCTATTAGTATGCGCAAAACAAACCGATTTGGTTTGTTTGTTTACATTCTCTTATATTTGAACAGACTATATAATTATACAGATGTTCAGATTCCAGAAAATGTGCAACTATAGTCTGTTCAAATATAAGAGAATGTAAACAAACAAACCAAATCGGTTTGTTTTGCGCATACTAATAGCTTATTGGTCAAAGGATCTTTTCTACAATTCTTGTCACGCCCCCAAAAGACTGCCAGGATCGTACTTAAAGCTTAGAACGGAATGTCGAGAGTTATGAAAGTTATGAAATTTGAATACAAGTGAATGTTTTGGATTTCTTTGTTACACTCAGTTACACCCTTGTAACCCTTGTAATTAGGTCCTCTAAAATTCGCAACGGTTATAACCTGATATATCTGAAGTAGGTACCTCAATTTGTCCCGGTTATAAATATTTGTTTGAATTGTACTTAACCCTTTGTCGGTTTCCGACGAGATTTCTGAAAAATAATATAAACGAAATCATCTATTGATTCCACCTAAGCAGAAATCCCAGTCGCTAAAAAGCATCGATTCAATAGACGATTTCGACATGAACTTAATTAGGAGCATAGTTCACGGTTTTTTTTCCTGATGAAATTGATACAATTTCGAAGGTTGTGGAAGTTGTTAATAACGATGACAGCCTGCCGAATTTTAAAAAAACAACATTTTATAAATTATTGAAAAAAATGAAATTCAAATTCAAAAAACGTGGTCGTAATAGTTTATTGATTGATAGAGACGAAATAGTTGTTTGGAGGAGAAATTATTTGAAGAAAATTCGAGAATTTAGGGAGCAAGGCCGAAAAATTTATTACCTTGACGAGACATGGATAAATGCGGGATGTACAAAAAATTCAATATGGGTCGATGAATCGATTGGGTCCAACAGACAGGCTTTTCGAGAAGGTCTGTCAACTGGTCTCAAAAACCCAAGTGGAAAAGGAAAAGGACTGATTATATGTCATATAGGGGGAGAAGACGGATTTGTAGAGAACGGCCTATGGTTTTTCGAATCGAAAAAATCCGGAGATTACCATCAGGAAATGAACGGGGAATCGTTCGAAAAATGGTTCTCAACAATTTTGCCAACTCTGGATCATAACGCTGTCATCGTAATGGACAACGCCAGTTATCATTCGAGAAAAATGGAATCGATTCCGTCTTCAACCCGCAAGGAAGATGTCAAAAATTGGTTGCTCAGTAAAAATATTTCCTTCGAAAATGATCTTTTGAAGGCGGAACTTCTTGCTCTGGTCAAGGCAAATAGAGGGAGGTATGAAAAATTAATTATAGATGAAATGGCCAATGAGACGGGAAGAACAGTATTGAGACTCCCACCATATCATTGCGAGCTGAATCCAATCGAGCTCATTTGGGCTCAAGTAAAAGGAAAAGTAGCTGCTCAGAACTCCTCATTTAAAATTGCTGAGGTTCGTAATTTGTTTCTGGGAGCTATAGGCTCGATTGGTGCTGAGAAATGGAAGAAATGCCTACATCATGTTGTAACTGATGTCGAAGAAAAAATGTGTCAGCTCGATAATATCATGGAGTCAACAATAGAGCGAGTGCTGGTAAATCTGGATGAAAGTGACACAGAAGAAGACCAACAAAATTCTGAATAATTTTTAATAGTATAATAATATATTATTTTGGACGCTGCATTATTTTTTTCACACTTATGACATTTGTATTTTGAATATGTTGAATAAATGAATTTGAGTTTATATGATTGTGTGAACTATCCTCGATCCGACCCTGGAGCCCTAAAATAAAGTCTCTACCTGAAGAAAGCCCATCCTACCTCTGCGCGACTTTATTTATTTTGATGTATCTTATATTTGAACAGAGTATAGTGTTAAGTTTGTCACCGAAGTTTAGTATTGACCCGCCCAATAAGTTCTCGATGATACCTTCTCTAATTAAAGATACCGAGATTATTGTCCAATCAACTACGGGAAATGATGAGATGAAGGATAATTTACGTCAGGAACTTGTAGGTGAAATTAGTAAATACCTTAACAAAACTAACCATAATACTAAGCTGCCGAAAATTAACAAGTATTGTATCGAGGTGAAAAAGTTTATACGAGATAACCCACACATTATGATAAGTCGATCTGACAAAGGTGGCTCAACAACAATAATAAAAAAAGATACTTACATATATGAAGTCAATAAATTGTTAAGTAATACACCAACTTACAAAATGATTAAGGAAGACCCTACGAATTCAATACAAATAAAATCAAATAAACTAATAGATCAACTGATGAAGTCCGGTAACATGCCTGAAACACAGGGTAAATATTACAAAATTCATAACTCTGTCCCCCCAAGACTTTATGCCTTGTGTAAAACTCATAAGGAAAGTTTTGCTTTCAGACCGATTGTATCATGTATAAATTCACCTACCTATAAAGTGGCTAAATTGATCAACCAAATTTTTGAACCTGTCATCAGTACATATCACTACAACATTAAAAATTCTTATGAACTCATTGGTGAACTTAAGGATGTAAAGTTGCCTGAAAATTACGTACTAATATCGCTAGATGTAGTATCCCTTTTCACGAGTGTACCCGTTGAGTTAATTATCCAGATAATCAAAGAAAACTGGAGTTTCATCCAAGCATATACAGAATTTCCTCGTGAAATGATACTCAATAACAGGTAAATAAAATTCAATTTCCACAAACAATATTTAATTTTGAACAACGATCGTTTCGCCTCACTGAGGCTTCGTCAGGTTCTACATTTGAACTAATTGGGTGGTATAATAACAGGCCATTATATAGGATATACAGGTATACATGGGGTTGTTTAGATGGTATTCACAAGTTACAAGAAGAAGTACCGACAGGGGCAATAAAAGTTATTGAGTTTTGCCGCTGGTTTTTCCAAACTACGTGAAGATATTCAACAACGGCGATCTATTAACATCCGTTTGGTCATTTAACAAAATTTTTTGAGAATTATATCTGTTAATTTCAAGTGATTCTAATAGTGTTAATCTTGATCTTTTACTCTCGATATGGATAATTTCGTAATTGTGGTTGAAATTATGACCAAATTCTCTTAAATGGTCGGCGTATGTTGAATGTGGACTATTTGATGTCGAGTTTGATGTATAACTCTTCTGGTGTTCATGGATCCATTTTTTAAATGATCTGCCGGTTTGACCAATGTAGACCAATGGGCAATCATCACAAGTAAGCTTGTAGACACCCGATTTATCATCTTTGTTTGATTTATCTTTGTTATTTTTAATGTATTTATCTAAGTTGTTAGAGGTTCTGAAAGCTGAAGTATAATTGAAATTGTCTCTAAAATAATTGGCAATATTTTCAGATAATCTATTAATATATGTGATTCGGATATATTTTTGTGGGTTGGGGTCTTTTATGATTGGATAAACATAGGTTAATGCTATTTTGTTCTGTTTGTTTGTTATCATATTATCTATGATGTTTGGGTTGAAACCATTATTAATAGCTATTTGTTTAATTATATTTAATTCTTTTGTAAAATTCTGGGAGTTCAAAGGAACATTTAATAATCTATGAATAAAACTATTATAAGCTGCCATTTTTTGTTTATGAGGATGGTTGGAAGTTTTGTGAATAGTGATATCAGTGTGGGTAGGTTTGTGATATATGCTGAATTCGGGTAAACAATTTGATCTTGTGATGGTTATATCAAGAAAGTTAATACTTCGATTCTTCTCTTCTTCGAAAGTGAATTTAATTGAAGTGTGTAGATTATTGATAAAATTTGTAAAAATATTCAGTTGTCTACTGGTACCTTTAAAGCAAAGAGACTGAATCCATCAAATATTTGTTAGAAGCTGAAACCAGCTTTCTGGTCTTATGGTATTTCAAACTCTTATTAAAGAGCAGAATAAATACCCAAAATATTTGGTTTTACACCAAATGCATACACCTGAACTTGTTCCCGAAGTACATCAACCTGAGAACACAGAACAAGAGCTCTGCAGCCACCAACGGACGTATACAAGGAATGAAAACATGGTTGAAGAACGACATGAAGCAACAATACCACCAAAGAGACATCCACAATGTATACATAAAGGTAATACATGCCGAGTTAGCTTGTAGACTACATATTATTGAGTTTAATTCGATAGATAAAAATACCAGAGAAAGCATCAACAAGATCATTCATAAAAAGTATTTATCTCAAAGTAAAAAATTAAGGAATCTAATTCATCAAAACAAAATTCATAAAAATACAAATATAACTGAATCACAATCATGTTCTTCACATAAATTTCATCCAAGATTTATTAATTTATCCGACACGAAATTTAACGATAATGAATCAACCTTCTAGAAAAAGGATTCAAATTTAACCTTGATTATACTTCACAAAAACCTCTAGAATACTTGGCAATAGATTCAGAAATCGCCATCAAGTCTATCACAGCTTCTGAAAACCATATTAACCCAAATTTAACGAAACATATCATTGCTGACATGATCAAAAATGATAATAAAATTGTATTCAATCCCTCAAAACAACTTAAGTCAATTAAATCAATCAGAGAAAAAAGTAACATAAATAATCTTATCTTCACACGAGCTGATAAAGGAAATAGCATAGTGGCCATTCCAAAAAGTGAATACGTAAATAAAACTATTACTTTCTTAACACCAGATAAATTTAAAGAAATTAAAAAAGACCCTACTGAACAGTTCCAGAAACAAATAAAGAACGTGATAAATCAATCCGTCACTCTTTTTCATAATGCCCCAAAATATTCGCTTACTCTTATGAACCCACAAATCCCGAAACTCTATTCATTAATAAAACTCCATAAAGAGAATAACCCAATTAGACTAGTTGTTTCGTTCATTACTTCCCCAAGTATAAAACCATCAAAAATTTGAATTTCAATCATCCAAACCGAAACTAAATTCCAAGCCAAATACGCGATCAAAAATAGCTTCCAACTCATAGACAACATTAGATCCATTCAAATACCTGAAAACTCCAAATTAATTTCTTTTGATGTACAAAATTTTTTTCCTAGTATCCCCCCAACAGAAACAATTCAAATCGTTCAAAAATTATTAATAAAAAATAATGCCAGCCCCATCAAAACTAACGATATTCTAAATTGCCTTGAAACATGTCTCAAACAAAACTACTTTCAGTTTGATGGTAGTATTTATATTTCCAATGAAGGACTTATCATGGGAAACCCACTCAGCTCGATTTTAGCCGAAATGTTTATGGATGATTTAGAATCCAAAATACATTCGAACCCATTAAGCAAATATTTCCTCTATTGGTATAGATACGTTGACGATATCATTTGTTGCTTTAAAGGTACCAGTAGACAACTGAATATTTTTACAAATTTTATCAATAATCTACACACTTCAATTAAATTCACTTTCGAAGAAGAGAAGAATCGAAGTATTAACTTTCTTGATATAACCATTACAAGATCAAATTGTTTACACGAATTCAGCATATATCACAAACCTACCCACACTGATATCACTATTCACAAAACTTCCAACCATCCTTATAAACAAAAAATGGCAGCTTATAATAGTTTTATTCATAGATTATTAAATGTTCCTTTGAACTCCCAGAATTTTACAAAAGAATTAAACAAATAGCTATTAATAATGGTTTCAACCCAAACATCATAGATAATATGATAACAAACAAACAGAACAAAATAGCATTAACCTATGTTTATCCAATCATAAAAGACCCCAACCCACAAAAATATATCCGAATCACATATATTAATAGATTATCTGAAAATATTGCCAATTATTTTAGAGACAATTTCAATTATACTTCAGCTTTCAGAACCTCTAACAACTTAGATAAATACATTAAAAATAACAAAGATAAATCAAACAAAGATGATAAATCGGGTGTCTACAAGCTTACTTGTGATGATTGCCCATTGGTCTACATTGGTCAAACCGGCAGATCATTTAAAAAACGGATCCATGAACACCAGAAGAGTTATACATCAAACTCGACATCAAATAGTCCACATTCAACATACGCCGACCATTTAAGAGAATTTGGTCATAATTTCAACCACAATTACGAAATTATCCATATCGAGAGTGAAAGATCAAGATTAACACTATTAGAATCACTTGAAATTAACAGATATAATTCTCAAAAAATTTTGTTAAATGACCAAACGGATGTTAATAGATAGCCGTTGTTGAATATCTTCACGTAGTTTGGAAAAACCAGCGGCAAAACTCAATAACTTTTATTGCCCCTGTCGGTACTTCTTCTTGTAACTTGTGAATACCATCTAAACAACCCCATGTATACCTGTATATCCTATATAATGGCCTGTTATTATACCACCCAATTATTTCAAATGTAGAACCTGAAGAAGCCTCAGTGAGGCGAAACGATCGTTGTTCGAAATTAAATATTGTTTGTGGAAATTGAATTTTATTTACCTGTTATTGAACATGAATTTCCATCAAGTAAAGACTGAATCCATCAAATATTTGTTAGAAGCTGAAACCAGCTTTCTGGTCTTATGGTATTTCAAACTCTTATTAAAGAGCAGAATAAATACCCAAAATATTTGGTTTTACACCAAATGCATACACCTGAACTTGTTCCCGAAGTACATCAACCTGAGAACACAGAACAAGAGCTCTGCAGCCACCAACGGACGTATACAAGGAATGAAAACATGATTGAAGAACGACATGAAGCAACAATACCACCAAAGAGACATCCACAATGTATACATAAAGGTAATCCATGCCGAGTTAGCTTGTAGACTACAAATTATTGAGTTTGATTTGATAGATAAAAATACCAGAGAAAGCATCAACAAGATCATTCATAAAAAGTATTTATCTCAAAGTAAAAAATTAAGGAATCTAATTCATCAAAACAAAATTCATAAAAATACAAAAATAACTGAATCACAATCATGTTCTTCACATAAATTTCATCCAAGATTTATTAATTTATCCGACACGAAATTTAACGATAATGAAATCAACCTTCTAGAAAAAGGATTCAAATTTAACCTTGATTATACTTCACAAAAACCTCTAGAATACTTGGCAATAGATTCAGAAATCGCCATCAAGTCTATCACAGCTTCTGAAAACCATATTAACCCAAATTTAACGAAACATATCATTGCTGACATGATCAAAAATGATAATAAAATTGTATTCAATCCCTCAAAACAACTTAAGTCAATTAAATCAATCAGAGAAAAAAGTAACATAAATAATCTTATCTTCACACGAGCTGATAAAGGAAATAGCATAGTGGCCATTCCAAAAAGTGAATACGTAAATAAAACTATTACTTTCTTAACACCAGATAAATTAAAAAAAATTAAAAAAGACCCTACTGAACAGTTCCAGAAACAAATCAAGAACGTGATAAATCCATCCGTCACTCTTTTTCATAATGCCCCAAAATATTCGCTTACCTTATGAACACACAAATCCCGAAACTCTATTCATTAATAAAACTCCATAAAGAGAATAACCCAATTAGACCAGTTGTTTCGTTCATTACTTCCCCAAGTATAAAACCATCAAAAATTTGAATTTCAATCATCCAAACCGAAACTAAATTCCAAGCCAAATACGCGATCAAAAATAGCTTCCAACTCATAGACAACATTAGATCCATTCAAATACCTGAAAACTCCAAATTAATTTCTTTTGATGTACAGAATTTATTTCCTAGTATCCCCCCAATAGAAACAATTCAAATCGTTGAAAAATTATTAATAAAAAATAATGCCAGCCCCATCAAAACTAACGATATTCTAAATTGCCTTGAAACATGTCTCAAACAAAACTACTTTCAGTTTGATGGTAGTATTTATATTTCCAATGAAGGACTTATCATGGGAAACCCACTCAGCTCGATTTTAGCCGAAATGTTTATGGATGATTTAGAATCCAAAATACATTCGAACCCATTAAGCAAATATTTCCTCTATCGGTATAGATACGTTGACGATATCATTTGTTGCTTTAATAGTTTAAAGGTACCAGTAGACAACTGAATATTTTAAAAAATTTTATCAATAATCTACACACTTCAATTAAATTCACTTTCGAAGAAGAGAAGAATCGAAGTATTAACTTTCTTGATATAACCATTACAAGATCAAATTGTTTACACGAATTCAGCACATATCACAAACCTACCCACACTGATATCACTATTCACAAAACTTCCAACCATCCTTATAAACAAAAAATGGCAGCTTATAATAGTTTTATTCATAGATTATTAAATGTTCCTTTGAACTCCCAGAATTCTACAAAAGAATTAAATATAATTAAACAAATAGCTATTAATAATGGTTTCATTCCAAACATCATAGATAATATGATAACAAACAAACAGAACAAAATAGCATTAACCTATGTTTATCCAATCATAAAAGACCCCAACCAACAAAAATATATCCGAATCACATATACATATACATCAATAGATTATCTGAAAATATTGCCAATTATTTAAGAGACAATTTCAATTATACTTCAGCTTTCAGAACCTTTAACAACTTAGATAAATACATTAAAAATAACAAAGATAAATCAAACAAAGATGATAAATCGGGTGTCTACAAGCTTACTTGTGATGATTGCCCATTGGTCTACATTGGTCAAACCGGCAGATCATTTAAAAAACGGATCCATGAACACCAGAAGAGTTATACATCAAACTCGACATCAAATAGTCCACATTCAACATACGCCGACCATTTAAGAGAATTTGGTCATAATTTCAACCACAATTACGAAATTATCCATATCGAGAGTAAAAGATCAAGATTAACACTATTAGAATCACTTGAAATTAACAGATATAATTCTCAAAAAATTTTGTTAAATGACCAAACGGATGTTAATAGATCGCCGTTGTTGAATATCTTCACGTAGTTTGGAAAAACCAGCGCAAAACTCAATAACTTTTATTGCCCCTGTCGGTACTTCTTCTTGTAACTTGTGAATACCATCTAAACAACCCCATGTATACCTGTATATCCTATATAATGGCCTGTTATTATACCACCCAATTAGTTCAAATGTAGAACCTGACGAAGCCTCAGTGAGGCGAAACGATCGTTGTTCAAAATTAAATATTGTTTGTGGAAATTGAATTTTATTTACCTGTTATTGAACATGAATTTCCATCAAGCAAAGACTGAATCCATCAAATAAATGATACTCAGTTTGGTCACTCATCTTTTTAAATCTAGTTATTTCACATTTAATGGTGAATTTTACAGCCAACTCGATGGTACCGCGATGGGTAACCCAGCAAGTCCAATTCTGGTTAACGTAGTAATGTTCACTTTGATTAATAAGACAGTAAATGGGTTTCCTTTCAGAATTCCATTGCTAAAACTGTACGTTGATGACACTATTATGGCAGTTCCGGAAGACAAAACTGAGTTTGTATTACAGGCATTTAATAGCTATGATAAAAGACTGCAGTTCAGAATTGAAAAATCAGTGAATAATAGTATTCCATTTCTGGACTTAATTATTACAAAACAGCAAGACGGATTGTTGATCACAAAATGGTATACTAAACCTGCGAGTTCGAATAGGGTCATCAATTATCATTCTCAACATTCTCTCAACCAAAGGATAGGAACAGCTAAAAATCTAATACATAGGGCTTTCTCACTAAGTGACCCTTCATTCCACCGAGAAATTCACAACAAGATCACTTCTATATTGAGGCTTAACAACTACCCTGCCAGTTTAATTAAAAGGTTGATCAACCAACACCAGCAATCTCACCCCAAGTCCACGATTACTACGAAGAATAATGAAGAATCCAGTGAAATTTATTGCAGTTTTCCATACTTGAGAGGTCTCACGGAAAGAATTAAAACCATAGCAAAGAAACATAATTACACCTTAGCCTGCTATAACAAAAACACACTGAACAACTTGTACACTAAACTTAAAGATCCACTTCCTGTAGAAAAACAATCCAACGTTGTATATAAGATACCCTTTTCAAGTTGCAATAGTTCATATATAGGTCAAACTAAACAGCTCCTCTCTAATAGAATTAAACAACATGTATACAGTTGTAACACACATTCGTCGAGAGATGACGACAATACAACGGCTTTGGTTCAACATCACGTCAATACCGGTCATAAATTCAATTTCCAGGGTGTCACCATCGAAGATTCTGAAACTAATTACAGAAAACGTACCATCAGTGAAATGATACATATAAGGGCGAATGATACTATTAACAAAAGAACTGATACTCAAAATTTAAGTAGAATATACAACATCCTAATAAATAAATATAAGAATAAGAGGTAAGAATACTGTTGTTCTGTTGTTGAGCCTCCTGAAAGAATTATTAATTGTCACTATTTTATGTTATTTATTGACCACCGACTGTACTTGTCCTTCTCTTTGTATGTGTATATTTTATATTTTTGACTCCTTGATTGTGTGAGATGTGAACTTGAGTATAGGGTTGCGCATATTGGATGATATATTACGATTGTTCACACTGTAGATATGATAAGTATAGAAAGATGTAACTGTCAATCATCTGTCTTCAGTTGACCTGTGTCAATGTCGTTCAATGTGTAGGTTTTAATTTGATTTGGATTTTACAGAGGAAGGATATTTTTAAAGATTTAAAATTGCATTCATTGTTTATAGCAAGTTTTGTTGATGATGTAAACGGATTGACGATTGTATGATTTTAAATTTCAAACAACTAAAATGAATTAGGTATTCATATGTTTGTGTACGTTAATATGATATAATTTTAACATCTGCTGCTTTTTAGTCATGAATAAGGACAACCCCATTGTTTTGAATGTAATCAAACAATAAATGTCCGAAACGTCGACAGAATTCAACTGGATTTAATTCACTTTTGTTCATATTAGTCCAATATAGCCACGAACTCTCGAATTCATATTATCGAAAATGGACATGAATAACCCCATCAATTATAAGTTTAGTTTCATCCTGGTGTTTTATTCGATTCATCAGACACATTCGTGAAAGAAACATTCCCTTAATCGCTAACAACTTAGATTAAAACCGAACCCTTCTCCACTGTATAAAAGCTGCCCTGGCAGGAGTGAAGGGTTCTAGTCAAGGCGCTACAACCTTGTAAAACCTATTGTGGCTGGCGCCCGAGAATTTTTTAGACCGAAAAGGTAATTACGCCCTTGGAGTCCTTCCCCAATTAAGGGATCTTCACAATATTGAATCTACGTTAAAAAATAATGTGAGTGTATGCATCACACCCTTGCCCTAAAGTGGATATTTTCTGAGTTATTCACAAAAACTGTTTTTCGTCTCAAATTTTCAGCTATTTCTTTTCCCTTCACGCCAAAAAGATGATATTTTCAGGAACTGTTACTTAAACCATGTTTTAGATTTTACCACCCTAATATGCAAGAGAAAAAAGTTACAGGTTGTTCCCAAATAGATGGCGAATTTGGATTCGAATTTGTATCGGAAACCTCTTTATTTCAACTAATCGGCCATCGGTTTTCTCTCCAGTGATAAATAAATAATTCCTTATGAACCATATGCAAAAACTTACCATGTTTTACATTCTTTTTTCAATGATAGATATCATTAATTACATCTGCCAAATTCCTCTTTATTCAGTAGCATTTTGTGTTTACTATTAATTTGGTGATAATTCGTATTAAGTTATAAAATCGATCACTATGCCTAATTTTACCAATGAAGATTATTTAAATCTCATTATACTTCATGGAGAATGTAATAAAGTTGTAGATAGAACGATTCGACTGTTCATTGAGAGGTTTCCTGACCGACCCAGACCAACGAGAGATACCATTAACAGAATCATGACAAACTTGAGAAATGTCGGATCTTTCGTTAAGAAAACTATACACAGAGAAAAAAGTGTAGTAGAAGATGACAACAACGAAATTACAGTTCTTGCATATTTTCGTGTGAATCCTCAAAATTCTCTCAAAGATGCCGAGATTGATCTGGGATTATCTCAATCGAGTGTTTGGAGAATATTAAAAAAACATAAAATGCACCCATATAAATTCAATAGGGTACAGCATTTGAAGGAAACTGATTTCGTCAGGAGAACAGAGTTTTGCGAAGCTATGATGATTCGATTTCAAGAGAATGAAAACTTTTTGGACTTGTATAATTTGGACAGATGAATCTAAATTCACAAAGAATGGTTCTTTCAATAGGCATAACAGTCATTATTGGGATGAAGAGAACAACCACCACTTCAGACAATGGAACTTTCAAGAGACCTGGAGTTTCAATGTTTTTTGCGCCATAAAAAATAATGCAATTCTCGATGTTCACATTTATGATGGGACTTTAACTGGTAAGATAAAACACTACACATGTTTGCATTATTTAAAGAATGTTCTCCCTTAGGAGATAGATATTCTGACATATTGACTCAAATAATTGAGCCGCTAGTACAGAACCATAATGACTTATGGTATCAACAAGATGGCCCGCCTCCACACAATTCACTCAATGTGTCAAATATCCTCTACAGGCTATTTGAAGATCGATGGTTGGCGAATAATGGTCCACATCTTTGGCCACCACGTTCTTCCGATTTAACTCCTTTAGACTATTACGTTTGGGGTAGGATAAAAAATATTGTCTACTCAACTCCCCTGACTGATAAAGAGGACTGCATAGAACGAGAGTCAGAAATGCGTTCAGGTTTGTTTAGATTTTTAGTTGTGAAACTCAATTTGGTTTTTAAACCCTTTTGCAGATCTCTTCCTCCCGATGAAATAAGAAGAGCAACGCACGAAGCGTATAAATAAATGTCTAGAAATTAACGGTCAAAACTTTGAGCATCTTCTCTAGTTATAACTGCGAGAGTTTGCCTTGGTTCTCCTAATAGTAACTTGAAGTCGGTTTCAAGAAGGGTTGAAAAATCTACAGCATGGTTCAAATAACAGTTCCTGAAAATTTCATCTTTTTGGCGTGAAGGGAAAAGAAATAGCTGAAAATTCAAGACGAAAAACAGTTTTTTGTGAATAACTCAGAAAATATCCATTTTAGGGCAAGGGTGTGATGCATACGATCACATTATTTTTTAACGTAGATTCAATATCTGCCATAAAAAAATGGGGTTCTAATTTGAAAAAATTTATTTTTCACGATTTTGTCATCCCTAACTTTGAGAGCGATTTTTTCACCCCCTGTATCATTAATCGCGATTTCGATTTTCAAGGTGGATACATCAATCTTACATCTTCAAAAATCCCAAAAATGAAAATTTTCCATCCAAAAACCTCGAAGTTATTCTTGTTTCAGCGGAGCTCTATTTTCGATTTTTTTTTTCGAATTTTCCCGCTCAGAGAGAATTTTCCAACCAAAACTGAAAAATGTTACATCAAAATAACTTGAAATTTTCTAAGGAATCTATTTCTGCAATAAAAAATGGTGTTCTAATTTGAAAAACGGAAGTTGACGTCATTTCCGGAAAAACCGGAGGTGCTCATGCCTTGAAAATATTTTAGATTTCATCAGCATCGTAAAATACTTATAAGTGCTGAATTTCATAAAAATACGTTCAGTAGTTTCCCGTATAAATATGGGTGAGGTTCCTCGTGAAAGACCCTGTATAGTTTGTTTATAGTCTTCTGGGTGCCGATGGGACAAATTGCAAATTATTAATGAAGTTTTCTTACTTCCTGTATAGCTTTCTTAGGTAGAGTCTACCACATTCTTCCTCTGTGAACATTTTGTAGTCGCGGTTTTTTTCAGCAAACCTCGTAAGTCGACCATATTTTCATTTTTTTTAATCATACGTACCTACTCTTTTTTTTGTAAAATGCAATCATAAAAACAATCTGGGAAAAATGAGAAAACATGATTGTCTACCAATATAAACATGACTGAAAATCGCATTTTTCAAATTATTAATACACTCCTGATTTTTTCAGAATCGGTTTATATAACCATATGAAATATGAAAATGCAATTGTCCGACAAAAAAAATGTTGATGTTTTCTTGTCCGACAGATGAAAATCGAGGATTTTTTTGAGTTTTTAAATTCATCAATATTTGTCGGAATTAGTGCAATTGGGGTTATAGAAAATCAGGCTTCTTTTTATAGAATTTTTCAATTCTATTGAACAGAAATACATATCAATATTAGTGTATGATGTAGCCTTAATGAAAATAATATTGTTATCACAGTAGTTCTTGTTTTATAGTGTTAACAAACCGTATTCAGGATAACATGAATGCTCTATTGTAGGTACAGGAATTTTTTGTAATCGGAAAAGTTTTTTGTTGGATTAACAATTTCAATACATTAGGCTCTCAACAGTAGTGCTTCTGTTAATTTTACTAAGAAAATTTTCTGAGTGCTTCCTCACATTGAATTCATTGTAACAAGACGAATGGTATCCAGTAAAAAAAGTATCACACCAATCGTCAGATAGAATGACATATCTATATTTGTGATTATGATGTTCTCTTGATGCCAAGAATATTTTGCACAGTTTAAGGATGTCACTTCCCCCTTTTTCGTTTTAAAGCCACGGATATTTTTTAAATGTCTGCACAAAAAACACTCCATCACTACTAGCAATATTATATCAGCAACGACTGAAATTGCCGAACTTTATTTGTTGGACTGCTAGATGATATTTTCAGCACATCCTTCTTAAATGGCCCCCAAAAATTCGAATTTTTATTCGTAACACGAGCAAACTTACATCCGGTAAATGCATATAGTCTATTCATAACCAAGTTAGAGCAGTGAATTCTTCAATTTTTGAATGAACGCCACATTTTCTTTGTCGGACAACTAGTGCACTACATTGTATTTTCAAGGTGGAGAGAGAATAAGAAAAAAAGACATTATTCATAATTTTGTATCCCAAAAAATCTTCGTTTTCCATTTGTCGGACAAGGAAATCGCCACATTTTTTTGTCGGACAATTGCATTTTCATATCAACCGATTCTGAAAAATTCGGGAGGGTATTAATACTTTGAAAAAATGCGATTTTCAGTCAGGTTTATGTTGGTAGCCAATCATGTTTTCTCATTTCTCCCAGATTGTTTTTATGATTGCATTTTACAAAAAAAGAGTACGTATGATTAAAAAAAAATGAAAATATGGTCGACTTACGAGAGGTTTGCTGAAAAAAAAACCGCGACTACAAAAATGTTCAGAGAGGAAAAATGTGGTAGACTCTCCCTAATAAAGCTATACCGGAAGTAAGAAAACTTTATTAATAATTTGCAATTTGTCCCATCGGTACCCAGAAGACTATAACAGGGCAGTGAGCACATCGCGCGCATATCTGCTAGGAAACGGAGTGTTCTATAGATAGAACACTCCGTTTCCTAGCAGATATGCGCGATGTGCTCACTGCCCTAGGCTTCTGGGTGCCGATGGGACAAATTGCAAATTATTAATAAAGTTTTCTTACTTTCTGTATAGGGTATTAGGTAGAGTCTACCACATTTTTCCTCTGTGAACATTTTTGTAGTCGCGGTTTTTTTTTTCAGCAAACCTCTAGTAAGTCGACCATATTTTCATTTTTTTTTTAATCATACGTACTCTTTTTTGTAAAATGCAATCATAAAAATGAGAAAACATGTGGCGTTTTTCTTGTCCGACAGATGAAAATCGACGATTTTTTTGAGTTTTTAAATTCGTTAATATTTGTCGGACAAGAATGAATTTATATTTTAGAGAGATTCGTTTCATAGAGAAAACAACTGTCCACCACATAAAATGCGGCAAATCCTCAGTCTAGTTGAATATAATGGTTTTGTTTCAGAATCTTTTTTCGTTTATTATTGAAATGAAACTATTGATTTTGATTGAAAGTTTATAATTCAAATTGTTTACTGACATTTTTATTCAAATCTAATAAAAAACAATGAAAATACTCCTTCCTCACATTAAATTCGTTGTAACAAGACGAATGGTATCCAGTAAAAGTATCACACCAATCGTCAGGTGAAATGACATCTTTATATTTGTGATTATGATGTTCTCTTGATGCCAAGAATATTTTGCACAGTTGAAGGATGGCACTTCCTCCTTTTTCGTTTAAAAGCCACGGATATATTTTAAATGTTTGCACAAAAAACACTCCATCATATTATATCGGCAACAACCAACAACCAACAACTGAAATTGCCGAACTTTATTCGTCGGACAGCTGGATGACAGTATTCAGCACATCCTTCTTAAATGGTCCTCAAAAAACAAATGTTTATTTGTAACATGAGGAAAGTTATATCCGATAAATGGATATAGTCTATTCATAACCAAATTAGAGCAGTGAATTCTTTAATTTTTGAATGAACGCCACATTTTTTTTGTCAGACAACTGGTGCCCTACATTGTATTTTCAAGGTGGAGGGAAAATAAGAGAAAAAAGACTTTTTTCATCACAAAAAATCTTCGTTTTCCATTTGTCTGACAAGGAAATCGCCACATTTATTTGTCGGACAATTGCTTTTTCGTATACTTCATATGGTTGTATCAACCGATTCTGAAAAATTCGGTAGTGTATTAATACTTTGAAAAAATGCGATTTTCAGTCATGTTTATGTTGTTAGACAATCATGCTTTCTCATTTCTCCCAGATTGTTTTTATGATTGCATTTTACAAAATAGAGTATGTTTGATTCAAGAAAAATGAAAATATGGTCGACTTACGAGAGGTTTGCTGAAGAAAAGCCGCGACTACAAAAATGTTCACAGAGAAAAAATGTGGTAGACTCTACCTAATAAAGCTATACAGAAAGTAAGAAAACTTTATTAATAATTTGCAATTTGTCCCATCGGCACCCAGAAGACTAGGGCAGTGAGCACATCGCGCATATCTGCTAGGAAACGGAGTGTTCCATCGTGCATTCCGTTTCCTATACGGTGAGAGCGACCTGTCGCGCTGACTGTATAGGGAACGGAAAAATGCGACCGGGAGCAGTCATTCTCACCATAGAGATGGAAGGTGTAGAGTTCCCTATGTGTGTTGATCGCACGTGAACAGTATATGTTCCGCCATTTCATCTGCGTTCCTGCACCAATGGCACATGGAACACTCAGTAAGACCCATTCTCTGTATATGTTTGTTGAACAGATGGCCAGTTAAAGCATCAGTCACCAGAATTAATTGCTTCCTCTCGAGAATCAAGAGTATCTTGAACTCCGACTTTGAAGAAACCCCCTTCATATGAAATCTCGATTGCGTGAGATCACTTCTCGTGTTCAACTCATGGTTTTAACACATTGACTGCCGCAATATAAATTAAAGATCAGTTCTCGGGGCCGCATATTTTTTATTGCTGATTTGTTATAAATATGCCCTAGCAACTCAATTCCATCGGGAAAATAATTTCGTAGATATTTTTTTTTATATATGCCCGTGAGTTGTATGCAATTCACAGACCACAAAGACCAGATTATCGTTCTAAGGCCATTGAGCATTGACTCACACCGTGCATGTCTTGGCTTGTATAATCTTCCCCATATGCATTAAGTTCATCTATAGACCAGTGCAACGATCTGTCACGATCAGCTGTTTGAAAATGGCTGCTGGGTCAAACAAATAACAAACCGAGGTTTTTCAGTTACGAGGTACGTGTTTCAGGGTAGTTTCTGTTGGTTTCTCAATTTTCAACTTCAATGTCTTCAATTATGCCATGTAAAATGATAGTTATAATAGAGTAACACTATAGCAGAAATGTTTGTTATTTGTTTGACCCAGCAGCCATCTTGAAAAAAGGTGATCAGCTGTTTTGTTGGACTGGTCTATACATATAACACGGGTGACGGTATATTTCGCACGGAAAGTTTGATTCCGAATTTGCTTCCAACTTTTTCCTGAATTTCAAATGGCGAAAAGTTATGAAGATAATGAAAAATATCTTCAGCAATTACATGATCAGCTTTTGAATATGAGTGACGAGGATTGCTTATCCCTATGTAGTTGATAACTCTGAAGATGATTATAGGCTGTCCGAAAACATTTCAGAAAGCAGTGACGAAGAAAAGCAAAATTTGATCATGCCTGAAAGTGTGTCAGATATAGTGACTATTTATGAATAAGTTTTCAGAGAAAATTATGTGCTAAATTCGATAATCTGGCCCCTGGGCTTTGTACAAACTGCCTGCAATTACATTTCATTTCATTTATTTCCTGTAGACTTACAAGTATAAGTATAGGATATAGTCAGGTAAACGAACATATAGAAGTATAAGTACACACAACTTGAATTACAAAATAACATAAATTACATGAAATGGAGTTACGACGTATTATATATTATTATTATATACCTAATTTACAATTATTTAAGGCCTACTCTATAACATGCTCAAGATATTCGGTCACAGAATAAAACGCTCCCTGCAATAACAGCTGGAATATTCTGCGCTTGAAAAGGAAGAAGTCGGAAATGCTACGCACATGAACCGGCAGTTTGTTGTAAAGCTCCAAGCCAAGATATCGAGGGGTCTCCTGTGACTGTGTCAATCTGAAGAATGGAATGTGTAGGTTGGTGGACGACCGAGTTGTATAGACAGACATTGCCCAAAAAGTGTGAACTGAATATGATTCACAGGCCTTAGAAACCAGTTTATATTTGGAGTGATATACAACTCACGAAACCTCTGAGACAAATACATATAACTCACGCCCGTTCAACGTGTTTATATGTACGGTAGATAGGAACCGTGTGTTCCGGCTCAATCAAAGTCGAGCGAATCCCCATAGATTAAAGAATTATATAGATTCGACACTCCCCCTCTAATAGGCGGAAAATGGTTGAGCGCTATTTCGCGGCGGATGCGAACAGAACATTAGCAGTATATAAATAGAGATATAGAAATCTACTTCATCGATGAATGGCGCGAAAATTTGAATTTGCCTTTGGGTTCTTGGTGGTAAAAAAATATCTTGAAGTTGGAAGAAATTCATTTTCAATGTAATCAACAAACTCCAATTTTGTTGAAGTTGTCTAAATTACATTGAGAATGAATTTCTAATAGTATAGGTGGACTTTTGAATAGTAAAGAAAATTGCTGGTAATAATATAATTATTTATTCATTCAAAATGATACAATCGAATGCAAAATTATGATTTTCACCTATATATGTAAGTTGTATACATATCAATTTAATTCTACATTTGTGATTATCAACATATTGTAGCGTCTCCTGAAGAAAGCTTAAATAAAGCCGAAAGCTTGAGAAACAAGAATGAAGTCAACTAATTATGTATATATATAAATATTGGAAATGAATATCTGACACATATAATTTACTTTAGTAGGAACATTCTGAGAACAAACAGTCTCGTCTTAGAAGCCCTAGAGGAATCAATACTCAGATTATAATACTTTTGTAATGAGGACTTTACAACAAGGCACTATATAAATTAGAAGACGAACATGAATACCCTTAAAAAATAATATATGATGTTGACAGATACAAGACTTCTATACTCATCAAAGGCACCTAGTGTACAAAATAAATTCATATTAAAAATCTGCTCCTCGTTCATGAAAATTTGAATTGTTCAATGATTGTAACTTACATATCAATCATATTTCTTTCTGTAAAAGTAAAAAAACTTATAATTGCATGTGATACATACAGATGTTAAGCATCTAGGTGTCATTGTTGATAAATAAATAAATAAATTGATGAGCCTAATTTCTTACAAAATATTTCGAGAGCATCTCTCTATCTACGTTTCCTTCTTGAATCGAAAGAATTTTTGGCTTGAACCTATCTATCAAGTGTTTGTCGGGATTACTTGAGAGAAATTTGAAAAATTTTGAATCGCCTTAATTAGCAATTTTATTTATTTGATTACACCACCAAAACAAAGAACACCTAACAATTGTTTCACACATCACTTCGTCAAGGTTGTGTGTTGGGCATTCAATAATTTTAAAATTGAAATTTGTTAAAAGGATTTTTTGAAGTAATTTTGAAATATTTTTTGTTTCGCAAATTCTAGGGATTAAATAAAACAAATAATTGAATGAATGAGTGAATAGGGAAGAAGTGCATTTGCCTGGTTTGATTAAATGCCCAAACTCATACTCTCTACAATCAATAAAATCTAGATCTTGTCCCAACTCATTATTACTGAGCAGGTTATTCCTACAAGATTCACAGTCCTTAATGAATTTATTTTTTAGAAGAATCTTGCAAATTGCACCACTCATATAAACGAGAGTGCATCTTCCAAGTTTACTTCTTTTATAAAGTGCTACGCTTGGAGGAATAACCCCAGATATTTCATCAACAGTTAATGGGGCACTAACTGCTGATGGAATGTTCCGTGTAAGAAAAGATTTAAGATTATCCAAACACTCTGTGGACAAATCCTCCCGACAATTTGAGCCAGCAGAGTGTACAGATAAGAAATTATTGATTAGTAAAGTTTTGAATGACATAGTAAAGTGTGCAACATCTGAATTGGTGTTCCTTACCCCATGAGATCGGATGTAGCCAAAAAAATTTTCCAGACAATCTTGATTAAAAGCCCTTGTCAAGATGTAGCTAAAACTCTTTCTGTTCAGAAGTTTTGGTCGTAAATAGAGAAATGCTCTCAAACTTTGCACCATGTTCTTTACACTGGGTACAATAACAAAACTTTTCTTCGAGGGACAGTAAAAAGTCATGCTATTCAAGACTTCTATAGCATGCTGCCAGAAACTATCATGATTTGAATTACTGTTTACTTCCCTCTTCAAGGGTTTTGCTGTTGGCCCATATGCTACCTTAACATTCAAGGAATCAAACAATTTATCCAGAAATAGTATTAAGTCTGCCGTGTCTGCAGCTTCTGGGGATAGCTTGAAGTCGCTGTTTATATCTGAAATGAAAAATATATGTATTACTATCACTTTCTTTTTTCAGAAAGAAAAAACTTAGTTGGATCATTTATTTCATATGACTTCATAACTACCAGAAACAACCTATTGTTGGAATAATATTACAAACCTTTTAGTGCTTCCTCCTCTGTAACCTGCATCGCATCAGAACATGTTGGCTCATCAAAATAAACAGAAGTATCACTTATGTTCTCCTCAACATTAATTAGCTCCAGAATATGTTGGTTGATCTAACGAAACATAATCATCTTTTAAAATAAACAATGCAATTGATGAATTTCAAAGAACTGAATATTGTTTTTGTAAAACTTACCAGGAACATTTATAGTAGGGAACGCATCAACTGTAAGACCCCTTCTGAATTCTGGCAAACTATGAGCCTCAGAAAAATGTGCATGGCAGACATAATACCTGCTGTAAATCTGATCATTGTTAAATTTTGCCAATTCAGAGGTTTAATAATTTCTATCCATCTTTTGAACAAAATTGGATTGCTCTTCGGTAAACGATGTTTTTTGCTCACATCGTCGTTCGTCGTTGCACCCAGGTACACAGCATTTCCTTATTCTCGACGGCATTTTTCACTATATTATTGTAGTTGACTAACTTGAAATTATTAAAAATTCCACGTGTTACAAGAGCAATGTTGATTCTTAAAAGCAAAGACTTATAAACAATATAAACTAAGTTCTAACCAAAAAGAACCTCAAACGCTGAAATCAGTGAAATCAAAACAACGACAGAAACGACATATACAGCGCCGTCTACAGGCGGCTGAACTTATTAAAAGCGTATGCAGCGCTCCTGGTGTATGCCCACATAAATAAAACTCGTTGAATGGTGGGGGAAAGGAAGTGCCAGGACCCTGCGAATCCCGTCCTTGGCTAAGTTATCTGCTTTCATGTTACCAGAGATAGACGCATGCCCGAGCACCAGAAAACATGGGCAGTGCTGTGTCAAGCGCGCTTAAAACTTCTCTGCATTCACAAAGCAAGTTTGAGGTAACTTTTATTTCGGAGAGGGATTTCAGTGTACCGGTGACTTTTGCAACATATGTGTAAGAGTAGCCTCTGAGGATATTCGCCACCGCACATACCATGCTTGTGCTATTGAGCAGTCTTTTCAGAGAGAAATAGACAGCTTTGTTCTAGTTCCAACATTCCCAGCAGCGGCTTCGGTGGTACAAACTGAGCCATCGGCGAACAAGGTGGTACCCTCAGGCTTGAGAAACTCACAAGATTTGAGGAGGAAACGATCAACATAACGTCTGACATTTTAGCAAGAGTCACGACAAACGATACAAATCGCTTCATTCAGTGTATGGAGAATTGACGACTCTATTTGATCTTCAAAAAATATGTGAAATGAAACTTGAGTTATGTGCCCACATTACAGAGAATAAATAAAAAAATGAGAGAAAAGGACTAGCCGAGATCTAATTCCGAATTGAATCTTCGCTAGCCCGTTTCTCCCATTCATTATGTTGGTCCTTAGAACGTTATCCCGTTTTTTGACGAATAAAAATGTTCTTCATTCTTCAATGGGACTTTTAATTAGTATTTTGAAAGAACTTGATGCTGCCGCACCCTGTATAAGAATTGAGTTTGCATATTTCTATTAACCTGGGTTTTTCTGGTGTTACTCAACTGAAAATTATTTCTAGCCAATCTTCATCGATGGCATCGAAGAAAATTTTTCATTTGGGGATATTGAAAATCGTATCAGGTTTTTCTCCAATTTCTATTCATAAGTCCTTACTACAAACGACAAGCCAATGGTTTCTGTTCGAGACTATGAGGATCCAGTATGGTAGGTGATGAAATATTATTGGATGACTGGGATGACAATTTGAACTTATCATCAATATATTGCATCATATTAGCATGTTTCGTTGATAGAACTTGTCGACCAGTCCGTTTGGGAAGCGCGTACTTCAGCTTATCCCAAAACCATGGATCCCCCCACTTTATGTAAGTGTTAGTTTTTAAATACGCCTTCAAGTCATCATCTAAATTCTCCATGTTGAGATCTCCATATATGATTATTATTACTCGAGCTCGGCCTTCTCGCATGGCTTCATTGTGAGCAGTTTTGAATTCTACAATACCCCAAACACTCTCGAGAAAATTGGCGGAGAGGATTACAATGGTCCTCCGCGAATCTCCGACTGACCTCCTGATCTGGGTTTGAATAAGTTCACCTGGTATCCAGTCCCTAAAATGAATACATAATCTGTAAGGTTCCATTCCGTCTTCCAGAACTGACACCAAATTTTCGATCACGAAATCTTCATCTTTATGGGAGAAGCTGATGAATGCATCATAAACCTTTTGCATATCTAATTCTTCTTCTTCAACAAGCCATAAACAAAATCCTCTTCCATATAGCCAAATGAGTATTTCTTCTCGGTAGAGAAAGTACAGCGATAAACTGGATGTCAGAATGAATAAACAGGTGAGAGTAACCACAGTGATGACGAGAAAAACATCGGTCTCCACAGCACAAAGATCTTTGTCGCTCAGATCAATCAAACGATTCCTTGTTGTGTTGCATCTCATACTTGACACATCGATCTGAAAAACAAAAAATTTTTGTGTTGTACATCAACATCCTTGTAGATCAAAATAAGTAGGACACCTTATAGGTAGATCTACCTTGAATGTAGATCCATCGTTAAGGTAAATACACCATTTAGGTAGATTCGTCTTAATGATCGATCCACGCTGAAGGTAAATCCAATGTGCAGGTAGATTATCATGTTTCAATCAAAGAATAGGAAAAAAAAATTGGCAACTGTCAAGATAGGATAAAATTACAATAGCTCCCAAAATAATTCGTTCAATAATACTGAGCGTGGATATTTGTGAGGACCACAAAGCTCTTTTTTTAAGAGCATCACACGTTTCGTTCCAGTTCCTTTCTTTGAACTCAACAATACAGCTTGGTAGGAGCCTGGTGTAGACGTGGGGCGCAAGTGGACACGATACACGGACTAATGCTAGATGGACGTAAAACGTAACAAACACGTAACGAATACGTAAAACGCAAAGTTGAACCTACTAGCCCGGGAGCCAGTGATAGTTTTTGGTGACCAATTTTAACCCTGGCCATAACTTGTATATAGCTTAATTTGCATTTGTCTTATAGCATAGTGACCGTCAGCTGGCGCACCAGTGGTGGGTTCGCCAATGGGAGCAACGAAAACATGTAAAAAAAATATTGAGTTTCAGTCATTTTAACCCTGCTGAAATTTACAGAGATGGTAGTTTATATAATTATTCGAATAAAAAAAGTCGTCCGCTGGATGTACGTTGGTGGAAAACCCGTCCGCTGGACATGGAAACTTGTAAAAAAAATTTTGAGTTTCAGTCATTTTAACCCTGCCGAAATTTACAGAGATGGTAGTTTATATAATTATTCGAATAAAACAAATCGTCCGCTGGCTGTACGTTGGTGGAAAACCCGTCCGCTGGACATGCAAACGTCCGCTGGTCATGAAAACTTGTAACAATTTTTTGAGTTTCAGTCATTTTAACCCTTCTGGAATTCACAGAGATGGTTGTTTATAGAATTATTCGAATAAAAAAAATCGTCCGCTGGCTGTACGTTGGTGGAAAACCCGTCCCCTGGACATGAAAACTTGTAAAAAAAATTGAGTTCCAGTCATCTTGACCCTGCTGAAATTTACAGAGATGGTAGTTTATATAATTATTCGAATAAAAAAAGTCGTCCGCTGGATGTACGTTGGTGGAAAACCCGTCCGCTGGACATGGAAACTTGTAAAAAAAATTTTGAGTTTCAGTCATTTTAACCCTGCCGAAATTTACAGAGATGGTAGTTTATATAATTATTCGAATAAAACAAATCGTCCGCTGGCTGTACGTTGGTGGAAAACCCGTCCGCTGGACATGCAAACGTCCGCTGGTCATGAAAACTTGTAACAATTTTTTGAGTTTCAGTCATTTTAACCCTTCTGGAATTCACAGAGATGGTTGTTTATAGAATTATTCGAATAAAAAAAATCGTCCGCTGGCTGTACGTTGGTGGAAAACCCGTCCCCTGGACATGAAAACTTGTAAAAAAAATTGAGTTCCAGTCATCTTGACCCTGCTGAAATTTACAGAGATGGTTGTTTATATAATAACTCGAATAAAAAAAATCGTCTGCTGGCTGTACGTTGGTGGAAAACCCGTCCGCTGGACATGAAAACTTGTAAAAAAAAATTGAGTTTCAGTCATTTGAACCCTGTTGAAATTTACAGAGATGGTAGTTTATATATTTATTCGAATAAAAAAAATCGTCCGCTGTCTGTACGTTGGTGGAAAACCCGTCCGCTGGACATGAAAACCTGTAAAAAAATTTGAGTTTCAGTCATTTTAATCCTGCTGAAATTTACAGAGATGGTAGTTTATATAATTATTCGAATAAAAAAATTTTCCGCTGGATGTACGTTGGTGGAAAACCCGTCCGCTGGACATGGAAACTTGTTTTCCACCAAAATACAGAATAATTATATAAACTACCATCTCTGTTAATTTCAGCGGGGTTAAAATGACTGAAACTCAAATTTTTTTACAGGTTTTCATGTCCAGCGGACGGGTTTTCCACCAACGTACAGCCAGAGGACGATTTTTTTTATTCGAATAATTCTATAAACAACCATCTCTGTGAATTTCAGAAGGGTTAAAATGACTGAAACTCGAAAAATTGTTACAAGTTTTCATGTCCAGCGGACGTTTTCATGTCCAGCGGACGTTTTTATGTCCAGCGGACGGGTTTTCCACCAACGTATAGCCAGCGGACGATTTGTTTTATTCGAATAATTATATAAACTACCATCTCTGTAAATTTCGGCAGGGTTAAAATGACTGAAACTCAATTTTTTTTTTACAAGTTTCCATGTCCAGCGGACGGGTTTTCCACCAACGTACAGCCAGCGGGCGATTTTTTTTTATTCGAATAATTATATAAACAACCATCTCTGTGAATTTCAGAAGGGTTAAAATGACTGAAACTCAAAAATTTTTTACAAGCTTTCATGTTCAGCGGACGTTTTCATGTCCAGCGGACGGGTTTTCCACCAACGTACAGCCAGCGGACGATGTTTTTTATTCGAATAATTATATAAACTACCATCCCTGTAAATTTCGGCAGGGTTAAAATGACTGAAACTCAAAATTATTTTTACAAGTTTCCATTTCCAGCGGACGGGTTTTCCACCAACGTACAGCCAGCGGACGATTTTTTTTATTCGAATAATTATATAAACAACCATCTCTGTTAATTTCAGAAGGGTTAAAATGACTGAAACTCAAAAATTTTTCAAAAGCTTTCATGTTCAGCGGACGTTTTCATGTCCAGCGGACGGGTTTTCCACCAACGTACAGCCAGCGGACGATGTTTTTTATTCGAATAATTATATAAACTAACATCTTTGTGAATTTCAGCAGGGTTGAAATGACTGAAACTCAAAATTTTTTTTACAAGTTTCCATGTCCAGCGGACGGGTTTTCCACCTACGTATAGCCAGCGGGCGATTTTTTTTATTCGACTAATTATACAAACTACCATCTCTGTAAATTTCAGCAGGGTTAAAATGACTGAAACTCAATATTTTTTTTACATGTTTTCGTTGCTCCCATTGGCGAACCCACCACTGTTGAGCCAGCTGACGGTCACTTTGGATTAGAAAACAACCAAATCAAGCTATATACAAATTATGGCCAGGGTTAAAATGACTGACTAAAAAGTATCACTGGCTCCCGGGATAGATGCATAGAACACCTGGTGTAACGACTCCCTACTAAAAATCGTGACCAAAATTTGTAGATCAAAACGGCATCCTAGATTTCAGACTTTGGACTAGTTCCGGAATAAATCCGCAATATTTATCGGTCGTGGCGCTACTGCGGCAACGACAAAAAACGCGACCCCTTTCGGGAGAAATGAAAAGCTGCACAAAATATCACGTTTTCGATCGACAAGAAAGTCTTAAACAAAATCTAATCAGTGCCAACACCAGGTATTTCTATGCATCTATCTCCCGGGCTATACGTACTATATGTCAATGGCAGTGTTCACAAAAAGTTCCGTAATTTTTACGTTTACGTTCGCTTAGTGCAACCAACTATTTATAGGGTGCTATTTGTTTGCATTTTATTTTTTGAATTTTGCTTCTGTTTCCTTTGAGGAATCTCAATTATTTGATTTCTGAGCCCAACGGTCATCCTGAACAACATTACGTTTATGAACGAATAAGGTTTACACGCGTTTCGTTCATTGTGAACCTAGCATTAAAATCGATGCGGCCGTTCGTTCTTTTGAGGCGGAAATAGAATTGCTCGCCATCTACGCGGGAACGAGGAGCGGCTAGGGCGATGTAGACCCCTATAAGTATTACCTAGATCCAGATTCTGAGTAGGTTGCCATTTCTGGTATTTGGAGAGAACTTGATCTGTTCTTGGCCGTAAATCTGAAGTTGGGAAGATCAGAGAAGTCAGAGATTTTTCTCATCAACAAGACTGACATGATGTTAATTACTTGATTCACTATCCAAATTCCATGCCTTTAATTTAATCACATTTTATGACTTGCTTGGATTGTTAAATTGTCCGAGGCGTATTGTTTTTGCGCTTTACTTGTTTCAAAAGAGAATAGCAGTTATTGCTTTCATTCCACTTCGTAGAAAAATGTGAAAAAGGTTGAATCTATTACTATTGTACTTGGTACTACATTATCATTGTGACAAGTGTCGTTGATCTCGAATATTCTCGACGCAATTGATAGTTGGGTAATTCTCATCGAATTCCAAAATTTAAGTCCACCGCTATTGATACAGATACCCATGTAATTATTATCGATATTAGGTTTTTATTTTGACGCTAGGTACCTTTTCTTCCATCACCCCGAAAAACGAGATATCATTAAATGCAATTAAAAAGTAATTACTAATTTTATATCATAAAAATCATTCCCACACGTTGTCCCACTATCCCAGTTTCCTGCTGAAACTCAATATTTTCATCCTATTCAGTAATTTTTTGTGAATCAAATTTTAGTCAAATATTGTAATGGTAATTTTCGTTATATTTAAACAACAATTCAAGCCACGACAAATACTTATTGAATAACTATGGGATTTCAATGTATGTCCTTTTGAATAAAATCATTCCCTCACCTTGTTACAAATATTCGATCTATGGTCATATTGAGCGAATTCTATGAAAGTAGCTCGAGTTTTTCTAGCCAGTCAATGCGCGAATTATGTTACTATGGTGATTCTGATTAAACTTTAACTCGGTTTCGTGTAATAGTGTATTCAGTTACAATTATTACTAAGTAGGTATATTACTTTTCCTCACATCATTCCCCCATTAGACATTATCAAAAAATAAGGTGAGTATGAGTAAAACATACATTATATTAGGATGCGTTTTGGGGGGTAGTGTTCATAGTTCAAAATGTTTTCATAAGGTCAGGGCTATGTATCTATGTTATCTTAGTTTTCGTGTTTTTCGTCATTCCCTTATTTCAAACTGAAGTGAGGGAATGACGGTAAGGGAATGACTTTTAAACTAAGATAACTCAGATTTTTATTTCTTTTGTCATGTGGTACGTGAGTTTATCGTTTTTTCTCGTTTGAGGGGCAAATAATGGCAAGACAAAAGAAATTGTCCGATACAGAGGCAAAATTAAAAAAGAAAGAGTACGATAAGAAACGCTGAGAAGAAATTAAATCTACTCCTGATAATTTAAATGACTTAAATCTGGGGACCACTATATGAGTGAAATCTAGTATCATATGCATCACAAAACTGCCACAAAAAAATTCAAATTTATTGAAAAATTTTTTGAGAATTCATTCCTGAATAATTTTGGATTTTCATGAGAATTACCCAGTTACGTTCTGGAGTTTTCCATTTCTAGGGACATCTAGGCTTAACAAGAACGGAATCGGCGCGATTTATACGAAAAACATTGACGGAGAGGATTATTATTATTATTCAGAGCCAAGAAACGAATGGAAATGAATATTAGTGCAAATAAATCAGTGAAAATAAATTGTACAGACTCACCCCGGACGTTTCAATGATGAAGAAAATGTCTCATAATCATTAAATTGTCTTTTTGTAGTCTCGAGATAACAAATAGTGAAAAATCCATTAGATTTAAATGTACTCATGACGCAAATTATATAATGATGTGATAATATAACGCGAAATGTAAAAAAAACTCACCTGAATTAAATGCTCTCGCAAATAAGCCAGGAAATTCTTCTCTTCACAAGTGCATTTCCATGGGTTTCTCCCGAGTAGAAGATTGTCCAGTTTCGACTCATTCAACATTTTCAATGAATTGGTGTCAATTTTTTCTATTCGATTTTCCCTGAGATCCAATACCTGAAAATACATTTATGTAGAATATACTACGGAAAAATCCCATCCCGCCATCGATACCTGAGCTTCAAATACAACTGAGTAAATAAACTCGGATTTACAATTCCAAGAGCTCATTCCTTATTTTTTTAATTTTTAGCCAGGAATGGCCTTACACGTTAATAGTTGACTCACCGATCTAGAATCCGTGGATCGATTCAGAACTGTTCCTCCATCCGACTGTCCGTGAAAAAGATAACTCTCGAATGTGGATGTTCAAAAACTTTAATTTTTCATGTCTCATGTTCGGTTCTCGAATGCAAATTTCGACGAGGATTTCTTCAATATGGTCTTTCGAAAATTTGTTTTCGTGATAAATCCGAATCTATCGATCACATCGAAATAAAATTTAGCATTAAAGCTACAAGCAGAATTTTATAAATAAACAATCTACGTTCTAAAAATGGGTCAAATTTTTTACTCTATTTCATAGAAAATCTAGCTTAGTCTTACTCTTTGCTGTATACATATTGACACAAAATGTCAATCAAAATCAAAAGTTTTTGTGGGACCAAGAAAAATTCTTAGTGTGAGAAAACCATCCTCCATCAGCGCCTTCAATATTGACTGAATCAACTCAAATATTGCAGTCTCTGTACTTTTCTCAAAAAGTTCGAAGAATGATGGCAAGAAAGACATCGGACGATAGTTCAAAACAATGAAATCTTTTATGGGCGTGATCTGAAATTTGATTTCGATCGGAATCGTAGTTTTCAAATTATTACGAAAAAAAATTTGGAACTGCCATATTAACGAAATCCGTGGTCGGATTTAGCATTCAATATTAGAACTTACCCCAAAATTTAATTTTCCTAGTTTAGCCCATTTGAGAGTTAACGTATTTTTGACGATCGGTCGGACGGACATAAGGAATATCCATATCTTTAAGAATAAGAATAATTTTATTTGCTATATAAAGATATAGGAAAATGTCATGATAAATACAAACACATATACTGTGTGACAAGTAAAATACAAGTACAATATTAACTTCATAATCAATGCACCAAGGCTCTCGATGGTGGATCTCCCACTGATATCATCTACCTAGACTTCTCCAAGGCCTTCGACCGTGTTCCTCATCGACGTCTCCTTTCCAAGCTTGAGCACTTTGGGATCAGAGGACAATTGTTGCGGTGGATTGGAGCCTTTCTTCGAGGGAGGCGTTTCTCTGTGAGGCGTTTCTCTGTGAGGGTGTCGAACAGTTTCTCCCTGTCTAGACCTGTGACCAGTGGTGTGTCCCAGGGGACAGTTTTGGGCCCTCTTCTCTTTTTGGTCTACACTGCCGATTTGCCCCGAAGTTTGAGGTCACCTTGTTTCCAATTTGCGGACGACAAGAAACTTTTTAACAACCCGATAATCCATTATGATCTGCTTCAGGAAGACCTGAATATCCTCTCCGACTGGTCAAGAAATTGATTGCTTCCATTGAACCTTGGAAAGTGTGTAGTTCTTCACATTGGCAAGCAGAACCCGAAACAGCGTTACTTTCTGGATGGACATCAGCTGGCTACAACTCAGTCACATGAGGATTTGGGGTTAACCATAACAACCGACTTGAACTGGTCTACTCATGTAAAGAAGGTAACAAGCATACAGGGCAAGGAGCCTCGTCTTTATTATATTCAAGTGTTTCCGAGGTTGCTCTGCTGCTGTCTGTTGTAGCATATACAAAACTCATATGGTACCAATCCTCCAAATTGCTGGTCCTGCCTGGTGCCCTATCCTGAAGGCTGAGATGGAGCAGCTGGAGGCGGTACAGCGTTGGGTTACTACAGCATTCCTTATGGTCCTGTCCGTTCTGGATATGAAGAGAGACTCGATTTCTCCGGTATAACCTCATTTCAGGATCGCCGTCTGAGAGGTGATCTCATATTCAGCTTCCGGGCTATCAATAATATGACTGGAGTCAACCTATCTCCACTTTTCCCCCCAACACCAATAATTTACGAGGACACCGGTAAAAATTGAAGAAAGAGAATTTCAGGACTACCCAACGTCAAAACTTGAAGTCCAATAGAATTTTTTCGACCTGGAACGGCTTGCCTGCGGATGTGGTTTGTGCTCCTAGTGAGAACTCCTTCAAAAATAGATAAGACTCGTATGGATTTTTAGTTTTGTTTCTGAGCTTAAAAGGCATAGCTCAGCTCTTGTCATTTAATGAATAATAATGAAAAAAATTCAACAGAAACTATGTGAAAACATCACCTTCTAAGAATTTCTGCACGCTGTAGAAAGCAGACCCCAGCAACATCTTCTTCATCTCCAGACTGAATCGCCGTCAATCCAACCTCTTGAAATGTATTATAAAATACAGCTCCCCAATGGTCAATGAACTTTTGGGATGAGGTGAGTCGATGGTAAGGTATCTCCAGGGCAGATTTATTTCTTGTATCAAAAGCATCCTTTTTCATATTTCTCGGAAACTGTTCAATATTTTGGTGAACAAATTTCCAACAGGCTAGGATATACATGCTTGGTATTGTTAGAATCCCTTCCGATACAAACGAACTCCTTCAGCTGTCTCTATCCTGGAGGCCGAAAAGTGTTCTGATTGCTGTTTTTTGCAGCCTGAAAACTCCAGTTGCTTCCCAACTCCCCCCCCCCCCAAAATTATCCCATAAGAAGCTAAAGAATGAAAGTAGTGAGCGAAAAAAGCTAACCTTGCGGACCAGTCTGAAGTACACATCTTGATTCTACGCTGCCGATAATCTTCCGGCCAAAACATCTATATTGGATCTCCAGCCCAATTCACTCTCCAGATATAGTCCGGGTAACTTCATTGAGGAAACATCGTGATTGCGTGCAAAACTTGTTGAGTTCTCGAGCCATTCAACTTCAACCTATTTGTCCTAAACCAATCGTATATCTGCTCCAGCACAATTCCCCCTCTCTCACGAACCTCTTCCGGGTTCAAACCGTTCACCAACACAGTGGTATCGTCAGCATACAAGGTGATCCCATAACACTCCATACTATCCAGGATGTCATTGATAATAATAAGAATATTATTGGACCCAGGACAGAACCCTGCGGTACCCCCATACCAATGTCTCCGACAGCCGATCTTTGATCCTTCCACTCAACCTTTTGCTTTCTTTCAGCCAGGGATATCATCCCCCTTACACCATAATACCCCAGCTTCTCGAGTAAAATGTCATGATCGACGGTGTCAAAAGCTTTTGTTAAATCGAGGCAGATAAATTCCACTATCTCGTGATTATCCCAAGCAGCAGTAGTGTTCTTGATAACCTTCCAGATGCCGATATGACTGATCTTCCCTTCCTGAAACCGTGTTGATGTTTTGAGAATATTTTATTTTTATCAAAGAAACCAACCAACCTATTTTTTATTATGACCCCGAATATTTTAGTTAGAGATGGCAGTATTGATATGGGTCTTTAATTTTGAGGTAGGTTGATATCTCCTCCTTTATAGATAGGGTCGATAGGGACGACTAGGGCTCTCTTCAGTTTTCTTAGAAATACTCCCTGCTCCATACAGGGAGAGGAAGGGATATCTGTTTCTTCACCCCTTTAAATATTCTCGTCGAGAAGTCGTCTAAATCCGACCTTTGATGTTTTTGATTTCGCCAGCATCAGCAGGTTGTGAAAACATTCTCAGCTTCACATTTCGCATATAATCTCGAGCTGACCGATCTGCTGGTAACACATCGTTTGAAACTTTTTCTGCTAAACCACAGAAATAGCCGTTAAGTTCCTCAGCGCAGAGTTCAGAGTCAGGTGATTTTATTTTACTCGTGTTAGATTCCTTTCTCATTATATTCCAGATAGTTTTTTGCTTGCTTTAAGAATTTTGTATCATTCTCAATTTTTTTTGTTTATAGACTCGAAGCGCTTCTTCATGATATACTTTTTTAAACATTTTATATCTTTCGTAATCATCCTCGCTTTTGGTGGTTATTGCTTTCACTGCTAGCGCATCCAAATAATTCCTCATTCTCTTCTGCTCTTTGGACATATGCAAATTTCGCATATTTCCTTTTCCAAACTTTATTGGAAAACACTGCTCATAATTGTTTATAATCACATCATGCATAGAGTTCTGTGGAACCACCCTCCAGAATATTAGACCACTGACATTGGGAAAGCCTTTCTTTGAACTCATCGATGTTGGGTTCATTCTCTCATTTTCACACTTCGTTCTTCCAGGTGTGTTCTGTTTTCGAGGTAGTAAGTTTCTGAGCCTTATGATCAAAGACGTGCAATTCCTCTATTCTCACAACAATGTCGTATATATCGCGATTCGTGAAAATATTGTCAATGCATGTTGAGCTTATCCTTGTTATACGTGAGGGCTCAGTAGTAGTCAAAGTCAGACCAAAAGAGCCGAAAAGTTCGATTATATCCTTCGTATCATTTTTACCAGACGAGAAATCCACATTAAAATCATACACTTCATGAGTGCTGTAATTTTTCGATAAGTTCAGCAATATCATCTCCATGTTTTCCATAAAAATATCGAAATTTCCCATTGGTGGTGGGTAACTTGCCACAATAATACACTTCAGTCTAGGGTCCTCCACAGCTGAAAGTTCAACATGACCTTCAACCGATAATTCCACTAAATCCGGAAGATTGTTGCAGAACAAGCTCTCATGAGCCAATATCATCATTCCGCCGTGCCCCATTTTCTCTCCAAAAAACGAAGAGGCTACGTCATAATTTTGTATTTTGATCTTTTCAACTTGTGTACTTTTAAGCCGGTGTTCCGTAATACAGACAAATCAGCTTTGATTTCGCCTAATCGAATATTCAACACGTCAATTTTATTTGTTATACTTTGTACGTTAAAATTCAGTAAAATTAAATTTGTGTTTTATCAGTTTTTGTTTGTATGGTTGCGAAAAAACTTATATCTCCTGACCACAACTCCCTTAGGCCAGATCTCCTGCCTAACCACATCTTCCAAAATCTCAAAAGCGAAGCCAACCCTGAAGGATTTCCTTTTACTATGATTACTCTTGTATTTTTTTATTTCTTCTATTATAAAATTTTCGTTCGTAAATTGGTTTTCTAAAAACTTTTTAATATTTTCTTGTGAAGTGCTCTGGTTCACGTTTTCTACGTATAACCATGCTAATCGATCGGCTCCCCTGAAATGTCCTTCATCATCTCTACTGCCTGTTTTATCACTTGTCTATTAGTGGGTTGCCTACCCCCAACGTTTCTACGTCTTTTCTGCCTCCTATTATTCCAGATATGCGTGGCATCATGTGTACCAACTGTCTTAATCGTCCCGACTGACATCCCTCTTTGCTGCCGAATTCATCTCGACTCCTTGATTAAATGTTTTGTTTGTTTCAATCATTATACAAAATGTCGTGGAGTGCGGACGTGTGTTCCGTATGCTCCGATAATTTTGTTGTGAACACAAAGTTTATTAAGTGTAATTTTCGCCAACTAATGATTCATCCGATTTGCGTGTCCTTAAAGGATACGTGGATCGAAATATTCAGTGAAAATACCAACTGCAATTGGTTTTGTGATTCTTGTAACATTAAAGTCAAGACAGTTTTAAACGATCCTGAATTCGGTGCTTTGGACAATCTCGTTAGTGAGATTGGGTGCCTTAATCATGAGATAACCCATCTGAAAAAGTCTGTATCTGATTCTAAGTATATAATTGAGCTTCAAAAGTCAATTATTGCCTCAACCGAAGAGAAGTTAAATTCGGTACATAGTCGATGTGCCAGTTTTTCGGACGTCACCAGTGGGACAAAAAAGGTAAACAACAATCTGAACGAAACTAAAACCATGAAACGACGAGCAACACATCTGCGTCTGCAGTTTTTTGTGACCCAGCTCCAGAGCTGTGCAAAAGCATTGTGCTAAGTGCTCGTAAAAGTACTCTGAGCCCTTTTGTGCTCCCGAGCACTGTGCTTCCGAGCACTTTTCAAAAGCAGTGCTTAGTGCTCAGTAATTGAAGTCCTTCAACGAAAGGCTTAGTGCTTAGTAATCCCAAAAGTACTCCCGAGCACTTCTGCGGATTACTAAGCACTTAGCCCTGAGCCAATATTGTCGCAACACATCTATGATCATTATGAAATTCCAAAATGGCATGTGAAGATGCCTTTCCTTAAATATATAATCACTCTTCTGAAAGGAACTACCATTCATTTTCTCAATCATAAGCAATAGGGGCGTTTCACGTGAAGCGGACAGCGAAAAAAAAGTGACCTTCTGAAATTTGTTCATATTCGGCTTAATTGTACTTCTAGTAGGTATGCATATGGACACACAATATTTTTTTCGTATGATGTTTATTTGTCTAGTTATTGGCTTCAGAAGAATTGTCATTATGAAAATTCGAAGTGAAAAAGTTTTTTTCAAAATATCAAAAATTTCGATTCAAATAGAAAATAAGCTATTCTTCTCGAATACAAGATGAAATTGAACTTTTAATTTTCTTTTAATATGAAAAACCGGAAATGAACTTTTGAAATCAGAATTTTGGTAACTTCGACCAATTTAAAAAAAAAGAAAATTAGTTCGAAATATAGCCGAGAGTACATTCATAATACACTCGAAGTTTCAAAATGGGATCTGCAGTAGTTCAGGAGATAAATGAATCAAAGTACATACGTGTCGCACAGAGCGTCGTACTCCAGCTCCATTATGTCGACTGGTTTTCGCGATATCACACTTGAATTAACGTTGCAATACTTATATTTACTATCGTATTTGAGCGTATTTAAAGCTCTTACAATGTTGTAGCTTCTTTATTATACAAATCAAATAATCATTTATTGAAATATAGTAGACTAAAAAACAAATTTTGTATTAAAATGACAAATGAAAGATTTATATTTGATCATTGAGTATAAATATACAGGGTGTTTGGAGGGTGAGTAGCCATAGGTAAATGGTGGATAGGTGATGCTCTTGGCTACTTGTTGCGCCTAATAAAATAACATTTTGCCCAAAGTTCAAAGTGTTAGGTATAATTTTTTTGCCATTTTTCTAGAAATTTTCCATTTTTCTCATTAGAATCTTGAATTTTTCAAAATGTAATGCTAGAGGTGCCTATAAAATGATTTATTTTTTTAGTCTAGTCTTGTCTTATTCAGATTGAATACTAATTTCATACAAACGTCTTCAAAAACCTGACAGCGTCGTATCAAACATCAAAATGAAAAAAAATAATGTTGGGTCCACTTTACAAAGTGAAATAAAAAAAATTACATAGTGTTGGGTTTTAAAATGGTTTTTCAAACTCCTCTAGTTAATACTCTTTGCAATGGTATGTAACATGTACCATTAATACCTAATCAGATAACTCAAGAAAAAGCTATGTTAGATTAATTTTACCTGCTCAATGGAATAGTTTTATCGTCACCCTTTTAAGGCATCCTTGAAGACAAAACGGTTTTTTGTTGAGTTATCTGATTATTCATGGTACATGCTACATACCATTGCAAAGAGTATTAACTAGAGAAGTTTTTAAAACCATTTCAAAATCCAACACTATGTAATTTTTTTTTACTTCACTTTGTAAGTGGACACAAAATTATTTTTTTTTTCATTTTGATGTTTGATACGACGCTGTCAGGTTTTTTGAAGACGTTTGTATGAAATTATGATTCAATCTGAATAAGACAAGACTAGTAAAAAAAATAAATCATTTTATAGGATTTCAATGAGAAAAATGGGAAATTTCTATAAAAATGGCAAAAAACTTATAACACTTTGAACTTTGAGCAAAATGTTATTTTATTAGGCACAACAACCTATGGCTACCCACCCTCCAAACACCCTGTATATTTATACTCAATGATCGAATATAAATCTTTTATTTGTCATTTTGATACAAAATTTGATTTTTAGTCTACTATTTTCCAATAAATGGTAATTTGATTTGTATAATAAAGAAGCCACAACATTGTGAGAGCTTTAAATACGCTAAAATACGATATCAAATATAAATATTGCAACGTTCAAGTGTGATATCGCGAAAACCAGTCGACATAATGGAGCTGGAGTACGACGGTCTGTGCGACACGTATGTACTTTGATTCATTTATCTCCTGAACTATTGCAGATCCCATTTTGAATTTTAATTGGTCGAAGTTACCAAAATTCTGATTTCAAGAGTTCATTTCCGGTTTTTCATATTAAAAAAAATTAAAAGTTCAATTTCATCTTGTATTCGAGAAGAATAGCTATTTTTCTATTTGAATCGCAATTTTTGATATTTTGAAAAAAACTTTTTCACTCCGAAAAAAATTCACCTCAAAATTCGAATTTTCATAATGACAATTCTTCTGAAGCCAATAACTAGACAAATAAACATCATACGAAAAAATTATTGTGTGTCCATATGCATAGGTACCACTAGAAGTACAATTAAGCCGAATATGAACAAATTTCAGAAGGTCACTTTTTTTCGCTGTCCGCTTCACGTGAAATGCCCCAATAACCATTTAAATATCTCAGTACATTATCATTCAGGTTAGAACCTGAGTTAAACGTTAAAATTATTTTCTTACATCTTAGGTTTCTCATATAATTGTTATTTTTTTTTCTCTTCAGCTTTCTCATTCTGAATTTTAATCATCCATCAGATAGCTTCCGAATTTAATTTTCCATAAAATAAGATCTGAAATCAACATTTCCTCGCATAATAGTATCATCCTAAAACTGTTTGAATTTCAATAACAGAAAGAAAATAATGAGGGAACCCCATCATTATGAAAGAACAATCAAAGGGTTCATGTGTATTTATTTAGATCAAGTTGGTAATTTGTGCGTTGACAACTTAATTTCAATAGAAAAAGCAAAAACCACGATTTTGATTTTTCTTACGTTTTCATCTGACCATAGAGTGAGACAATATCAAAACGTTACACAGTTCATTGAGTTCTTATTTTCATACTCAATTCGATCTTTGTCACGCAATAATATTTTGCAACTGTTTTGCTCTTGACAAATAGAGCAAGAATGGATACAGAAGTATTTTCATTTTTCCTTAAATTCTTTATTTAATTTTGTTTCAGGAACCGGGAGTGGAAACCCATAAAAGTTTTCAGGAAGAAAAATAAACTCGAAAAAAATTATAAATTCATGAATATTATCAAACAAAGAAACCTAGGAGCGAATAGCCGTTTTCTGTTTCATCACCAATCAGAATCAATTATATATTATAATGAATCAAATTGAAGTTTTTATCTGGAAGTATTGTATTGATCGAAACTTGGAAGCTGATAAAACAATAATCTACTCGTTGTCAATCGAATCGAACCATTCGATTCTATCGATATTCCTGGAGTATTTGAAAATTTTGTCTTCAACACTCACACATAGTTCTGGACCAGCTCATAGTGAGCATCGAATTTGGGACAGCCTGTGCATCTCTTCTCACCCGTCAATAATCTCACATATTATGCCTTCTTACAATTTATTTTCAATTAAAATAACCTCACTTCAAACAATTGCTATAAAAGTGCTCGAAATGTCGAATTACTTTCACAAAGTGCTCGGTATTCACGAGCCTTTTGTGAAAATAAGTGCTTAGTGTTCGAGACTTAGGAGCCTTTTTTTCAAGTGCTCAGTGCTCGAAGCACTATCCTTCAGAGCTCGTCACAGCTCTGTCCAGCTCTTCAAAGTGCGTTATCGCGGAATACGGTTACAGGTGTGACAAATTCAAATCAATCTAATCCAGGTTCATCGACCTCGGACAATTGTGCTGCTGATAAAAGAGCGCCGAGATTCTCGACGGTAACTGGCGATCGTAAGGCATCTTCGAGCAAACAAATCTTTGATAATTAAACGGTGAATGTGGCGATCCTGAAGGCTCAACAAGAAACACTAATGAATCAAATTCAAAATATTGAATAAGATAAATATAAAGAAAATGAATGGAAAACTGTCGAGCATAAAAGTAGCAACAAATTCAGCAAAAACAAGTACATGGTGGGTGAAGGAGGTCAGAGTACAGCAGGGATTCAGGCCCGGATCTACGATTTTTTCTGACCGGAGCAAAAATTCATGATGGCGCCCCCCCATTTGTGTTATACATACCTAATATATGAATTCATAAAAATTAACAAAAATAAATTATACAAATGAATAATAAAAATAAAAACTAATAATGAGGAACATATCACAAGGAAAGAAATTCGATTTTTTTCTTCACAGCTACACGCGGCGTGATTTTCTTTCCGTGAACGCATCTATCAGCTCCTCGAAATCTGTTTCGGAAGCAATTTTTGTTTTCTATAGCTAAGAAGCCAGAGAGATGTTCCTGACTTGTTGAGGGACGCAAATAATGTTTTATTATTTTCAATTTGCTAAAACTGCGTTCACATTTTGCAGACGAGGTAGGTAATGTGTAGTATATTCTTAAAGCTATACTAACATTAGGGAATGCTTCTTGCAGATCTTGCCTGTGAAGAATTTGTAGCAGGTTTAATATATCTTTCACTGATTTCAGGAACCAGCTCTTTGAAAACCGCTAGTTCCTAACAATCGACTGCATTCAAGTCTCTTCAATATTTTTGCGCTAAAAAGGTGCCATTTTTCTGCCGATACACTTTTTGCATGTTTAGAAGGGCATGGCCATTGAGGAATGCGAAATTCGAATGCAGATTCTCTGCACTTTCTAATCTTTTTCTGATTTTTGACAATTATCTGTCGAAAACAACCTTAATTTCCTTCGAGAATAAACCAACTAGATCTAGCGTTCTTGACTCATCCTCTCACATTTATTGGAAACACGTTCATTTCTAAGAATTGGCTCGACATTTAATTCTTCTGAAAGGAGTGTAGCTTCCGAGATCCAGTTTTCAATAGGTTTTTCTCTCATTCCTTGCAAGATCCTCACAAGACCTATCAATGATAATGAACTTTCTGAATTTCCACGTTGACCCTATCGATCTCTCGCAGAATATTATCCCAAATTGTTAGATTCAGGATGAATCTAAAATCCATCACAGCATGAAGCAAATTACCAGCTTTATACTTGGATTCTGCGACTAGTGAGATTTCTTCCACAACCTTCGCAACTACCAGCAAATTTTTGAGCAAGGCATTAACAGCTTGATGTTTGGCCCATCTTGTTTGGACACTTCCTTTAAAATTTATTTTCATGCACTTTTCATAATTGTCCATCATGTGGTTGACTTACAAAAAAAGAATGCAGTTTTTCTACCAAATGAATTTACTGCTTCTGAACATGATGAAGCCGAATGGACACCCATAAGATTCAAAGAGTGTGCTAGGCATGGAACTAGTACAGTCACCTCGTTCATCTGTAGAATTCTGGATTGGATTCCTCTATATATGCCAGTCTTATTATATCCGTTGTCGTAGGATTGCCCACGACATTTTTTGACATCTAAATCATCAGCTTGCAGTTTATCTAGAATAATTGTCTATGTTATTATTCTCCAGTTTTTCTTTTAAGGAGTCAATAATACTTTTCTTTGTCTCATATCCAGAGTCCGTTCTCTTTAAAAATATCGTATAACCTGGTTCATTTGTTCTGTGTGAGATACATCTGGGGTGCAGTCGAACATAAAAGTGAAAAAGTTAGCCTCCTTGATCTCATTAATAATGTTATTCCGAACTTTGGTGGCCATTTAATCGATAATTTCATTTTGTATGGTTTCGGACTGATACGATGTCTGTCCTTTCTTTATGGCACTTCAGAGTCGGTCATCTTTAATAATAACACTTTCTTCCGAGCAAATCAAAAATTGAAAAAATTTAACCTCTGGTTGTAACTTGCGCCCCCTTAAGCTGGCGCCCAGGGCAAGCGCCCCGCTTGCCCCCACCCTAGATCCGGGCCTGCAGGGATTACTACTGTGCCTAAGTCAATTGCACTCCATGTTTCCAGACTTCACCCCCTTACCAAACCTGAAGATCTAAGCCAAACCTTATTAAATATTTTTTCTGAAGTTAAATGTGACCACTTGCAGTCTGAACATCCGAATATACAGGGTTATCATAATAATCCGTGCATTAGACGTTTCTCGGCTTCTATGAGGAAAAGATTTGTGAAATTTGGCACACGGCCGTTTCTCAAACGGGGAATTCATGCTAAAATATTTTAATCGAAATCGCAGTTCCGGTTATAGCGGAAGTGACCATCAGCGATGGTATTTCAAATGAAACTACCTATTTTTATAGCCAGAAATGGATTCCTTCTTGAATTTTACATATTTTTCATCTGAAACATTTTTACGTAGTTGTCATGGTTACGAAGATATAAGGGCTTCTATGAGAAAATGGCCAGTTTCAGAGGTCCGCGAAACGTATCGTAGCATGCACGCTTTCCATAATAAAGAAATAAATGAAAGATTTTTCGAAAATTCAATAATTTTGCATCGTATTGCATGGCTATCGAATCATGTTGTTCTATTGGAACTGTCACAATAAATTCATATTTCTGAGAAATTTCAAACTGCAAAGACTTCATTTTTTCAAATGGCATGCCCATATTTTTTGTACAGAAAACGATTGAAGAAAGACAAAAAATATGGGCATGCCATTTAAAAAAATGAAGTTATTGCAGTTTGAAATTTCTCAGAAATATGAATTTATTGTGACAGTTCCAACAGAACAACATGATTCGGTAGCCATGCAATACGAAGCAAAATCATTGAATTTTCGTAAGATTCTTCATTTGTTTCGTTATTATGGATAGCATGCATGCTATGATACGTTTCGCGGACCTCTGCAAATGGCCATTTTCTCATAGAAGTCCTTATATCTTCGTAACCATGACAACCACGTAAAAATGTTTCAGATAAAAAATGTGTGAAATTCTAAAAGGAATCCATTTCTGGTTAGAAAAATAGGTAGTTCCATTTGAAATACCAAAGCTGATGTTCACTTCCGGTGTAACCGGAAGTGCGATTTCGATGAAAATATTTCAGCATGATTTCCCCCTTTGAAAAACGGCCGTGTGACAAATTTCAGAAATCCTTTCCTCATAGAAGCCCAGAAACGTCTAATGCACTGATTATTATGATAACCCTGTATATGCCTCAGTAAAGGTCACGGTTAACCAATCAAATTTTAAAGATGCCTGGCGCAGTGAAATATGGCCAAATCGAGCACTGGTCTCACGGTATTTTTTAGGAAAACCGTGGAACTCTCAGCCATCCGAGGGTCCTCAGTAGGGTTAGATAATGTTTAAACGTCTACCAATTCCAACTTTAAGAAGCCATTCTCAATATATTACCAAAATGTTCGTGGTTTGAGAACAAAGTGTATAATAACCTTTATACTAGTGTTATATGTGAAAATTTTTATGTTATTGCCCTCGTTGAAACATAGCTATGCGAGGAAATATGCGACAGTAAGCTGTTTGACACAAGATAGAGCGTAATCAGGTGTGATCGTAAATCTAGCAGATATCGTGGTGGTGGTGTACTCCTTGCCATCAAAAAACAGGTAAACATGGAGATCATTGATTTGAAATGTACTACAGAGTGTGTGGTCATCAAGGTCGAATTCAAAAACATGTAATGTACATAGTCGTAGTGTACTTTCCACCGGACTCGGATCCTGAAATTTACAATAACTTTTGCGGTCAAATTGATGAACTGTTATTTGATGCAAACAAAAAAATAATAATTTTGGGTGACTTTTACTTGCCTCATTTATTTACTGTAGATAATTTTAAGGATTCACTCATTTGTGACTTAGAAAACTTACATGATTCAAGGCAGATGAATGACATTCGTAATTTAATGGATCGAATTCTGTATCTGTTGTTCACTGATGTACCTGATATCATTCGGTTAGAACGTAGTCAAAAACCTCTTTTAAATGAAGATCGGTATCAACCATCACTAGAATTAAGGTTAAATTCAAATGGCGTTTCTGAAAAGCTTGGTGAGAGGAATCCGCTAGTTAATCAATATAAATATAACTGACTGACTGGGCTCCCTTGTTAGCCTGTGACGATGTTGACCATAGTGTCGACTTATTCTATCGCACTATATACACTTGTTTTGATCTGACTATTCCTAAGTATATGTATAACCAAAGCCTATCCCAAAGTTAATACATTTCCTGAATGTTTTTCTAAGGACCTAATATGTACCTAAGGTTAAAAAGAAAAGCAAGCTGCACACCAAAATTGTCAGGGGCACTAGGGGCAGTGCAGTGCAGTCTGAAATAGACGAATACGAGCTACTCAGACGGACTATCAGCCAACAGTCAGATTATCAATATTGTTATTACAAATCAAATTTAGAAAATAATCTGAATTCGGACTCAAGTAACTTCTGGGCTTGGATCAGGAGTAAATCTAACCGAAACGGCATTCCTAATAGAATAAAAGATGGTGACCATACCTACGATGATCTACTGAACATTGCAAATGCCTTTGCTGAGTTCTTTAGCTCTGTTTATACTGACCAAAACCGGAAAGATTCCATTCCCTGTACCAATCTTTATGGCAACTTCAGATTTCCTGAGGTTTCTACGGCATGAATGGTCATGAATGCAATGAAAAAATTAAAGCCTAAGAAAGCTACTGGTTCTGACTCAATACCGTGCTATATTTATAAAGGCTATGCTGATTTACTGTGTCTGCCTTTGGCATACATTTCTAATGTTTCAATAAAGTCTCAGTGCTTCCCAGATGCCTTCAAGGAATCTATTATTACACCAGTTCACAAAAGTGTATCATGGTAGGTTATATCCAACTATAGACCGATCAGTCTCCTGAACAGTATTGCAAAAATTTTCGAAATTGTCTTACACAACATTGTTTACCATTATGTTTCACCTGATTTATCCATATATCAACATAGCTTTCTGCGCAATGCTTCCACTGTCTCAAATCTCTTGATCTTTTCTGAACAAGCGTTCACTGCTCTTTGCTAATAAAATTCAGTTCGACGTTATTTACACAGATGCGGCCAAGGCGTTCTATACAGTTTGTCACATCATCTTATTGAACAAGCTTGCTGTTAATTTTGGCTTTTCTGAGCAGGCATTGTCATTCATGAGGTCCTATCTTAGTAACAGAAGACAAAAAGTCAAAATTTCAGGTACATACTCACGTCATTTTATTGGAACATCGGGAGTACCTCAGGGGAGCACCCTGGGGCCTTTATTATTCAACCTTTTCATAAACGATTTGCCTAAGTGCCTCACATATTCGGGTTGCCTACTCTTTGCGGACGATTTCGAGCTGTTTAAACGTATAGCGGATGGGAAAGACATCTTGAAACTTAAACATAATTTGGCCTCCGTTGTTGACCGGAATACTGGCAAATGCTTCGTTGTTACTTTTACAAACAAAAAAACATTACATTGTTGAGGACTACCTTATTGCAGAAAATAAATTGGAGAGAAAGTATGAGGTTGTTGATCTTGGTGTAAACTTTCAATTTAATCTCAAATTTAACAACCATCACAATGATATTGCTAACAAAGCACTAAGACTCCTAGAAATTTATAATGCGTAATAGCAAAAATTTTCAAATCCCAACAATCATAAAGTTGTACTACTCTTTTGTCAGGCCTCAGCTGGAGTACGCATCCATCATTTGGTCACCCAGGACACAGTCAGGTAGAGGCTTAATTGAAAAGGTCCAGAAACGCTTTTCGAGATACTTGTATTACAGACAGCATTGATTATATCCTTTCAAAGTATCGTACTCATCAATGCTAATGAATTTTTCAATATCTAAACTATCTACCCGAAGAGACCATCAATCTGTCATATTTGTTCATAATGTTGTTAACAATATCAAGTACAACAATTGCAGCGTAATAAACCAAGTATTGTTTAAAGTACCTAAGGTCTGGTTGCGTACTACCAACAGGGATTTTTCCAGGTTGATTCTATTAATCGCTCCCCGCTATCTAATATGCTAGATGTTTGTAATATGTTACTGAGCATAGATGTACATTTGGACTTATTTAATGTAGATATGAATGATTTAAAAGCCACAATCATGAGGTCACTATTTTAAGTCTGTTTTTCGGTTTTACTCATGATATGTTTGTTATTTACACAATTTAGTATTATCGGTGTATTTAAGTTGTAAGTGAGAGTTTTTGCTGGATGTCTAGCTTTTTTCTCTATGTTTGTTTGAAGTCACTTAACGATCGTCAATAGCTGGCCCGGCGAACTTTGTTTCGCCCAACTTATAATACTTACGGTGGATTTCATAAATCGTAATCACCGGTGATCGGAGATTAACGGCTTGGTTCTCTGATTTCTGAACAGTCAAATCGAGTTGATTCTAGATCAAACTCCGATCACCGGTAATTACGCTCTGTGAAACCCACCGTTAAATTTGTATAAACTCACCATTGCTATTTTTCAAGCAGAAGATAAATTAGGCAAAATAAAGTTCAAAATATACAAAATTTTAATATTATTGTAATTTACATGAGGAGAATTCTTTTTATTTAAGCGGTACCTAGTTGTTGAACATATAACTTTTTGTTTTTAATGTTTTGAAAATCAGTCATGATAAATTCTCAAAATTTAATCAGTGCTCACACCATTATTTTAGACATCTTAGCTATGCTGCTAAGCTCAAATAGTGGGTAAACATCTCAGTTGGTGGAGCAGCGAGATTTTCATGTTTCCATGGATATGAGCTGTCACTGTCACACAGAACATGTGCTGGGAGGCTGGGACGGGGTTTACCAATAAGATGTTATTTTATTTTATTGAAAAAATCTGAAAGGTTGAAACATGTATTTTTAAACTTTCCATCATCACATACAATGCTTACCTAAAACGTTGACCAAATTAGGTGAATTCCTTATTTTCGAACAATAGGTACGACAAATAAACAAAAAATTTAGGGTTCAATCATTCTTCAATTTGTTCAGTTTAGTTGACAATATCAAGCTCGTAAGAAGGCAAATCGAAATGTTCAAATGAAGTCGATAGCACGATCGACACGGCAGAGTGAAAAATGCAAGAAAAAAAATTATCAACACTGCAGGTTGTGTTGAACTCACATTGAAATTTATTGATGATCATTCGACCAGATCAGATTAGGCAACCCATGAAACATTATTGTCTATCATTAGTGAAACCCCGATGAGCAAACGTTTCAAAATTATTGACGCTTACAATACTGTCTCTGTGCAAACAGAAACACTAAAATAATATGTCAATTACTATGGTCAATTTTGGATTCAGTTATTTCCGAAAATATATTTATTACCCAAACAGGAATTCAAAAACATTTCAAAAATAAAGAAAAAAGATGAAGATGGGCAACTCACGTTTGAATCTGATCGTCAAAATACTATTTACTTGATATTTCGGTAAAAATTCACTGTTCCACCAACTTGAGATGTTCACCCGCTTTTTGATCTGGTAATAGACTTCCATGTTACCATGAGTTATAATATGCCAATCACACATCGCCACCTAACAGCTGTATTCTCAAACTAAGTACCTACGACTACGTACAGAAACATTATTGTCTATCATTAGTGAAACCCCGATGAGCAAACGTTTCAAAATTATTGACGCTTACAATACTGTCTCTGTGCAAACAGAAACACTAAAATAATATGTCAATTACTATGGTCAATTTTGGATTCAGTTATTTCCGCAAATATATTTATTACCCAAACAGGAATTCAAAAACATTTCAAAAATAAAGAAAAAAGATGAAGATGGGCAACTCACGTTTGAATCTGATCGCCAAAATACTATTTACTTGATATTTCGGTAAAAATTCACTGTTCCACCAACTTGAGATGTTCACCCGCTTTTTGATCTGGTAATAGACTTCCATGTTACCATGAGTTATAATATGCCAATCACACATCGCCACCTAACAGCTGTATTCTCAAACTAAGTACCTACGACTACGTACAGAGACTTATATGGTCACTGTACGACTATACGCATCAACGGTGGCGACACCTAGTGGCCCTATTCAGAAGAAGGAAAAGAATTTCCTGCATAATTAAAAATTTCATCGGTTTTTCAAAGTTTTCTTGTATTTTATAATAACCAGACCGTAGACGAATCCATAAATGAAGTTTCATATCAAACAGTCTATCCGTTCTCAAGTTGTAAATGGTGTAAAACCAACATCTTTCTTTTATATATATAGATCACAGGTTACTGTGTGAGAAAATAAAATAAATAAAAATTATCCAAAACATTTCGTCAACAGAATTATTTCAGAACTTTTACCAAAAGTTAAAAATGAAAGTAAAAATAACAGCATAATTGAAACAACTAAGAAATACTACAAGATACCATATATACCAGAACTATCACAAAAACTAAAAAGAACTCTAAAAACAGATAACAGAGAATTAGTATTTTACAATATAAAAACCGTGGGCTTGTTATACAGCCATATCAAAGATCCTATTAAAAAAGAACAAAAATCAGGTGTGATATATGAAATTCCATGCTTGGACTGTGATAAGGTATATATTGGACAAACAAGGCAATATTTGAACAACAGGATGAAACAACACAAATACGACTTAAAAGACACAGAAAACAGAGAAAAGACGGCACTATGCTCCCACTTCTTTTCGGAGAATCACAGGTTCGATTTTCCTAATGTGAAAATTCTTGAAAAAGAAAAACAATATAGAAAAAGATATATCTTAGAGATGATTCACATTAATTTAAACAAATCTGTTAATTTTAGATCTGATACTAGTCACCTTAGTTGTTTATATAACTCAATATTGTCTAGCTATAAGAAGTTCACAAGAAGATAAATTGGTTGGTCCAGATGTAAAATGTTTCAATATTCCACAACTAAAATACGACTTGTTTTGTGACGTCACATTTATAGGCTATGGTTTGTTGTTTTCAACGTATTGAGATCTGATGTACATTATTCATTCCTGACAGATTTTATGTTTTAACTCGTATATTTATATTTTTATATGTTTATTTTATATAGTCGGAAATTGTCACCGTTAACGTATTGAGGTATGTAATTTTCTGTCATTTTGTGTATCTGTGTAGGAAAGAAAATGTTATTGATATTTTTCATTTTTGTAGGCCTGAGGAAGCAAATGTGAATTTGCGAAACGTCGCCAAATATATGTATTGAAGAATCTGACATATTCTAAATTGTCCTATTCCCACAACAAATTTTACTTTATAAAATAAATAAATAAATTATCGGGTTCTTTTTATATTCAACCAAACATATTACAGATTCCTTCTCATCAACAACACCTTTAGTTGACTCGACAGTCTTTGGTGCCGGTTTTATTGACATTTGAGGTTGTGTGGATTCGATTTGTTTGGAAAGTACCCAATTGTCTAAGCGGCCCTCCAGCTTTTCCAAAAGAGTGATGTGCCTTTTGAGAATTTCTATCTTGTCTCTGAGTTCCAATATATTGATATCCTTCTGATCAATTATAGCATTGAGGTATTTTGAACTATTAACATTATCCTCTACATCCTTCGAATCATCTTCATCTGATCTTTTATTTTAATTTAAGCTTGTTGTTTCTCCCCTTTCATCCTCATCAACCTCCTCGAGAGATAACACGGTCCGGAAACTTTTTCCGTGGAAGATCAATGGTTTCGTTGCTTTTAAGGTACGCAGCGCTGTCTTGTTGGAAGTAAACGTTGTCCAGATCAATTAAATTCCGGCCATAAAAAATTATTACTCTTCTCTCGATAGCGCAATTCATTCACCGTAACTTTTGCTACCAGATGCCACAATTTTGCTTGTGGACGAAGCCACCGAGGTTGAAATGGACTTCATTACTCAAGATGATTTTTCGAAGGAATTCCGGATCATTTTCATGCATTCCAACGACCCAATCAACAAGGAAACGACGTTGTTGATGATCGGTCGGCTTGAGTTCTTGAAATAATTGAACTCCTAAGCCTTGGGACCCAAATCTTTATGCGAAATGACGTTTGATAACGTTTGAGGAATGACGTTTGAGGAATGCCTTCCCAGTGGGCACGCGCACGTAGAAAATACGTTGAAAACAAGTTACATAACCAAACGTTGAAAAACAGTAAAAATGTCGCGGGAAAAAACGTTTTCTTGCATCGATAATTTAGTTATTAATAAACGTTGTCTCTCAACGTATTGATTAAAAATAAATTGGACGCAATATTAACGTTAATTTATAACGTGTATGTATATTATTCTACCATACAAGTTAACTGTCTAACCGATAACGTATAAATAACGTTTATTTATACCATATCATATATACTTCATAAACGTTGTCTTTCAACGTATTGATTAAATATAAATTGGGCGCAATATTAACGTTAATTTATAACGTGTATGTATATTATTCTACCATACAAGTTTGCTGTCTAACCGATAACGTATAAATAACGTTTATTTCCACCATATCATATACCTATACATAAACGTTGTCTTTCAAAGTATTATTATAATATACCTTGTGCTCAGTCTGAAAGTTAATTTATAACGTGTATATATATTATATTACCCTACGAAATTATATGTTCAATCATTAACATATTAATAATGTTTATTTTCACCAAAATTTTTATCCTCATTAACCGTTGTCTTTCAACGTAATGATTCAATATATTTTGAGCATAATCTGAACATTGTATTGAAACGTTTACCTATATTACACAAATTTCGTATAATAATGTATAATGTTCCTTGAATAAGAAGTCATATTACTATGATAAACATTTTTCAATGGAAAAATATGAATCTTGCATAAATTATTCAATTGTTGAACTAAAACGTATAGGTAGGAATATACGATAACCTAAAAAGAATATATGGTTTCTATATTTGAGTTTTCACAAATAGGTACGAATAAATCATAATTGAATCGAAAGTTACCTTGTGTTTTCATTAGTGAACCTCAAGAAAAAAAACATTTCTGATTATTATAAAAAATATATTATAAAATGAGACATTCACTATAACATATCCAAGAAACAAAAATAAAATAATAGTTCGTCTATTTTGCTTTCTTCAACCTCGCCGTGGCAAATTTCAGCCATTCTTTCATGACCGTGCAAAGTCGAAACTCATCTATTTCTTTGGTTGGGAAGGAAATCTTAACAGCCTCTATAAATATGAAAAAAAAAATCAGACACGAGCATTCTATTCTGAAATTTATATGAAAATTTTTTTCTGGTTAACACATCTAAATCTAATAGATTTCATTTTTTTTTTCAAGAAAAGTATTATAGAAAACTAGCATTTTCATAGAATTGCTATTGTCACGATTAAGATGTTTAAAATAATGGTGTAGGCACTGATTAGATTTTGTTTCGACCAAATTGAGAATATTAGCAATGTTTCGTTCTCTCCACTTCAGGTGGCGCTATTCACAAATTATGACTGATTTTTATCAGTTATTTCAAATATTTGAATTTATTCTGGTGAACGTGGCGTGTAAATGGTCGATAATTTTGTCAAGCAATAATGTGTGTTTATATTCTTGACATCCTGATGTATATTAGTTCTCAGAAAAAGTATAAAAATTTCATTATAAAAAGATGCCATTCTGCTGTCATGTCATAAATTGACTTTGGCAAATCAGCTGTTGATACATCAGTCAAATTCACAACGTAAAATACACTGAAATGATATTGCGGCGCCGCCACGAAACATTGCTAATATTTTCGATTTGGTCGAACGTCATGCCATTCAAAAATTGACGAGTGCCTACACCATTATTCTAGTCATCTTAGTCACGATCTATTATTGGAATTGCTTCGAATAAAGCAGAAAAGAATCATTCGAAAATAATTCAATTTTCATGAAAATGTCAAGATTATTATCGATATCCAAAATGCAGATGAAAATATTAACCAATATATTTTATAATTGCCAATCAATAAAATACAACTTGAGAAAAAAAGCGAATTGAAACAGAATACTCACCTGAAATAAAACCGACGCTTGGCAAAATCAAATTGGTGGAAAATGGAGGTAGAGCGGGTACACTCAGAAGTATAAAGTGATTGAACTGAAATTTCCAAGCATTTGCATCATAGGTGCTTCAATGATTATTATAGTACTCACCAACTCACATGTAATTAACAACACTATTATAATAATTGAAACAATATAACCGAAACTCTGAAACTCAACACACTGAACCATCAACGGCATCAACGAGACTTGCTTGCCTTTTGTGTTGTCGAATGTTGGAGTCAATGGCCGGATGGCGGTTGCATTTGCGACCACTCAAGCTCTCAGAAGTAGGCGCAGAAGTATACGTCAGACGCAATGTCACAAGCCAATCAGAGAGAAGCAGTTCCCGCGCATTCACGAAAGATGCGACCGTCACAGACGAATTGCGCATGCCGCGAACAGTGTCGAAAGCTGATTTTGTTGCCAGATTGTGCAAATCCGTTCCCTGAAAGTGGATTGTAATGTAGAAAAGGAATATGAATTATTATTGCGTTGAGGAATTGGAAATTGGAAGAGTAATTTCTATTGGTGATTCATTGGAAGGAAGCGCCACCTGAAAATATCTTCCTCATTTTCTGATGAAATTCGACAAATTTGAGCTAATTCACGAATTCCATTTGAAAATAAATTATAAGTGTCAATATTTATTGGCCCAGTTGTTAAAACATGTCAGCTTTTCTTTTGTGTAAATCAATCTATTGAAATTTTTTTCACCTCTTTGAATTTTACCTCAGTAGCGTGAAATGAAATGTAAAGGATAATACATTTAATCCAATTGCACCTTATATTGTTTTTCATCTTAAGTATTGTCAACTTTTATGACCCTTCCATCAAATCAATGAGAAATTTTGGAATAGTTCTTAGATAACGTTTAAATAACATTTTCCATAAACGTATTCGAATTGTTGACTGGATATTCTCAACAATTCAAATAGACTAGAAAATTGAAGAATAGACGTTAAAAAAACGTTCAGAACACACGTTAAAATTCGATTTCAGAATAACGTATTTTCAGATGAACTATTCTTCTGGAAGTAAGAAAAGTACGTTAAACATACGTAAAACATTAACGTATTCATAATGTTTACTGGATACGTATTTTAAACGATTCAAATTGATGAAAAATAGTGGAATTGTTTTTAGATAACGTTTAAATAACATTTTCCATAAATGTATTCGTATTGTTAACAGGATACGTATTTTCAACGATTTAAATAGACTAGTAGTTGGAAAATGGACGTTTAAAAAACGTTCAGAACACACGTTAAAATTCGATTTCAGAATAACGTATTTTCAGATGAACTATTCTTCTGGAAGTGAGAAAAGTACGTTGAACATACGTAAATCATTAACGTATCCATATTGTTGCTTGAATACGTATTTTAAACCATAAAAATTAATAAGAAATTGTGGAATTGTCATCAGATAACGTTTAAATAACATTTGCCATAAACGTATTCGTATTGTTGACTGGAGACGTATTTGAAACGATTCTAATGAACTAGAAGTTGTGGAATCGTTACATAAGAACGTTAAAATAACATCTTTCATAAACGTTATAATAATTTCGGGGGGAAACGTATTAGCACTCAATTTTATAACTGATTATTGTAAAATTACGTTTGATATATGTTATTGAAACGTATTGAATTAACGTTATAAATTATAACTGAAATGACAACGTTGAAAAATCAACCGATAACGTATTTTTCTACCAATCAACGTTAAAAAAACATTTATTCAACGTGTGTGTGCCCACTGGGTTATTCCAAAGAATGACGAGAAATGGAGAAACCTGGGTTTTCTTCAACATCTTCGCCAACAGCAGAAATATTCTAGTCTGTTTTTGGGCGATGTGCACGGGTGCTATTTTCACAACATAAACTTGCCCCAAAAACTCCAACATTGCACTAAATTCCAATTGATGGAAATAAATTTCAGAATGGTTTAATTAAGTGAACAAGAGCGTATTGAAATTTCAATGATGATCGGTTATGGTGATCGTGTAAGAACTCATGAAGAAGTGTGTCATATTTTTAATAATTCCAGAGAAAAATCCTATATCACGCCCAACAGTAACTGAAACATGACAACGTTTTAATTCAACTAGGATGGTAAAAAAATTACTAAAACCTGGAAGACCGCGGACTGCAACGAACGAAACTGTTGAACAAATCGCAATCGATTTAGATGAATCACCTCAAACTTTCACCACAAATTTGGCACTAAACCATGGTATCAGTCGACGTTCTGTAGGAAAGATATTAAACGGTGAAAAGTATCATCCGTATAAGGAACAGTTGGTTCAAGAAACTGTCAGACGATGATTTTGACCGACGGATGGAAGTTTGCGAACGGCTTATGGATATTTGTAATATCGCCGAAAATTTTGCTTCTAACATAGTTTTTTCCGATGAGGAAACTTTTTGTTTGAATGGAACAGTTAATCGCCATAACTCAAAGTATTGGTCAAATGACAATCCTCATTGGATTCATGAAGGACATACCCAGCATCCTCAGAAGTAAAATGTTTAGATGGGAATTGTCGAAAATAGGCTATAGTCCCATTTTTCATCGCAGGAAACTTGAATGGATTGTATTTGGATCTACTGAATAAAGAAATTATTACTGCACTTTAACAGAATGGATTACCACAAAATGTTTGGTTTCAACAAGATGAAGCACCTCCCCACTTTATGATAGACGGGTTAGGTATTTTCTGGATGCGAATTTTCCAAATCGATGGGTTGGACGTACAGGATTTATAGAATGGCCTGCTCGTTCTCCGGATCTTAACCCATTGGATTTTTTATCTGGAGTTATTTAAAACCACTTGCTAACGTTAGACGCCCAAAAAACTTACAGGAATTGAGACAAAGAATTATTGATGAATGTGAACTAATACTTGCACAAGATTGACTCAAGAATTTGGTAAAAGGATGGCATATTGTCTGCAAGTAAACGGCTAGCATTTTGAACATTTGGAGTAATGTTGTTTCTCATTGTTCTGAAATGAAATGTACACCTACTGTACAACTAACAGTTTTTACAGATTTATTTACACTAAACTCAGTATGTATGAATCCAAAATAACAAGCTCTTTCAAAATGTGTAAAAATATATAGCGTGTCCCATTTGAATTAAATAAGTTGATGGCATTTCCGGTTGAACCGGAAGTATATTGTCAACAAAAAAATGTACATCAGATGCATTTTGTTCCATATTGCACTTACCTGCAAATTTTCATAAATATCGTTCTTTTCGTTTAAAAGATATTTACTTGGTTCCATACTCTATCCCAACCCTGTATATGTGAAAACCAACAGCTAAGGTGTTAGCAAACAAGGGTCGATTGAATGCGTTCGTTGTATTCGTTGAGTACGCACCTTAAGAAGTATGCAAGCATTGAAATCTTGAATCATCAAATTTAAAAGCAAGAATGTGAAACACAAATCGGGACCTCTTACCCTGAGAGATGGAGGAATCCACATAACAGTCCTTATGAGGTTTCCTTTCAAATACCAGCTTGAAGTGCTTTTATATCCATCCAGTTCACTAGGACACCTTTCTAGGAAATTATCTTCGAGGTGCACTTCGATCTGGTTGACGTCGATAAAAGCAGACATATTCTTCAGTTCTGGAATGTTCCTCAACTTCCTTCTCGCGCAATCAACAACCAAAGAATTATTTGATGATCGGTACATACAGTCACAAGACTTATTGGAAGTGCAATTCCTCCCGAGAAAACAAATGAGTTCATTCAGAGGAACCTCTTTCAAAGACAACCCAATAAATTTTTTTGGTCCAGCACATTCAATTCGATCGTAGATCAGGACCAAGTTGTTTCTTATGGGATGATCGTTTTCCTGAACATATCTTGTTATGTTCAATGCATTGCAATCGCACAAGATTGGATTGTTAGATATCTCGATGTTTACGCGGAAGCTGAAGCGTTGGTTGAGATCGCTGATAATGATGTTAGATATGTTGTTGGACGTGACGTCTACGGTAACAGGGTCAGCGTTGATTGTTGAAAGAAGATTTATCTGTAAAAATGAAAAAATCAGGTGAATTACATTTCTGATGCCTTGAATGAGATTTTAAAATCGTCGAAATAGTTGCTCAGGACTTCATCATGATACAAGCTGAAGTCTTACACGTATAGTATCACAGAAGCTTAGTGCCTGTGTTGTCAACGAACAACCTTATCGACATATATTGATGAAGGTTTCACGGACAGATTCAACTTCAAGATTAGTATATGGTTTAATAAGAATTTTACCTAACGTTTCGCCTACAACTGCGGTAGACATCTTCAGAGTTACCTGGGTCGGAGGTTGTAACCCAACGGTTGACCTCTCCGAATTGGCGATGGTACTGGATCTGTCGAATGTCGATGGATTTATAGACGGCTTATAGATTCCGGTGGCCACTATATTCATCCAAGGATAATGACTCTCTATGTTGGAAATGACCTATGTCTCAGCAAACAGAATGTTGTGTCCATACATCGAAGTTCGTTCCTCAAAATACATCTGAGCTTGCCTACCGCAGTTGTAGGCGAAACGTTAGGTGTTATTCTTTTTGGGGCACTCTTAAAAAGCCTGAAATAATTTAATTTCGCAATTCTACCACTAAGAGTCCCGAAATTGTATCGGTACTGAGTGAGTCTTTGACATGTATACTAACTGACAAAGAAACTGCAATACACAGAAGGAGCTGTTTAAATTGATTTTTTTTTGGTGAAACATAGGTAGTACAGCAAGGAGTGAAGGTTTTTTTATGTATTCTAATGTACCTACTTGAATATTGTAGTAGTTTTTTTGCAAATTTTCTGAATTTTATAACAAACCAGCTGTTCGAGGAGATCCAAAGTCGATGTTTAGTTGTTATTAAAATGCCAAGAGCACGTGTACGCAGAATTTATCGACAGCTAAGTGAACTAAAAAGATGTCGAACTATTGGTCTACGGGAGGCGGTGTTGTCATTTCGAGAAATCACCAACCCCACGACCATATAACCTACTACTGTTATGAGATGTTGTCAAGTGTGGTTTGATAATGGTCAATCTCGAAGAATAGTAGGTACCGGACGTCGAAGGGGCAGAAATGAAGTTCAAGATCGACGTCTAAGACTTACGGCCTTAAGAGAACGATCTGCGACAACTCGATCTTTGGCTGATGAGTGGTCAGGACAACAAGGCCATCCTGTAACTGTCCGAACGTTTTCCCGCCGTATAAAGTCATTTGGACTGCAGCATTATCGACACAATCTTGTGTTACCTTTAACGGTTGAGCTTCGTCGATAACGATCACAGTGTTGCGAAAAACGTCAATATTGGAATGTGGATTGGCACCAGGTCGTCTATTCTGATGAATCTCGATTCTCCTTTGGTGCACATGATGGCCGCCGAAGGAAGGTTAGACGACGTCAGGGAGAAAGACGTGAACTTCAGTTTGATGTTGATCGTCATGTACACCGGAAAGAAGGAGTTATGGTGTGGGTTGCTATTGCAGATGCAAGGTCACCTTGAGTCTTTATTCGAGGTAACATGAAAGAGCTGCGTTACCTTCAAGAAATAGTGGAGCCATATGTTCTTCCTTACCTTAACCGGCTCAAGAAGCCAATATTTCAGCAAGATAATGCTCGACCTCATGTCGCCAAAGTTACTTTAAACTATTTTGAAGCGACGCCTGTGAATCTTTTGCCATGGCCGCCCAGATCTTTCGCCCATATAGCAAGTTAGGGACATCATGTGTAGAAGGCTTGAAAACATACCCCAGTCCCCACGTACTTTGGCGGCTCTGAGACATGAAATATAGGTAGCTTGAAATAGATCAATGCCAAGATGTATTGAGGAGTGTATAGATAATAACGGTGGACAAACACATCGTCAACAAATTCAATAAAAAAATTGTAAAGCCTTCGTTTCTCTCCAAATTTTAATCATTTACTCCTTGCTATACAATCTTTGTTTTACCAAAAAAAATTGAAATTTGAAGTGTGAAGCGTTCTCAAAAAGTCAAAGCGGAAGAATGTGGAAAGGTCATACATATTTCGAATTTAATGAATATCATCACAGAGTGTTCAAAATTTTGTGTCAAAACCTGGGATCGAAAATTGGCCATAACTTCTGTTTTTCAAATTAGAACCCTATTTTTTTATGATTGCGTTGGATTCTGCGAAGAAAAATAGTGATAGCACTCAAAGATGCTTCTAAATTCAGTAATTTCCTAGTTATTTGAGCTTTTAGACAGTTGGAGAAGGGTTCGGCTCAATCTAAGGTGTTAGTGATCGATAAGTATGTTCTTTATTGAATATTTCTAGCTGTTGCTGGGATAATAAAACAAGTAGAACCTCAAACAACTATAATGTGAAACTAAAATTTGATACAATGTGAACTCAAACAAATAATGTTTGCAACACCCAAAATCAAAGTATTAAACTATTTCCAAAGATCAATTAAGCCCGCAACGGACGGCGAGCGATATATTATATCTCATATATTTCACCAATATCGCTCCTTATGAAAATGCACCAAGCCCCGCGGACGACGCTATAATATATATTCCGATATTTTGCCATACTTAAATGACATATCGTCGGCCTAATTCGTTAACCTGCTAAATCCATTTTCCGGTCAATTTAACTTTTTGAGTTTTTCATGAAGTTCAAACGATTACCGACCTTATGGTATGAGAATTAAGGTCGATATCAATATCCAATTAGGTTGAAAAGCCTTGCATGAAAAACTGCTTTTTACCCAGTAGCAAATCTAGACAACGAAAACCTGCTAAATCCTTCCGGAGCCTCAGATTTGTACTGACCACGAACGTGCGTTTTGTTTCGCCGCAGATTTTGCCAAATTTTAATCGAATATTTTGTTGTATAGTGATGGTGAAAGACAAATGTATAAAAAAAGTAAGTCTCTTTTTGTCTTTTTCCGCTTTATGTTGCCATTCAGTGTGTTGATCAAATGTTTTTTTAACGCATTCAATCATAATCTTAATATAAGGGACTTGAGTTATGATCGTTATAATTGAGTGAAAAAATGGAACATTTGCCTAGTTACGGTTGTCTTGCAAAATCCATGTTTTGTATAGCAACACTTTTCCTGCCTCCTGAGGGAAAAGTAGGCCATGGCAACTATTTCTCCTCTGAGGCGGAGAGATAGAACTTTTCGATGATCCTGTCAGTAGAGAAATGACGTTGATATCCTACGTTTGGAAATAAAAAGTAATTTTTGTCAAAGTGAGTAGCCATATTCATAGTGGATAGTAGTACATATTGAAATTATTCAATTTGATTTATTGAAAGCATGAGAGATGGTTTGTACTACATTTTTTTTCATTTCAGCATGTCTCGAGGAAAAAAAATGGAAGATATGGTTTTGGGTCATTAATCAGAAGCTTTAATGTCAAATCATGATACAAACACGCTAGAACGCGTTTTAGAAGATGTCCAGACAATCTATCCTCAATTAGAAATTGGTTCTTTCATTTCGTACCCAAGCTGTACAGGCTCAGTTTATAATGTAGACATTGGTGCAATAACGAACGATAGCTGTACTTCTGCCGAAGGAAGCGTTCCGCCTCCTATTAGTAGCAGTCATCAAGTTGTGCCTAATTCACCCATTTCAGATGATAGCTATACGCACGGTGACCATAATACTGGTGGTCAAAATCGGGACATATGAAAAAACGGGGGGGGGGGGGGGGGGCTGGTTGTTGGTTGGCACAATGAAATAACTGAATGAAAAAAATCGTATGGACATTTTTCGAGTTTCTTATTCATCGGCATCCGATGAAGTAAAGAGCTGCGTTTTTTCTTGCACCTGTTATATTTTTCCGAGAACGTCAAAGTTTTCAAGAGTGTCTTTGTCTTTCTTGATTTTCTCTTTCATCTCAAGGCAGGAAAGAGTACAGTTCATTTGAATAATTAGCATTGCCTTCACACACTCAATCGACAATTGGGTTTTGTTCAAACTCCAAAAATTAATAAGATAATCAATGCATTGCTGGTAAAAGGAGGTCGCTGTATTTCTAATATTTTCTGGAATAGTACCCAGTCTATTGGTAAAGTTTTTCCTCTGAATTTTATAAACTTTCATGGGCAAGAATGAGGATTCTTTTATGTGCGTAAGGTTTTAGGGCAAGATCTTGCAGGCATTCATTCGCCACTTCATTTGCCCATATTTTGTTTCCCTCCATTTTCTTTTGAGAGTTTCATTGAAAACCCAACTCTATTGTGCAGAAACCACAGCCAAAACTTCCCATTTTGGACTTCAATACTTCAAGGGTATGGGGCTGTGAGGCGAAATATTGTTTGAATGACTCGTTCCAGTGCTGACAAAAGTCTTAGCCATCGAGTGTTCGAATAAGACATACGTTTAGGGTATTCTACATCGATATAACGACGAAGTTCTGTCAATTCTGCAACTCGAACTATATAAATAAGAAAATATTTGAATAATTTAACAATAACCACCTCAGCATCAACAGAAAGCGAATCTCCAGCATTGTTGATACAATTATTTATTATATGAGCCATGCAGCCAATGCCAACCAAGGTCTTATTGGTACTTGATGAAAGTTTATAAAACAAATTATTTGTTCCTTTTCTATGTGCCCCACCAAAATTACTATTTGCATTGTTTGCAGATATCATAATGAGTACTAGATCATTTCGAGTGAAAACTGAAAAGACATACCCCTCCATGTGTCCGCCAGTGATTGCGATAGACTCACGACGAACAATCCTTGTAACACTACGTTGATGAATTAATAAGTAAGAGTTAAGCGACAAACGGAAATTTTTAGGTTACGAATAATTATTAACGAGTTACTAACGAATGAAATGGAAAATTTGTAAATTTTCGAGAATGTGGGTGCTTACTTCGCATTCTAGGGGTGTGATTTCGTCATAATAGGTTAGGTTACAAACGAAAATTGTTATACAAATAGTTACTTACGAAGGAGAAGGAATTTCCGATTTTGTGTTTCGTGAAAAACTGAGAAGTTAGCACCCAGCGGAATGCTACAAACGAAACATTTCAGGTTACAGATAGTTACTCACGAGTTACTACAAATGCGAAAAAAATTTCTTCATTTTTTAAAATGTGGGTACTAACTTCACAGACACAGGGATTCCCCGTGCCCAGTACGCGTGATCTTAGCGTTGCAAAAAATTATCATCAGGGATGAAACAGCGGAACGGCCAACGCGTCGCTTGTAAAATTCAATTTTGACAAAAACTCTAGGAAATCGGGACAGTTTTTGTATAATTCGGGACGCCGGGACAAACCTCTAAAAATCGGGATTGTCCCGATTTTATCGGGACGTATGGTCACCATAGCTATACGGAAAAAAAACTTGTGCCCTATTCCGATTCTGACTCAGACTCGCTTTCCGAAATGAAAAAAAGTATTAAGCGAAAGAAACGGTTTCAAGTTGATAAAAGGGAATGGGTTTCAGAAAAGAATAAAGAGAGAAGAGAATGTGGTAAAAGCTATTTCGGGAGAGAGAAAAAAGAAGACTGCTTTAATTATACGAAACCAAAAGAGGCTCGTACCATCAAACCAAGATGCAACTGTAAAATCGGAAAGTACAGTTCCCTGAAATGTGAAACCATAGATGAAGATTCAAGGAAGGGCATTTTCAAACAATTTTGGAGTTTTACCTGGGATGAAAAAAAAACGCTCGTCAACGAGTGGGTTACCAGAACTCAGCCTGTGCGATCACGAAATAGAAACAAAGAATCAAAGAGAGGAAACTCATTTATTTATTATTTGAAACTCAACGATGAAAAAGTGAAAGTATGTCGATTAATGTTTTTGAACACTCTAAATCTAGGAAGGTGGACTGTACAAAATTGGAAGAAGGAATTTTTATTGCAGCCTCCTAGTACATTGAGACGTAAGAATCAATCAACCGAATCAGCGGTTTCGCAGCCAAAACAATCACTCCTTCAATTTTTGGATTCTCTTCCTGTGATGGAATCCCACTATTGTAGAGCAACGTCTCAGAAGTTGTACCTATTGCCAGAATGGAAATCGAAGGAAAGCCTTTATTATTTTTACGTAAATGATTTTTGCAAAGAACGAAATATAAAACCACTTTCCAGATCTTTGTTCTCGAATGAATTTGAAGCCAAACATCTTTCACTCTTCAAACCGAAAAAAGATCAGTGCGAAAAATGCGCTTGTTACAAAGTTCGGACAGTTGCCGAAGAACAATACAGAGAACATATTGAGAAGGTCAAACAAGCAAGGTAAGAAAAAGATGAAGACAAGAAGGGAGAAAAATACGTTTTTGCAGTGGATTTACAGGCTGTGTTACTCGCACCGAAGTCGAATTTCAGTACACTGTATTATAAAACTAAGCTGCAAGTTCACAATCTCTGCTTTTTCAATCTGAAAAACAAAGATGGATACTGTTTTATTTGGAATGAAGTGGAGGGAGGACTTAATGCTGAAGAATTTGTTTCCATTTGGGTAGAATTTTTGGAAAACAAAGTTATATCTGGCATTGCTCAAAATGAAGAAAAAACAATTATAATATACAGTGACGGTTGCACATACCAAAACAGGAATTGTATTTTATCCAACGCTCTTCTGAATATTGCTTTGATGCACAAGAATATAACTATCGAGCAAAAATGTTTAGAAGTAGGTCACACCCAAATGGAGGTGGATTCTATGCATTCCACTATAGAACGTCATCTCAAAAACAGAGTCATAAACGTACCAGCTGAATATATATCTATCGCAAAGCAAGCCCGAAAATTACCAGACCAATATATTGTGAAATTTTTAGACCATGACTTCTTCAAAAAATTTGACAAAATACAGTTTTATAAAAGTATTCGCCCAGGAAAATCCAAAGGGGACCCGAAAGTGACTGACATTCGAGCTCTACGTTATGAAAGTAATGGGAGCATTTTTTATAGAACTTTTCATAAAGATGAATGGCAACCCTTGCCACAGAGAAGGTCTTCACGAATTCATCCTTGCAAGACAAGTGATTTAAACCAATTGCACCAAAATCGCCGTAAAATCTCTCTCCGGAAGTTTGAGGACTTACAGGAAATCAAAAAGACTCTTCCATCAGACTATCATAAATACTACGATGATCTACCTCATGAGTAGGTTTCGTTAGTTATTTATCATCGTTTTGAATTCAGTCTCCTCAGAAATTGTTTTTGGTTGAGAGCTATATTTTTTCTTCAGAATTTTAAAAAATTTAAATAGAAATTAGTTTATCTGGTATAGTGTTCTCTTTTACCTATTATTTGTATAAACGGCCTAAATTGACAATTATTATTATTATAAACCTTTACTGAACATCACGTCATTCCCTGCAAATGTATGCGTAAAAACTGCTATGTCCTCAATCAAATTTGAAATCGTCAACGAAAAGCTACTAAGTACACATTTTCCTTTTTTTCTCAACTATGCCCAAGATATTCTACCCTAAAAACTAACAAAATATCTAGAATCAATGATGGAACAAACGGGATTTTCGAATTTTCGATATGCAAAGTATAGAAAAGTTATAATTCAGTTTTTTGCTTCTCCTGAAAACTTAATAGAAATGGATTTAGCAGGTTAACGAATTAGGCCGACGATATGTCAATGCAAAGCTATAATATATATTTTATTATCGCTCGCCGTCCGTTGCGGGCTTTACTGTTACTGAACAATTAAAATGCAAGTATGAAAGGTACAAAATCTTTACTGGTATTATGAAGAGATGAAAACGGTTGCGGGTTAGCGGAGTGAGCAGGTGAGACAGGCGAAAAATAAGCGGTGATAGTGAATGTCAATTTGATTCGCAACAAATGAACAACGAGAGCATTCAAAGCAGCCGTGAAGGAGCAAAGAAAAGAGTATGTAAATCGAAAAATAATAAATAAAAAAGGCTACGGTTTTCAGACCACAACTGTGTGTCTGGATGCTCGTGGGAAAATACTCCACTACAATAGGGATGTTGACGCATGTTACAAATTCCTGTTAATTGAGGTTTTCCACATTGAACGTAGTTTTTGAAATACGAAACAAATATTTTAGTGATCTAATCTATATATGTATATATAAAATTTCCTTAGGTTGAGAAGGTCGCAGCATGGCCGGAGTTCTGTGCTGTAAATTTGTATAATAAACTCCCTGGTGGGCTGAAGGATATGTCGATGAGACATTTTAGAACTAGAATAGTGAAAATGCTGACAAATCGAGTAATTTACTCGATAAAGGAGTTTTATGACATAACTCTAGATGACAGCGATTTTTTGTAGATATTTTGAATGCTCTAGATGTTTCAGTATGTCTCTTATACAGGGTGTTTGGAGGATGAGTAGCCATAGGTGAATGGTGGATAGGTGATGCTCTTGGCTACTTGTTGCGCCTAATAAAATATCATTTTGCCCAAAGTTCAAGGTGTTATAATTTTTTTACCATTTTTCTAGAAATTTCCCATTTTTCTCATTAAAACCTTGAATTTTTTCAAATTTAATGCTCGAGGTGCCTATGAAATGATTTATTTCCTTAGTCTAAGTCTTGTCTTATTCAGATCGAATCATAATTTCATACAAACGTCTTGAAAAAACCTGACAGCGTCGTATCAAACATCAAAATGAAAAAAAAACAATGTTGTGTCCACTTTACAAAGTGAAATAAAAAAAATTTACATGGTGTTGGATTTTAAAATGGCTTTAAAAACTTCTCTAGTAAATACTCTCTGCAATGGTATGTAACATGTACCATTAATAATCAGATAACTCAACAAAAAACCGTTTTGTCTTCAAGGATGCCTTGAAAGGATGACGACAAAACTATTCCATTGAGCAGGCAAAATCTTTTCTCTCATTCTACCACAGCTAAAAATAGCGTGCCCTCTCTATCATCGGCTAACAGTACTCCCAAGGGCGTCGCCAGGGAGGGGGCAGCTGCCCCCCGTGCCCCCCCAATCAGAATAGAAAAAATTAACTGATTTTCGTATATTATGCTATTATTTCAAAAGTTTTTAAGGGATTTTTGAGCTCTAGGGGGGGGGCAGATGCCCCCCGTGTCCTCCCCCCGGCTCAAAATATGCTACAGAATATGTTGATGAACCACCGGAATGTTGAGTGAACTCAAAACTGCATTACTGCACCTTTACTGCAGGCCTATGAAATGACTTACAAATGTAGTAATTACCCCCCAGCTTTTGAGCTGGGGGGGGGGCAGTCCCCCCCCTAGAGCTCAAAAATCCCTTAAAAACTTATGAAATAATAGCACAATATACGAAAATCAGTTCATTTTTTCTATTCTGATTGGAGGGGGGGGGCACGGGGGGTAGCTGTCCCCTCCCTGGCGACGCCCTTGGGAGTATTGTGAGCCGATGATAGAGAGGGCACGCTATTTTTAGCTGTGGTAGAATGAGAGAAAAGATTTTGCCTGCTCAATGGAATAGTTTTGTCGTCATCCTTTCAAGGCATCCTTGAAGACAAAACGGTTTTTTGTTGAGTTATCTGATTATTAATGGTACATGTTACATACCATTGCAAAGAGTATTAACTAGAGAAGTTTTTAAAGCCATTTTAAAACCCAACACCATGTAATTTTTTTTTATTTCACTTTGTAAAGTTTTTTTTTTTTTTGTGTGTCCTTTATTGAAAATTTACAATCTACTCATAATGGTATTAAGTAAATGTGATGATGTAGTTGGAACATGTAAGTGAAATGTCCAGTGACATTTCTACTTATTATACACTAAACTAGTGATGCTGTGGAAGGTCTTTTGGCCATGTTTTCTTGAGTCGTCTGTTGTCTGGTCCTTCAGTGTATAGATTCTGAATAAGGTCATTTGGGTGTCCTTGCAATCGGTCTTGGTATTTTGTGGAGGCAGATTTGATGACATCTATGACATATGGAATTTCAAGATCCGAGTGAAGTCTTTCATTCGTGACGTACCATGGTGCACCAGCTATCAATCGGAGCGTTTTCGATTGGAACCGTTGGATTACGTTTCGTCGTGTGGGTTTTGCACAACCCCATAGTTGAACGCCATATGTCCAAATAGGTTTCAGAATTGCCTTGTATATGGTGAGTTTATTTTGGATGGACAATTTTGATTTCTTGCCAATTAACCAGTACATCTTTCTTAGTTTTAGGTCCAGATGTTTTCTTTTTGCTTGGATGTGTTTCTCCCATGTTAAACGTTGGTCGAGGTGTATACCTAGGTATTTTACTTCTTTTTTAGTTGGTATTAAGGCTCCATTTATAGTCACTCGTGGGCAAGTGCTGGTTTTCGTAGTGAATACGACTTGGACTGATTTGGTCTGGTTGATTGTCATCCTCCATGTTTTATACCAGTCGTTTAGCTGGTTTAGGTGGTCTTGTGTGTTTCTGGAGGTGGTTTCAGGGTCCTTGTCGGAAGAAAGTACAGCCACGTCATCAGCAAACGCAGCAATTGTTGTGGTAGATGTTTCTGGCAAGTCAGCTGTGTAGAGAAGGTAGAGGAATGGCCCCAGGACACTTCCTTGTGGTACGCCAGACTTGAGGGAAAAATATCCTGATATTTCATCATTAAACTTGACTGAGCACTTCCTATCTGAGAGGTAGGATTTGAGCAGTAGATAATAGTTGTTATTAAGGTTCTTTTTAATTTTATATAGGAGTCCTGCGTGCCATACCCTGTCAAATGCTTGTGATATATCCAGAAATACGCCGTTGCAGAAGTGTTTGTTTTCAAGAGCACTGGCTATTTTATTAACTATTCGGTGGGCTTGATGGGTTGTTGACATTCTTTGGCGGAATCCGAATTGGTAATCAGGAAATATATTAGTTTCGTGGTCGTTTTGAATCCTTTTCAGTAGCAGCCTTTCAAATATTTTTCCTGGAATTGACAGGAGACTAATCGGTCTATATGACGCCGGTTCGTGTGGTGGTTTTCCGTCTTTGTGAATCATAATAGCGTGTGCATATTTCCAGAGGATGGGGTAGTAACCTAAGTTCAGCATGCGGTTGTAGATGGTTGTTAGGAACACTATCGCTTTTCTAGGTAGTTTTTTGAGAACTTGTGCTGTTATTATGTCATAACCGGGAGCTTTGTTATTTTTGAGTTGACGGATTTCAGTCTGTACTTCTTTAGGGGTTATTGCTTCAATAGGTAGCGATAATTGACATGGTGCATCTAGATATTTTTCGACATCAATTGTATGCCCAGGTGTTTCGTCTGGTTCTTCGAATACTTTGGACAGGTGTAAAGCGAAGGCATCTGCTTTTTCTTTACTTGATCTTGCCCAACCATGGTATGTTTTTATCGGGGTAACAGGTGGTGTTGGTCTCTTGAACTTTTTGGTGGCATTCCATAAGCTGTGATCGGATGTGCTTAGGCTCTCAGTGTAGGCTTCAAAGGATGAGTTTTGTGTCTCTCTTAGCGCTTTTGAAAGGTCTCGTGATAATTTTCTGTAGTGATGCAGATCGGTGATGTTGCGGGATCTTTGCCAAGTTCGTCTTGCTCTCCTTTTCTCGGTAATTAGATGTCGTATGTGAAGTGGGGTGCTTAGAGAATCAATTGCTACTTGTCTGTTCGAAGGAGTTGCGTGCCAAGCTGCCTGTTGTATTGTGGTGGTAAAATGCTCTACTGCTTCATCTAGTTGCTGTGGTTCTTTGATATATCGATTACTTAGATTTTCGTTAATGTAATCGCTGAAGTTTTCCCATCTAGTATTTATCGAGACTAATTTGATTGGAATGTTTGTTTTTATTGGTTGGCTGTTGAGATTCGCAATAACAGGTGTATGATCGGATGTTAAATCATAATGAGATTCAAGTAAGCAGTTCTGCGTTGGAATACCATTCACTACAAAGAAGTCAAGGAGGTCGGGTAGTTTTCTAGGGTCTGCTGGCCAGTATGTTGGCTCTCCAGTGGAAAGGTGTTCATAATGTTTATCAGTCATGGCACGAAGTAGATTACGGCCTTTTGTAGTTATCAGCCTTGAGCCCCAATGAGTATGCTTGGCATTCCAGTCACCGCCCGCAATGAATCTGTTTCCAAGAGTGCTGAAGAAGTCTTTATATGATTCCGGTGAGATTGTGTGGCGTGGTGGACAATACACCGATGTTATGCTCAGATTCCCAGTATTGATTTTGATATTGACGGTTGTTGCTTGAATGGCGTCAGTTCGAAATTTTTCCTGTTCGTTGTGGGATATGGAATTTTTTATGATGATAGCTGATCCTCCATGAGCAGTTCCATCTGGATGGGTTGTGTGATAGATTGAGTAGAGTGGGATGGAGAATACTGTTCGACTGGTAAAATGCGTTTCGGAAACCAGTAGAATGTCCACTTTATTGAGGTCGAGGAAGGTTTGTATTTCTGGTTTGTGATTAGTCAAGCCGTTGGCGTTCCATGTTGCAATCCTGAGATTATTATTAGCCATTATGGGTTCATTTTGCTTATGAGGGTGGTAAGCAGATTTAGTATCATGCTGTTTTGATTAAGTAGTTGTGAAAACATACTTTTGAATTCATCAAGAAGTATTGATAGTTGTTGACTGAAGCCAGGTGGTGTTTGTTCTTGTTTCTCTGCTCGTGTTACTTCGGCGTAGGTTTGTTGTATTTGATTGTTTGTTGAATTTCGGATTTTTCGAGGAGCGTTTGAGGTTGTGTTTTGTTGGCGAGTGGTGTTTCTGGGTCGGTTTTTTTCAACAAGGTCTTTATAGACTTGGCAACCCCTGTAGTTGGCCGGATGATTACCGTTGCACAGCACACATTTTGGTGGCGAATTTTTATCTTTTTGGCAGATTTTAGTGTCGTGTTGTTCTCCGCACTTAACGCAATTGAAGGGTCTATAACAATACGTTTTGGAGTGACCATATCCCTGACATCTCATACATTGTATCAATCCTCGTTTTTTTCTAGGTGGTTCAATGGTGACTTTGGTTCTATTTATGAATTGCAGTTCATAAACTGTTTTGTTGTTAGTTTGGGGTTCTAAATCGACGAAAAACATATGTAGTGGCTCTTTTGTTACTCTATGTTTCACATTAATTATGTTGCGAACTTTATGGCCAGCTTCTTTGAGCTCATTTTTAATTTCCTCAGTGGGTACCGTGTGGTGCAAGTTTCTAATGACCACTCTGTATGCTCGTTCGTCGCGAATTTGGTAAGTGTGGTGTGTTATTGCTTCTTTCTTAAGGTGTGCAGATAATTTTCTGTAAGCGTCCACGGAATGCGTGCTAATTTTGATTTTGTCATCTGCTAGCACTCTTGTGTGGAATGAATCTTTCTCAATTACCTGAGTAAAGCTGCTCAACATTGCTTTGTAGTCAGCAACATCATAGATAAAGATTGGTGGTGGGGTTGGTGTTTTGTTTTCCTGGTTTTTATCCGTTTTTTCTCCATTCTTACCATTCAGGTCGTTGGTTCCCATTGTTGCTAATGGTGAGAATCTGTTTTTTGTTGGTGTTGTGGGTGGACTCAGAGTTTGGGTGTCCGATCTTTTACGTTTTTTCGGTGTCTGCCATGTATTTTTGAGGATGCTTGATGTAGTATTTCCTAACTGGGAGGAAACATGCTGTAGTGCTGTTCGACTTCCATTTCCTGGATTTTCTCCACTTGAAGGAAAACCCAGAAAAGGATCGTTGTCATCATCAGACATTTCTTGTTGGTGTATGGGACGCCTTAGTTTTATCTTTTATCACCTGGCACGCGTGCCTTCAGATGAAACATTCCGATCATATGTTCACTGCTCGATGAGTTGTTTATTTTCGGGAAATTTTTTGAGTCTTTTCTCACTATATTTCGCGAACTTTTAAGTGTCTTTTTTCACTTTACTTCACTTCTTCGTCTTCTACTCGTGTAGAAGTAGTTCTTAATTTGCAATTGCGATGTTTAAGTTTATTTTTCTAGCCACAAACACGAATTTAGCATTCAAATATGGAGAGTAAGAAAAACTACAACCATTCGCGGCAGACGTTCTCAGTCGAATTACACTTTGTAAAGTGGACACAACATTTTTTTTTTCATTTTGATGTTTGATACGACGCTGTCAGGTTTTTTGAGGACGTTTGTATGAAATTATGATTCGATCTGAATAAGACAAGACTAGACTAAGGAAATAAATCATTTTGTAGGCACCTCGAGCATTAAATTTGAAAAATTCAAGGTTTTAATGAGAAAAATGGGAAATTTCTAGAAAAATGGTAAAAAAATTATAACACCTCGAACTTTGGGCAAAATGATATTTTATTAGGCGCAACAAGTAGCCAAGAGCATCACCTATCCACCATTTACCTATGGCTACTCACCATCCAAACACCCTGTATATTTCTATGTGTAACTTGTATGTATTATTTTTCAACTTTTAATGTGTTCCTTATACACCTTTTATGTGAACTTTATACATTTATACAATTTCACATTTTTTTTTTCAGAGTGTAATATGTAATGAATTTTTTTTCGTATGACCTGTGAAAGCAATTGTAATATTTTTGCAAATCACCAATAAACCTCTCTCTCTCTCTCTATATATATAAAAGAAAGATGTTGGTTACACCATTTATAACTCGAGATCGGATGGAGTGATTGTTATGAAACTTCATATGTGGATTGGTCTATGGTCTGGTTATTATAAAATAGAATAAAACTTTGAAAAATTCGATGAAAATTTTGCTTATACAGGAAATGCTTCTCCTTCTTTTGAGTAAGGCCACTAGGTGTCGCTACAGTTATAGTTACGCTACAGCTTATTCGTAGGTTCGTTATTCAATATTCTCCCCGTTAGATGGCTATGTAAACAAATAGTGTGTAGTTCGAGTTGCCTCCAACTCTGTGCTCTGGACCAAAACAAAAATGTCTTAGTCAAGAAGAAAAATAAGAAAACGTCTTAGCGTATTTATATTCTGCGAAGTGAGATTAAAGTACGATAGATAAAGTACTTCAATTCGAATTTTCAGCGTTGTATTGGCAGAACTAAAATGGTTTATACAGTGATCAGAGGTAATTAATCATTGGAACTATTTCTCATCCATATAATTCGATCGTGATTTATATTTTCATTCAGATACAGCAATGAGAAAACTGTAAAGCATTCAAAGAAAAATTATATGTTCAACAATAATTAGATACCGCTTAAATAAAGAGAATTCTTTTTGTGCGAATAAAAATATTGCTAAAATTTTGTATATTTTGCCTAATTCGTCTCCTGCTTGAAAAAATATCAATGATTAGTTGATACAACTGTAATGGTCTCCACTCACGAAGCAACCGAACCGGACACAAGCGGCAAAGATAATAAAGGGCCATAAAATCCGGCGCGTGCCATTGCAGATGCTATCAGTTCCCATGAAGAACATCGGAATTTTTGCAGTTGTGTCAGTCACTTCTACGAATATTTCCGTAGAATTAGGGAATTCAGAAAGTTTCAACGGCATCTCCGATTTTGTTGAATATTATTGCACCAGGTAGTTGAATTCTTATCAGTTTTGCAAAATTGGTTATGCTGGCATTAGATGTCATAAAAAAACATCTGTTTACAATTCGCACCCTTTGTACCTAGACTGGTGGTGCTTGTACAGGTAGGTACGCTATTTTCACTCTTATTATTATGAGAAGACGGTCGAATTTGGGTAATCAAGATTTTGTTGTGTTTGCATCTGTGATTTCCGCTAAGAATTATCTATTCACTTTATACTCAGTCTTTCTCCAGCCTCCTTACTGACAGCTTCCTCATTTTCTGTGGAAATTCATTGTGGTGTGTGACATTTTTATTCAATTTAAAAGGTATGTTTGACTTCCCGTTATTGGTTTCTTTCATAATTTTACCTTACAAATTTTTTCAGCTCATTTTTAAGTTACGCGTGTGGCAGCACTGGTCAGTCGATTTCAGAACATCACAAGGGGGCACAAGGGCGGGGGGGGCACAAGGGGCGGATGGGCAAAAAGTCAAGAATAACAAGTATGTATCTATTAAGTAAAATATAGAGTATACTACCGTCTGGGGGGGTACGTGCCCCCGTGCCCCCCCCCCTAAATCCGCCTATGGTATAGATGATTGCAGATTACTGCAGAGTGATTTAGACAGCTTATCGAAATGGTGTCTCGAGAATGAAATGAAGTTCAATATAGATAAATGTCAGATAATGAGATTTTACAGATTACAGACACCAATCATATTCAATTACGCAATAGAAAACATTAACCTCGATAGCGTCACCTTAGTGAAGGACCTGGGAGTATATTTCGACAGGAAATTTGATTTCGTTGCTCATGTTCAGTTTTTGGTCAATAGGGCGTTCAAGATATTAGGATTCATTAAGAGAAATATGAGAGATTTTAATGATCCCCAGGCTTTGAAATTGGAGTATACGGCAAATGTTAGAAGCATGTTAGAGTATTCATCGGTGGTGTGGTCACCTCATTATCAGGTACATATAAACAGTATCGAACGAGTACAGAAGAAATTTTTACATTGGGTAGCTTTTAAAAGCAACATATCCCTCTCAGATTTCAGTTACGAAAGTATGCAACTGAGTCTTGGTCTGAAAACATTAGAGCAGAGAAGGAAAAATTTTGAGTTGATGTTCATTTTCAAAATTCTGAATAATTTTATAGACTGTAACTACCTCCTTGAGAATATTTTATTGAATTGTAGTACAGTAACTGTTAGAAAAAGAGACCTATTCAAGATCAGATTTTGTCCTACCAATTATTTATTCAATAATCCTTTAGATAGAGCATTAAGAGAAGCCAATTCTCGGAATATTGATTTATTTTCTTCGACAATCTTCTATATGAAAAGGTACATCGAAAGTGATCAAACTTAATTTGATACTTCCATTTATGAGTTCTATTGTTCGTCTTTAGATGGGGTCCGATTTATTGTTATCGGATTTTTTATTGAATATATTTTCATTTCAATCACTTTTTTGATATATTTTATTGTATTATTGTAATTTTTTCAATTTGTAAAATGGCATGTCCGTTTGATGAAATAAATAAATAAATAAATAAATGATTTATTGCAGATCGGGATACAATGTTTCCGATTCGGTGTCCTCCGTGGATGGGCACTATAACGGTAGGTTTCACAAAGCGTAATCATCGATGATCGGAGCTTGATATAGAATCAACTCGATTCGACAGTTTAAAGATCAGAGAACCAAGCTGTTGATCTCCGATCACCCGTGATTACGATTTGTGAAATCCACCGTAAGTATCATTTAGGCGGAACAAAGTTCGCCGGGCCAGCTAGTTACTTTCATTAAATTGAATAAAATCGATTTAGATTGGGGTATCTATTACCGATTATCACGTGACTGCAAACACCTATTAAAATACGTGACGTCACTGTAAACAAGCTAACCTATAACCTGACTGTATCCTATGTGTCATCACGAGTACGAACTTACGAAGGACTGAAGAGAGTAAAACGTATCACCAGCGAACTATTGTTCCAACTTAGGGACATGATCCTCCTTTTCATTACGATTATTTGTTGTTACGAAAACGAATTGTTCTCAAGAAATCACACAAGATTAGTTCGCTTTGACAGAAGGCGAAGTCTGTTTACAGGATAGTGACGTAATTATTATCACTTAACAGTATGAAGCGTTTCAGCGGGAATTTTGAAAACTATTTTTATTTACGCATTTTTCATTGGTATTTGCTATATTTTTTCCATGAAAAAATGTTTTTTTCGTGTTTGTATAGGGCTTATCTACCAATAAAATTCATTTCCAAAAAATAGTCAACATCCCTATATTTCCTACTTGAACAATTAATCAGCGGTTGAATAGATAACCGAGAATTCGATAGGTCGGAGGGTTTAGCGCATCCATCAAAACGTACCAGAGTACGTTTGTTCCGAAGGACAGCGCAGCGCATCCTCCAAAGTGTCGAAGACGAGTCACGAAGCTCGCAGTCACAACTACCGGGTGTTCACCGCACGCAGTGTGACCAAACTAATGCGCTGAAGAAATAAGGAACTCAACACTGCCCAATAAGCGACGGGACGAAAATAAAAATCTTGAAATTCTCAAGAGTTAAAAGACCGGGTCACCAGTACCGGGGTCCAGGCGGCGTATTGGAATTGTTTACTACGACGGTGCAACGCATACGTGGTGTTGAAGAATTAGCAAAATTAGCTCTAGGAGAAAACATATCCTCAGAATTTTTTAGCGACATGTCAACTGATGTTGGTATAGAAAATGACTTGCCAACTACTACAAATATTGGATAGAGTAGTCCGTTACTTTGTGATAGTTCATGATGAGGAATAATTAAAATGAATTTACTTTGTTTTCTATCACTTAATTTATTAAATACAGATTTAATAGTGATCCGAGTTTCGTAGTCTTACTACATTTTCAAACTAGTCTATGTCACAACCTATTCACAACCTGAAATAGACCAGTTTGAAAATGTAGTAAGACTACGAAACTCGAGTCACTATTAAATCTTTATTTAATAAATTAAGTGATAGAAAACAAACAAACTACTAAAAAGCAATATTTCTACCCGACAAGATAATTTTTCTGTAGTACCAATAAAGACTGTCGAGAATGCCAATGAAACTGAACAGAGACTTTTGAACGCATTACTAAAGTAGCCTGCAAAAATGAAACGGTTGATATGGTTAATGCCATGAAAAAATTTAATCAGATTTCGAACAAAATTGTTACAACATCCGACTTATTTAACTTTATTCTGGCATCAAAAGATATCCCACGAAAAAAGAACATTTCTGTTCAGCCAACATCAGTGAGCCGAAAAAAATTTAGACGTGGTTTATCATGCGTCGCAAAACGCATTCAAGCTGGTAGGCCATCCAACAAAGAAATGACAAGAAACCTTAAATGCAAAGATCTAGAAAAATATTGATCTCAATAGACCAAATGCAAAATCACTTGGAAATGCACACTAGGATTATACTTCAGTTGATTTTGCATTTTATGTATGTAGTTGTTTTCAGCGATACTCTCTGTATTTATACTATTGTTATTTTGATGTAGATTACGTTTTTTTTCGTATTATTTTTTCTATATCATTCTTTTCTTTTTGGTGTGGTTCAATAAACTATTTTTGGCGATGGTATATTATTGTTATCTTTATGAACGCTGGTTGCAAAATTGCGAAAGAAAGCAAATTTGAACGTAGTTGAGTTAGAACGCGGTAAACAATTACCCGAGAATAGACGCGTATCCATAATACAATTGTTACTACGCCTGAACACCTCCTTGCGCTGAGTCGTAGTAAGATATGTCTGGAGTCTGGACCCTGGGTACATGATACTAAAACCCACAAGTAGTGCGTTCCACTTGGTGCTCACAATGCTCACGCTCACGACCGCTGTTTATCCCATTCCACATGCTCGCGATCGTTGCGATCAAACATTCAAGTGGAACGGACTAGATTGGCATTGGCCTAACACATCAGTCTTTAGCAGGCCGTGACCAAATTATCATCCCCACTCCTCGAACGACCGCAAAGACCCAAGTCTTGGGATGGGTCGTTGTGAGCTTGGCGTGGGCGAAGACAATGACGTCATGAGTGACGTATTCGCCGCGTCCACAACGACCGTAGTCCCCATGTGGAACGGCCAAAGGAGCGTTTTGATCGTTGTGAGCGCCAAGTGGAACGCACTAAAGAAGGTAAACCCACGCGCATATCGTCTGCTATCTCTCTCGTACAACGCCTACGTCATCGCGTGACAAACATTCAAATTCGCTTTGTTTTTGTTCGTATTCAGATTATATCGCATTGAATTGTGCTGATTTTTGGTGGATAAACTTATTTTTTATTGTTTTTTTCCGTATTCTAGTTGAAGATTATATTTAGTATATGGTCTCTTCCATTGAAATCTTCAAAACTCATGAAGAAAGACTTTCATTGACGCACTTCACTTCAAAACGAGTGTTCAAGATACCCAAAATATTGGCGAATTTTCGTTTTGAGTATGAACTGTTTCAGCCAACTGTTCATTTTCTAAAATCCAGAATGTTTCCAATAAAATAGGACGTCACATGGATACCCTACATTCTACAAGAAGCAATACATGTAATGTATTTTCGTACCTCAATCAAATCAACAACTTACTTTGAAATGAAGATACATTATAATTAATAATTTATTGTAGTAATCGAATCATTTCAAGAAAAATTTATTTGAAAATCAAAACTTATTCTCGTGTATTTTGCTACCCAACAACCCAACTATTTGTCACGAGTTGATATGTTGCTCGAATTTTCAATCAGATACGGTATTTTTTTAAATATTCTGAATAAGAAGATTATGTTCACGTATTAAATAAGCGAATCCAATTAAATGACTATGAAATAACATATTATAAATATAGAATTATGTAGAAACTGAGTGCCATTTGTCACGTAGTGACGTCATGCGCCAACCTAATCAAAACTCGTTCACCAAGTGATCATACCTTGGGGGTTTTAGCACAGACCAACAAGACTTGGCACTCTGTCAATTCAGTTCCCAGCTATTGGTCGCGTGATTTGTAACCTTGTTGTGTTTTCTGTCCTTGTCTCAGCCGCCAGATTTTACATTAGATTGCTTTGGAAAACGATTAAAACGGGAGGCGGCCAATCAGAGCGCAGACAAAACCGAATAAGACCGATGAGTTCTCGTGTCCATGCGAGATTGAAATAAATGAAATGTCAATTACGTGAAACGTCATATCAATGTTTTGTTTTCATATTTTGCTAATGAGAATTATCGAATGGAGGATTTTTTTGTTGAGAATCCATACAATTATCTTCGATTCTTAATTTTCGACTCGTCCTCGGTCTTGTACAGCTTTTCAGGGATTGTCAAGGTCAAGGAATACTTTCGGTTTGGAAAGTTGTGATTGCAGAACCGACCATATTTTGAATGCAAGATTACTATTTCCACACATTATTCTTAACATTTGCGAACATATACAAAAGACAACCGTTGAACTGAATATTTTTGTTGCATATTAAACTTTCTTCTTCTGAAATGCAGTTCGGTATATATGAGCATCTGACAGCTTAGTAGCAATTTTTAGGTCTCAAATTCCACTTCAGGAGTCATTATCACATTCCTCATTAGGTGAGGTGTATTAAAGATGTGAAATATCTTCTCATTCACCTGGAATGTACAATTATCTTGATTTAAGGTCAGCTGTTTCGAAAATTTAGTTAAAGTTAGAACCCATCAGAATTAAAGTTTTTAATTAACATAAACTCCTAGATCCTAGATCATTAAATCCATTTTCATTATTAATTCGAGCACAATATTATTCAAATCCATCTGATTGCCAGTTATCAATACTTCTAAAAAAAGTTAATTCGGATAAACAGAAACAAGAATCGTTTCCCAATGGCAGTTAGGGGTTATGTTATTTCGATTTCGAATTTCGCGCTTCGTATGATTTTCTCCCACCAAGACCCCACAATTTCTCAAGGACATTGTCGCTGATTTGGCGGGATTGGGTAAGTGGATTGTCTTGTTGGTCTGTGGTTTTAGTATCATGGTCTGGGTATAGAGAGCATTGGTTCAGCCATTCTTTACCACCAGGGGGTTGAAGCGTCAGTTCAAAGTCAGGCAACACGGATATACTTAGACATACGGTGCCACTTAAAGCAAATGTTGAGAGAAAACATATCTCTCTCGCACTCTAATTCAGAATCGTATGTCGTTGATGAGTTGGTACTGACAAATGCCACTTGACAAGTAACTTGTCAGCCATTAAAGTGGTGATGTCGAAGAAGTTTTAGAGATGACACAAATTTAACTTAATGTGACGAAGTAAAGTGAATCTTAATACAAAATTACTGATGAACAACATACGAATTTTGGGAGGATGACAATAATAAATCAGTGATGAGAGCATGATATTAAAGCATATGGTTGGGCCCTTTCTTTTAGTCGATTGTTTTCTTTCTCGCTCATTGCAATTATTTATCTCACATATGACACCACATGTTGCTGATTTTATTCTTTTCAATTTTTCTTTGAATCAGTACGAATTCGATATTGCATAGGATACGTCGTGATTTTCGTTATCAAACTCGAAATCTTGTTTCGCATTGGAAATTGCCGCAATTAGAATCTTATTGCTAATTATTCGCTTTGATTCAACATAGTTATAGTTCAACCCGCTTCATCATAGATATACACCGCATTAAAATTAATCAACGGGAGGTCGGGATTAACATCTTCATCCCGAAGAACGTGTCGGAGGTGTCCAGGTTATTTCAGCTTGTTTTTCCTATTTTATCCTTCACCCTTCCTAACTTAATCATTATAGCTGAAGGTGATTTAGGCAACTATTACTCCTGGATTTAGCCGAAAGATCGACATCAATTCGTAAGTAAATACAGCCCACTTTTACAATATTTTACATATTAGCTTTGGGTCTTTGTAAGTGCTAATTATTATTATTATTTTAATTGACCAAAGGCCGCACCAGCATATTCGTTTTCATTTCTGGTAATTATTATTACTTTTCATATAATCAAGTATGTACATTGAAAATCCATAATGGAATTTATTTTTGTAGGATCCAGCAGGCCCGGATCTACGATTTTTTCTGACCGGGGCAAAAATTCATGATGGCGCCCCCCATTTTTTGTTATACATACCTAATATATGAATTCATAAAAAATAACAAAAATAAATTATACAAATGAATAATAAAAATAAAAACTAATAATGAGGAACATATCACAAGGAAAGAAATTAGATTTTTTTCTTCACAGCTACACGCGGCGTGATTTTCTTTCCGTGAACGCATCTATCAGCTCCTCGAAATCTGTTTCCGAAGCAATTTTTGTTTTCTATAGCTAAGAAGCCAGAGAGATGTTCCTGACTTATTGAGGGACGCAAATAATGTTTTATTATTTTCAATTTGCTAAAACTGCGTTCACATTTTGCAGACGAGGTAGGTAATGTGTAGTATATTCTTAAAGCTATACTAACATTAGGGAATGCTTCTTGCAGATCTTGCCTGTGAAGAATTTGTAGCAGGTTTAATATATCTTTCACTAATTTCAGGAACCAGCTCTTTGAAAACCGCTAGTTCCTAACAAAAATCGACTGCATTCAAGTCTCTTCAATATTTTTGCGCTAAAAAGGTGCCATTTTTCTGCAGATACACTTTTTGCATGTTTAGAAGGGCATGGCCATTGAGGAATGCGAAATTCGAATGCAGATGATCTGCACTTTCTAATCTTTTTCTGATTTTTGACAATTATCTGTCGAAAACAACCTTAATTTCCTTCGAGAATAAACCAACTAGATCTAGCGTTCTTGACTCATCCTCTCACATTTCTTGGAAACACGTTCATTTCTAAGAATTGGCTCGACATTTAATTCTTCTGAAAGGAGTGTAGCTTCCGAGATCGTTTTCAATAGGTTTTTCTCTCATTCCTTGCAAGATCCTCACAAGACCTATCAATGATAATGAACTTTCTGAATTTCCACGTTGACCCTATCGATCTCTCGCAGAATATTATCCCAAATTGTTAGATTCAGGATGAATCTAAAATCCATCACGGCATGAAGCAAATTACCAGCTTCATACTTGGATTCTGCGACTAGTGAGATTTCTTCCACAACCTTCCCAACTACCAGCGAATTTTTGAGCAAGGCATTAACAGCTTGATGTTTGGCCCATCTTGTTTGGATACTTCCTTTAAAATTTATTTTCATGCCCTTTTCATAATTGTCCATCATGTGGTTGACTAACAAAAAAAGAATGCAGTTTTTGTACCAAATGAATTTACTGCTTCTGAACATGATGAAGCCGAATGGACACCCATAAGATTCAAAGAGTGTGCTAGGCATGGAACTAGTACAGCCACCTCGTTCATCTGTAGAATTCTGGATTGGACTCCTCTATACAGGGTCTTTCACGAGGAACCTCACCCATATTTATACGGGAAACTACTGAACGTATTTTCATGAAATTCAGCACTTATAAGTATTTCACGATGCTGATGAAATCTAAAATATTTTCAAGGCATGAGCACCTCCGGTTTTTCCGGAAATGACGTCAACTTCCGTTTTTCAAATTAGAACTCCATTTTTTTATTGCAGAAATAGATTCCTTAAAAAATTTCAAGTTATTTTGATGTAACATTTTTCAGTTTTGGTTGGAAAATTCTCTCTGAGCGGGAAAATTCGAAAAAAAAATCGAAAATAGAGCTCCGCTGAAACAAGAATAACTTCGAGGTTTTCGGATGGAAAATTTTCATTGTTGGAATTTTTCAAGATGTAAGATTGATGTATCCACTTTGAAAATCGAAATCGCGATTCATGATACAGGGGGTGAAAAAATCGCTTTCAAAATTAGGGATGACAAAATCGTGAAAAATCAATTTTTTTCAAATTAGAACCCCCTTTTTTATGGCAGATATTGAATCTACGTTAAAAAATAATGTGAGTGTTTGCATCACACCCTTGCCCCAAAATGGATATTTTCTGAGTTATTCACAAAAAACTGTTTTTCGTCTTGAATTTTCAGCTATTTCTTTTCCCTTCACGCCAAAAAGATGAAATTTTCAGGAACTGTTACTTAAACCATGTTTTAGATTTTACTACCCTAAAATGCAAGAGAAAAAAGTTACAGGTTCCTAAATAGATGGCATATTTGGATTCGAATTTTTATCGGAAACTTCTTTATTTCAACTAATCGGCCATCGGTTTTCTCTCCAGTGATAAATAAATAATTCCTTATGAACCATATGCAAAAACTTACCATGTTTTACATTCTTTTTTTTAATGATAGATATCATTAATTACATCTGCCAAATTCCTCTTTATTCAGTAGATGTAATTAATGATATGAGTGCCCTTGGCTCAGTGGTAGTGCGTTGGAATTAGGACCCAAAGGTCCGAAGTTCAATCCCGAGCTAGGAAAGAAATTTTCTAGTCTCGGTAGGCCACCATTCTCACTGTTGGGTCAAAAATTAACAGTGCTGTGCCTAAGGTGGCGTAAGGACACAGTAACAAAGCCTACACAGAACACAACTGCTTACTCCGAACTCGGCACAAGTTACAAGCTTCTAAGCTTGTAGTTTCAGAGGGGTCTCCTCAGGAGACCCCTGAAGTAGTCAGGATAAACAATATATCATCATATATCATATCTATCATTAAAAAAAAAGAATGTAAAACATGGTAAGATTTTTCATATAGTTCATAAGGAATTATTTATTTATCACTGGAGAGAAAACCGATGGCCGATTAGTTGAAATAAAGAGGTTTCCGATACAAATTCGAATCTAAATTCGCCATCTATTTAGGAACAACCTGTAACTTTTTTCTCTTGCATATTAGGGTAGTAAAATCTAAAACATGGTTTAAGTAACAGTTCCTGAAAATTTCATCTTTTTGGCGTGAAGGGAAAAGAAATAGCTGAAAATTCAAGACGAAAAACAGTTTTTTGTGAATAACTCAGAAAATATCCATTTTAGGGCAAGGGTGTGATGCATACACTCACATTATTTTTTAACGTAGATTCAATATCTGCCATAAAAAAATGGGGTTCTAATTTGAAAAAATTGATTTTTCACGATTTTGTCATCCCTAACTTTGAAAGCGATTTTTCCACCCCCTGTATCATGAATCGCGATTTCGATTTCAAAGTGGATACATCAATCTTACATCTTGAAAAATCCCAAAAATAAAAATTTTCCATCCAAAAACCTCGAAGTTATTCTTGTTTCAGCGGAGCTCTATTTTCGATTTTTTTTTCGCATTTTCCCGCTCAGAGAGAATTTTCCAACCAAAACTGAAAAATGTTACATTAAAATAACTTGAAATTTTCTAACGAATCTATTTCTGCAATAAAAGAATGGTGTTCTAATTTGAAAAACGGAAGTTGACGTCATTTCCGGAAAAACCGGAGGTGCTCATGCCTTGAAAATATTTTAGATTTCATCAGCATCGTGAAATACTTATAAGTGCTGAATTTCATGCAAATACGTTCAGTAGTTTCCCGTATAAATATGGGTGAGGTTCCTCGTGAAAGACCCTGTATATGCCAGTCTTATTAGATCCGTTGTCGTAGGATTGCCCACGACATTTTTTGACATCTAAATCATCAGCTTGCAGTTTATCTAGAATAATTGTCTATGTTATTATTCTCCAGTTTTTCTTTTAAGGAGTCAATAATACTTTTCTTTGTCTCATATCCAGAGTCCGTTCTCTTTAAAAATATCGTATAACCTGGTTCATTTGTTCTGTGTGAGATACATCTGGGGTGCAGTCGAACATAAAAGTGAAAAAGTTAGCCTCCTTGATCTCATTAATAATGTTATTCCGAACTTTGGTGGCCATTTAATCGATAATTTCATTTTGTATGGTTTCGGACTGATACGATGTCTGTCCTTTCTTTATGGCACTTCAGAGTCGGTCATCTTTAATAATAACACTTTCTTCCGAGCAAATCAAAAATTGAAAAAATTTAACCTCTGGTTGTAACTTGCGCCCCCTTAAGCTGGCGCCCAGGGCAAGCGCCCCGCTTGCCCCCACCCTAGATCCGGGCCTGCAGGGATTACTACTGTGCCTAAGTCAATTGCACTCCATGTTTCCAGACTTCACCCCCTTACCAAACCTGAAGATCTAAGCCAAACCTTATTAAATATTTTTTCTGAAGTTAAATGTGACCACTTGCAGTCTGAACATCCGAATATACAGGGTTATCATAATAATCCGTGCATTAGACGTTTCTCGGCTTCTATGAGGAAAAGATTTGTGAAATTTGGCACACGGCCGTTTCTCAAACGGGGAATTCATGCTAAAATATTTTCATCGAAATCGCAGTTCCGGTTATAGCGGAAGTGACCATCAGCGATGGTATTTCAAATGAAACTACCTATTTTTATAGCCAGAAATGGATTCCTTCTTGAATTTTACATATTTTTCATCTGAAACATTTTTACGTAGTTGTCATGGTTACGAAGATATAAGGGCTTCTATGAGAAAATGGCCAGTTTCAGAGGTCCGCGAAACGTATCGTAGCATGCACGCTTTCCATAATAAAGAAATAAATGAAAGATTTTTCGAAAATTCAATAATTTTGCATCGTATTGCATGGCTATCGAATCATGTTGTTCTATTGGAACTGTCACAATAAATTCATATTTCTGAGAAATTTCAAACTGCAAAGACTTCATTTTTTCAAATGGCATGCCCATATTTTTTGTACAGAAAACGATTGAAGAAAGACAAAAAATATGGGCATGCCATTTAAAAAAATGAAGTTATTGCAGTTTGAAATTTCTCAGAAATATGAATTTATTGTGACAGTTCCAACAGAACAACATGATTCGGTAGCCATGCAATACGAAGCAAAATCATTGAATTTTCGTAAGATTCTTCATTTGTTTCGTTATTATGGATAGCATGCATGCTATGATACGTTTCGCGGACCTCTGCAAATGGCCATTTTCTCATAGAAGTCCTTATATCTTCGTAACCATGACAACCACGTAAAAATGTTTCAGATAAAAAATGTGTGAAATTCTAAAAGGAATCCATTTCTGGTTAGAAAAATAGGTAGTTCCATTTGAAATACCAAAGCTGATGTTCACTTCCGGTGTAACCGGAAGTGCGATTTCGATGAAAATATTTCAGCATGATTTCCCCCTTTGAAAAACGGCCGTGTGACAAATTTCAGAAATCCTTTCCTCATAGAAGCCCAGAAACGTCTAATGCACTGATTATTATGATAACCCTGTATATGCCTCAGTAAAGGTCACGGTTAACCAATCAAATTTTAAAGATGCCTGGCGCAGTGAAATATGGCCAAATCGAGCACTGGTCTCACGGTATTTTTTAGGAAAACCGTGGAACTCTCAGCCATCCGAGGGTCCTCAGTAGGGTTAGATAATGTTTAAACGTCTACCAATTCCAACTTTAAGAAGCCATTCTCAATATATTACCAAAATGTTCGTGGTTTGAGAACAAAGTGTATAATAACCTTTATACTAGTGTTATATGTGAAAATTTTTATGTTATTGCCCTCGTTGAAACATAGCTATGCGAGGAAATATGCGACAGTAAGCTGTTTGACACAAGATAGAGCGTAATCAGGTGTGATCGTAAATCTAGCAGATATCGTGGTGGTGGTGTACTCCTTGCCATCAAAAAACAGGTAAACATGGAGATCATTGATTTGAAATGTACTACAGAGTGTGTGGTCATCAAGGTCGAATTCAAAAACATGTAATGTACATAGTCGTAGTGTACTTTCCACCGGACTCGGATCCTGAAATTTACAATAACTTTTGCGGTCAAATTGATGAACTGTTATTTGATGCAAACAAAAAAATAATAATTTTGGGTGACTTTTACTTGCCTCATTTATTTACTGTAGATAATTTTAAGGATTCACTCATTTGTGACTTAGAAAACTTACATGATTCAAGGCAGATGAATGACATTCGTAATTTAATGGATCGAATTCTGTATCTGTTGTTCACTGATGTACCTGATATCATTCGGTTAGAACGTAGTCAAAAACCTCTTTTAAATGAAGATCGGTATCAACCATCACTAGAATTAAGGTTAAATTCAAATGGCGTTTCTGAAAAGCTTGGTGAGAGGAATCCGCTAGTTAATCAATATAAATATAACTGACTGACTGGGCTCCCTTGTTAGCCTGTGACGATGTTGACCATAGTGTCGACTTATTCTATCGCACTATATACACTTGTTTTGATCTGACTATTCCTAAGTATATGTATAACCAAAGCCTATCCCAAAGTTAATACATTTCCTGAATGTTTTTCTAAGGACCTAATATGTACCTAAGGTTAAAAAGAAAAGCAAGCTGCACACCAAAATTGTCAGGGGCACTAGGGGCAGTGCAGTGCAGTCTGAAATAGACGAATACGAGCTACTCAGACGGACTATCAGCCAACAGTCAGATTATCAATATTGTTATTACAAATCAAATTTAGAAAATAATCTGAATTCGGACTCAAGTAACTTCTGGGCTTGGATCAGGAGTAAATCTAACCGAAACGGCATTCCTAATAGAATAAAAGATGGTGACCATACCTACGATGATCTACTGAACATTGCAAATGCCTTTGCTGAGTTCTTTAGCTCTGTTTATACTGACCAAAACCGGAAAGATTCCATTCCCTGTACCAATCTTTATGGCAACTTCAGATTTCCTGAGGTTTCTACGGCATGAATGGTCATGAATGCAATGAAAAAATTAAAGCCTAAGAAAGCTACTGGTTCTGACTCAATACCGTGCTATATTTATAAAGGCTATGCTGATTTACTGTGTCTGCCTTTGGCATACATTTCTAATGTTTCAATAAAGTCTCAGTGCTTCCCAGATGCCTTCAAGGAATCTATTATTACACCAGTTCACAAAAGTGTATCATGGTAGGTTATATCCAACTATAGACCGATCAGTCTCCTGAACAGTATTGCAAAAATTTTCGAAATTGTCTTACACAACATTGTTTACCATTATGTTTCACCTGATTTATCCATATATCAACATAGCTTTCTGCGCAATGCTTCCACTGTCTCAAATCTCTTGATCTTTTCTGAACAAGCGTTCACTGCTCTTTGCTAATAAAATTCAGTTCGACGTTATTTACACAGATGCGGCCAAGGCGTTCTATACAGTTTGTCACATCATCTTATTGAACAAGCTTGCTGTTAATTTTGGCTTTTCTGAGCAGGCATTGTCATTCATGAGGTCCTATCTTAGTAACAGAAGACAAAAAGTCAAAATTTCAGGTACATACTCACGTCATTTTATTGGAACATCGGGAGTACCTCAGGGGAGCACCCTGGGGCCTTTATTATTCAACCTTTTCATAAACGATTTGCCTAAGTGCCTCACATATTCGGGTTGCCTACTCTTTGCGGACGATTTCGAGCTGTTTAAACGTATAGCGGATGGGAAAGACATCTTGAAACTTAAACATGATTTGGCCTCCGTTGTTGACCGGAATACTGGCAAATGCTTCGTTGTTACTTTTACAAACAAAAAAACATTACATTGTTGAGGACTACCTTATTGCAGAAAATAAATTGGAGAGAAAGTATGAGGTTGTTGATCTTGGTGTAAACTTTCAATTTAATCTCAAATTTAACAACCATCACAATGATATTGCTAACAAAGCACTAAGACTCCTAGAAATTTATAATGCGTAATAGCAAAAATTTTCAAATCCCAACAATCATAAAGTTGTACTACTCTTTTGTCAGGCCTCAGCTGGAGTACGCATCCATCATTTGGTCACCCAGGACACAGTCAGGTAGAGGCTTAATTGAAAAGGTCCAGAAACGCTTTTCGAGATACTTGTATTACAGACAGCATTGATTATATCCTTTCAAAGTATCGTACTCATCAATGCTAATGAATTTTTCAATATCTAAACTATCTACCCGAAGAGACCATCAATCTGTCATATTTGTTCATAATGTTGTTAACAATATCAAGTACAACAATTGCAGCGTAATAAACCAAGTATTGTTTAAAGTACCTAAGGTCTGGTTGCGTACTACCAACAGGGATTTTTCCAGGTTGATTCTATTAATCGCTCCCCGCTATCTAATATGCTAGATGTTTGTAATATGTTACTGAGCATAGATGTACATTTGGACTTATTTAATGTAGATATGAATGATTTAAAAGCCACAATCATGAGGTCACTATTTTAAGTCTGTTTTTCGGTTTTACTCATGATATGTTTGTTATTTACACAATTTAGTATTATCGGTGTATTTAAGTTGTAAGTGAGAGTTTTTGCTGGATGTCTAGCTTTTTTCTCTATGTTTGTTTGAAGTCACTTAACGATCGTCAATAGCTGGCCCGGCGAACTTTGTTTCGCCCAACTTATAATACTTACGGTGGATTTCATAAATCGTAATCACCGGTGATCGGAGATTAACGGCTTGGTTCTCTGATTTCTGAACAGTCAAATCGAGTTGATTCTAGATCAAACTCCGATCACCGGTAATTACGCTCTGTGAAACCCACCGTTAAATTTGTATAAACTCACCATTGCTATTTTTCAAGCAGAAGATAAATTAGGCAAAATAAAGTTCAAAATATACAAAATTTTAATATTATTGTAATTTACATGAGGAGAATTCTTTTTATTTAAGCGGTACCTAGTTGTTGAACATATAACTTTTTGTTTTTAATGTTTTGAAAATCAGTCATGATAAATTCTCAAAATTTAATCAGTGCTCACACCATTATTTTAGACATCTTAGCTATGCTGCTAAGCTCAAATAGTGGGTAAACATCTCAGTTGGTGGAGCAGCGAGATTTTCATGTTTCCATGGATATGAGCTGTCACTGTCACACAGAACATGTGCTGGGAGGCTGGGACGGGGTTTACCAATAAGATGTTATTTTATTTTATTGAAAAAATCTGAAAGGTTGAAACATGTATTTTTAAACTTTCCATCATCACATACAATGCTTACCTAAAACGTTGACCAAATTAGGTGAATTCCTTATTTTCGAACAATAGGTACGACAAATAAACAAAAAATTTAGGGTTCAATCATTCTTCAATTTGTTCAGTTTAGTTGACAATATCAAGCTCGTAAGAAGGCAAATCGAAATGTTCAAATGAAGTCGATAGCACGATCGACACGGCAGAGTGAAAAATGCAAGAAAAAAAATTATCAACACTGCAGGTTGTGTTGAACTCACATTGAAATTTATTGATGATCATTCGACCAGATCAGATTAGGCAACCCATGAAACATTATTGTCTATCATTAGTGAAACCCCGATGAGCAAACGTTTCAAAATTATTGACGCTTACAATACTGTCTCTGTGCAAACAGAAACACTAAAATAATATGTCAATTACTATGGTCAATTTTGGATTCAGTTATTTCCGAAAATATATTTATTACCCAAACAGGAATTCAAAAACATTTCAAAAATAAAGAAAAAAGATGAAGATGGGCAACTCACGTTTGAATCTGATCGTCAAAATACTATTTACTTGATATTTCGGTAAAAATTCACTGTTCCACCAACTTGAGATGTTCACCCGCTTTTTGATCTGGTAATAGACTTCCATGTTACCATGAGTTATAATATGCCAATCACACATCGCCACCTAACAGCTGTATTCTCAAACTAAGTACCTACGACTACGTACAGAAACATTATTGTCTATCATTAGTGAAACCCCGATGAGCAAACGTTTCAAAATTATTGACGCTTACAATACTGTCTCTGTGCAAACAGAAACACTAAAATAATATGTCAATTACTATGGTCAATTTTGGATTCAGTTATTTCCGCAAATATATTTATTACCCAAACAGGAATTCAAAAACATTTCAAAAATAAAGAAAAAAGATGAAGATGGGCAACTCACGTTTGAATCTGATCGCCAAAATACTATTTACTTGATATTTCGGTAAAAATTCACTGTTCCACCAACTTGAGATGTTCACCCGCTTTTTGATCTGGTAATAGACTTCCATGTTACCATGAGTTATAATATGCCAATCACACATCGCCACCTAACAGCTGTATTCTCAAACTAAGTACCTACGACTACGTACAGAGACTTATATGGTCACTGTACGACTATACGCATCAACGGTGGCGACACCTAGTGGCCCTATTCAAAAGAAGGAAAAGAATTTCCTGCATAATTAAAAATTTCATCGGTTTTTCAAAGTTTTCTTGTATTTTATAATAACCAGACCGTAGACGAATCCATAAATGAAGTTTCATATCAAACAGTCTATCCGTTCTCAAGTTGTAAATGGTGTAAAACCAACATCTTTCTTTTATATATATAGATCACAGGTTACTGTGTGAGAAAATAAAATAAATAAAAATTATCCAAAACATTTCGTCAACAGAATTATTTCAGAACTTTTACCAAAAGTTAAAAATGAAAGTAAAAATAACAGCATAATTGAAACAACTAAGAAATACTACAAGATACCATATATACCAGAACTATCACAAAAACTAAAAAGAACTCTAAAAACAGATAACAGAGAATTAGTATTTTACAATATAAAAACCGTGGGCTTGTTATACAGCCATATCAAAGATCCTATTAAAAAAGAACAAAAATCAGGTGTGATATATGAAATTCCATGCTTGGACTGTGATAAGGTATATATTGGACAAACAAGGCAATATTTGAACAACAGGATGAAACAACACAAATACGACTTAAAAGACACAGAAAACAGAGAAAAGACGGCACTATGCTCCCACTTCTTTTCGGAGAATCACAGGTTCGATTTTCCTAATGTGAAAATTCTTGAAAAAGAAAAACAATATAGAAAAAGATATATCTTAGAGATGATTCACATTAATTTAAACAAATCTGTTAATTTTAGATCTGATACTAGTCACCTTAGTTGTTTATATAACTCAATATTGTCTAGCTATAAGAAGTTCACAAGAAGATAAATTGGTTGGTCCAGATGTAAAATGTTTCAATATTCCACAACTAAAATACGACTTGTTTTGTGACGTCACATTTATAGGCTATGGTTTGTTGTTTTCAACGTATTGAGATCTGATGTACATTATTCATTCCTGACAGATTTTATGTTTTAACTCGTATATTTATATTTTTATATGTTTATTTTATATAGTCGGAAATTGTCACCGTTAACGTATTGAGGTATGTAATTTTCTGTCATTTTGTGTATCTGTGTAGGAAAGAAAATGTTATTGATATTTTTCATTTTTGTAGGCCTGAGGAAGCAAATGTGAATTTGCGAAACGTCGCCAAATATATGTATTGAAGAATCTGACATATTCTAAATTGTCCTATTCCCACAACAAATTTTACTTTATAAAATAAATAAATAAATTATCGGGTTCTTTTTATATTCAACCAAACATATTACAGATTCCTTCTCATCAACAACACCTTTAGTTGACTCGACAGTCTTTGGTGCCGGTTTTATTGACATTTGAGGTTGTGTGGATTCGATTTGTTTGGAAAGTACCCAATTGTCTAAGCGGCCCTCCAGCTTTTCCAAAAGAGTGATGTGCCTTTTGAGAATTTCTATCTTGTCTCTGAGTTCCAATATATTGATATCCTTCTGATCAATTATAGCATTGAGGTATTTTGAACTATTAACATTATCCTCTACATCCTTCGAATCATCTTCATCTGATCTTTTATTTTAATTTAAGCTTGTTGTTTCTCCCCTTTCATCCTCATCAACCTCCTCGAGAGATAACACGGTCCGGAAACTTTTTCCGTGGAAGATCAATGGTTTCGTTGCTTTTAAGGTACGCAGCGCTGTCTTGTTGGAAGTAAACGTTGTCCAGATCAATTAAATTCCGGCCATAAAAAATTATTACTCTTCTCTCGATAGCGCAATTCATTCACCGTAACTTTTGCTACCAGATGCCACAATTTTGCTTGTGGACGAAGCCACCGAGGTTGAAATGGACTTCATTACTCAAGATGATTTTTCGAAGGAATTCCGGATCATTTTCATGCATTCCAACGACCCAATCAACAAGGAAACGACGTTGTTGATGATCGGTCGGCTTGAGTTCTTGAAATAATTGAACTCCTAAGCCTTGGGACCCAAATCTTTATGCGAAATGACGTTTGATAACGTTTGAGGAATGACGTTTGAGGAATGCCTTATTCCAAAGAATGACGAGAAATGGAGAAACCTGGGTTTTCTTCAACATCTTCGCCAACAGCAGAAATATTCTAGTCTGTTTTTGGGCGATGTGCACGGGTGCTATTTTCACAACATAAACTTGCCCCAAAAACTCCAACATTGCACTAAATTCCAATTGATGGAAATAAATTTCAGAATGGTTTAATTAAGTGAACAAGAGCGTATTGAAATTTCAATGATGATCGGTTATGGTGATCGTGTAAGAACTCATGAAGAAGTGTGTCATATTTTTAATAATTCCAGAGAAAAATCCTATATCACGCCCAACAGTAACTGAAACATGACAACGTTTTAATTCAACTAGGATGGTAAAAAAATTACTAAAACCTGGAAGACCGCGGACTGCAACGAACGAAACTGTTGAACAAATCGCAATCGATTTAGATGAATCACCTCAAACTTTCACCACAAATTTGGCACTAAACCATGGTATCAGTCGACGTTCTGTAGGAAAGATATTAAACGGTGAAAAGTATCATCCGTATAACCCAGTGGGCACACACACGTTGAATAAATGTTTTTTTAACGTTGATTGGTAGAAAAATACGTTATCAGTTGATTTTTCAACGTTGTCATTTCAGTTATGATTTATAACGTTAATTAAATACGTTTCAATAACATATATTAAACGTAATTTTACAATAATCGGTTATAAAATTGAGTGCTTATACGTTTCCTCCCGAAATTATTATAACGTTTATGAAATATGTTATTTTAACGTTCTTATGTAACGATTCCACAACTTCTAGTTCATTAGAAACGTTTCAAATACGTCTCCAGTCAACAATACGAATACGTTTATGGCAAATGTTATTTAAACGTTATCTGATGACAAATCCACAATTTCTCATTAATTTTTATCGTTTAAAATACGTATCCAGTCAACAATATGGATACGTTAATGATTTACGTATGTTCAACGTACTTTTCATACTTCCAGAAGAATTGTTCATCTGAAAAAACGTTATTATGAAAAAGAATGCTAACGTGTGTTCTGAACGTTTTTTTAAAGTCCATTTTTCAACTACTAGTCTATTTAAATTGTTGAAAATACGTAACCTGTTAACAATACGAATACGTTTATGGAAAACGTTATCTAAACGTTATCTTATAACAATTCCACTATTTTTCATCAATTTTTATCGTTTAAGATACGTATCAATTCAACAATATGGAAACGTTAATGATTTACGTATGTTCAACGTACTTTTCTTACTTCCATAAGAATATTTCATCTGAAAAAACGTTATTATGAAAAAGACGGCTAACGTGTGTTCTGAACGTTTTTTTAACGTCAATTTTTCAACTACTAGTCTATTTAAATCGTTGAAAATACGTATCCTGTTAACAATACGAATACGTTTATGGAAAATGTTATTTAAACGTTATCTAATAACAATTCCACTATTTTTCATCAATTTGAATCGTTTAAAATACGTATCTAGTAAACAATATGAATACGTTAATGATTTACGTATGTTTAACCTACTTTTCTTACTTCCCGAAGAATAGTTCATCTGAAAATACCTTATTTTGAAATCGAATTTTAACGTGTGCTCTGAACGTTTTTTTAATGTCCATTCTTCAACTTTCTAGTCTATTTGAATTGTTGAAAATATGTATCCAGTCAACAATACGAATACGTTCACAACTAAACGTTATCTAAGAACAATTCCAAAATTTCTGATTGATTTGATGGAAGTCTACCCGTGCCGAAAAACACGTTCCGAGTGCCTCGCCAGGCTCCACCAGCAGTTGTGAACATTTTATTCTTCTGTTGATATTCATTTTACTTCAAAAATGGGTCACAATTCCAAAAAGTTTGAGAAGCATCGACTACTCTGGACACGATTTTGATAAGATGACAGTTTTTCTGCCTCTCCTGTCTATCGTTAAGTTTAATAGGGCATTAAGCTGAATTTCCATGCATCCGATGATACGATCGTCCGATCGTCGTTGTGATTGGCAGAAATTTTCAATTGAATATTTCTGCCAATCACAACGACGATCGGAAGGTCGTATATCATCCGATGACGGATGCATGGAAATCCAGCATTAAAGGTTGAAAATTCTACTCATCAACAGCCAACAGTTTGTCACCAAATTATTCTTTATTTTACATATTAGGATATTTTTGGCGCTTTTGTTGAGCTGAACTGAGAGCATATTAATTTGCCCAAATGTCTGTAATTTTCGAATTTTTGGCAGAAAATGGTATCAATAGTAATTTTTACGCAGAGACAACTCTGTTATTACGTGACAATACTTGAGATGAAAAACAATATAAGGTGCAATCGAATTGAATATATTTTTCCTTTACATTTCATTTCACGCGCTAATGAGGTAAAATTCAAAGGGGTGAAAAAAATTTCAATAGATTGATTTACACAAAAGGAAAGCTGACATGTGTTAACAACTGGGCCAATAAATATTGACACTCATAATTTATTTTCAAATGGAGTTCGTGAATTAGCACAAATTTGTCAAATTTCATCGGAAAATGAGGAAGATATTTTCAGGTGGCGCTACCTTCCAATGAATCACCAAAAAAATTTATCTTCCAATTCCTCAACGCAATAATAATTTATATTCCTTTTCTACACTACAATCCACCTTCAAAGAACGGATTTGCACAATCTGGCAACAAAATCAGCTTTCGACACTCTTCGCGGCATGCGCAACAGCGCAACTCGTCTGTGACGGGCGCATCATTCGGGAATGCGCGGGAACTGCTTCTCTCTGATTGACTTATGACATTGCGTCTTGCGTGTGCTTCTGCGCCTACTGCTGAGTGCTTGAGTGGTCGCAAATGCAACCGCCATTCGCAAGCAACAGGTCTATACTCTCGTTAGTTTCGTTGATGGTTCAGTGTGTTGAGTTCCAGAGTTTCGCTTATATTGGAATATTGTATAAATTATTATAATAGTGTTGTTAATTACATTTGAGTTGGTGAGTACTATAATAATCATTCAAACACCTATGATGCAAATGCTTGGAAATTTCAGTTGAATCACTATACTTCTGGGTGTGCCCGTTCTACCTCCATTTTCCACCAATTTGATTTTGCCAAGCGTCGGTTTTATTTTAGGTGAGTATTCTGTTTCAATTCGCTTTTTTCCTCAAGTTGTATTTTATTGATTGCCAATTATAAAATATTGGTTAATATTTGCATCTGCATTTTGGATATCGATAATAATCTTGATATTTTCATGAAAATTGAATTATTTTCGAATAATTCTCTTCTGCTTTATTCGAAGAAATTCCTTGAAATTGGTAGAAGATGTATACCGATATATACTGTGTCCTGTGTCCGTATGGAACAAATTCATTTTCAGCTAAACGGGTCATTTTAAGTAATAATCCTGAAACACGTCGATTTTTTATATTAATTTACCGTATTTTAAAATAATAATCTAATATACAGGGGAATTACGTTCGAGTAATGACGTCACCGTCATTTTTTTGAAATGGAACACTCGCATTTTGTCTCAATTTTCGGATTACTCTAGCTGAGCTGATTCAAAAAATGTATAACATGTTGATTCCAATTGGTACAGGATGGACGAAAATACAATAGTTTTGTGTGTGCTCATAAAGTAACGCGTAACATTCTTTATTAGGTAAATTAACAATATTATCAATAATACTTGGTAATCCTGACGTTGTTTAATCAAGTAGAATTTGGGTAGTGGTGGGGGGTCCGTCAAATTCGCAGCAACGTTGCCAGATCGGGCGATTATTCCGGTATTTGAAGAAAAGGTCATAGAACCGCATTCATCTGACAGTACGGTAATTTTCCGCGACCAATTCTGGCAGTAATTTAAACTTTTTTATAAATGCTCTATTGTAATTCCAATGTTATAGCATGCTGGAACTTTTTTTCAAACAAATATGATGTATTTTTTTTAATTAGGTGCTTGATGAGTGATGGTTTTCTATGCTTAGTTCTTTACTTCATTAGCACTTCGAACTAAGCAACCCTGAATAAATTATTAAAAATCATATATTTTCTTTCAATATAGTGTTAAATCCAAAAACAATTCTTATTCATGGAATTAGAATTAAATTCTAATTTATTAAATTAGAATTTAATTATTTATCAAATTAGAATTTTCTAATATCTTTATAACGTGACGATAGACGAGATTAAGAAACAATTAAGTGAAATTGAATTGGATTTTTACCCTCGCATTTTATTTCATGCCACTAAGGTGCGAAAAAATTTCAAATCACTAATTTCAAAATTTACGCTCCTTCTGATCAGTAGTTGATTAATTCAACTTAGCCAATATTTATTAACACATAATTTAGTTTCTAATGGAATTAAAACAGATTTCATCGAAAAATGCGGAAGATATTTTCTAGTGGTGATTCCTGCCATTGAGAGGCCAATAAAAATTACCCTTCCAATTCCTGAACGCAGTATAAGTTGATAATTCTTATTCCTTTTCTATGACATTACAATTCACTCTGAAGGAATTGATTTGCACAATCTGGCAACAAAATCCGGTTCGCGCATGCGCAAATCGACCTTCTAATTCAACAGGATTACCAAATGAGCTGTTTACAAACAAAAACTATTGTATTTTTGTCCACCCTGTACCAATTGGAATCAGCTCAGTTAGAGTAATCCGAAAATTGAGACAAAATGGGGGTGTTCCATTAAAAAAATGACGGTGACGTTATTATTTTTTTGAAATACGGTAAATTAACATCAAAAATCGACATGTTTCAGGATTATTTCTTAAAATGACCAGTTTAGCTAAAATTCCATACTTTAGGAACACAGTGTAGATCAGCATCAATATAATAAATCGTGACAATAGCCCAAACAATCATTCAACAACTAATGATATGCAAATAATCTTCAATAATTATTTTTTTCGATCTTCCTGTTTGTTAATTATTTAAGAAATTTCTTCTATCCATTTTGATCATTAAATAATGCACAAAATGTTGATTGCATTGTATATTCGATGATTTTAGTTATTTGTTCTTGTGAAAATGAGTAGATAATGCTGGATTTCCTTGCAACCGTCATGCGATGATACGATCGTCCGATCGTCGTTGCGATTGGCAGAAATTTTCAAAATTGAATATTTCAACCAATCACAACGATGATCGGACGATCGTATCATCGGATGACGGATGTATGGAAATCCAGCATTACTGACAATATCATCTTTTTTAGGATATACGAAACATTGGCGAACTCTTTTTGTCATAAATTTTAAGTGGTTAAACGGAAAGCGGTAACTTCGTAGGTACTCATTCATAAGGTGAAATGTTCAAAAATAAATTAGTGGGAAAAAGGCAGTTGCAGCGTAGAATAAAACGCCAAACCAAACTTTTACAAAATCAAATAAACAATGGAGTAGGGGAATCTTCTAGTTCAATATTAGCTGTCAATAATGATATGGATTTAAAAATCCCGTTAATCAGTTCCGAATTGGATTCACATAATAATAGAGAGGTTGATAATGTTAGTAGCAATACTGATTTTCTGGAGATCGGTACAGACCAAACTGATTTTGATTCTGATAGTGATATTGAACTAGAAGAATCTGTAGATATTGCTATCGATTTGAAGAATAAACTGAGGGAATGGGTCAATACATATAATGTAACCCGTAATTCTACAACTGCATTATTACATATACTAAAACCAGTTTTACCTTTTATACCTAAAGATTTTCGAACACTCATGGGGACCCCGAGACACACAGAAATTGTAAAACTGAATAATGGGAACATGCACTATTTCGGAATTGAAAATACAATTTTGAAAAAATGTCAATATGGTATAAAAGAAAATGTGAAGAAAATTTCATTACAAATCAATATTGATGGTTTGCCTCTCTTCAAAAGCAGTTCTACAGAGTTCTATCCTATTTTGGGCATGTGTCAGGATTTGAAAGATAATTCTCCATTCACCATTGCTTTATTTTGCGGTACTGGCAAACCAGATCCTTTAGAAATTTATTTACAAAATTTCATAGATGAAATTATTTCGTTGAAAGAACGTGGAATAAATTACAATGAAAAAGTATACACATTCGATATACATTTCTTCATTTGTGATGCTCCTGCTAGGAGCTACTTGCGCCAAACTGTAGGTCATACGTCAAAATTAGGGTGTGAGAAATGCCACATTGCTGGTGAATATGAAAATCACAGAATTATATATGCTCAAAACAATCTCAAATTGTTTAATTCTAAGTTGGACCAAGACTTCATAACTGAACCACTTCCTACATATATCAAAGGAAAAAGTCCTCTTCTTAGAGCAAACATTAAAATGGTAACACAGTTTCCTATAGATCCCATGCATCTACTATTCCTGGGTGTAGTGAAGCGACTATTAGTGAACTATTTTTTTGCCACTTCTCCAGTGAAGTTATCCCAGAAAATAATGAAAGAAATTGATGATAAAACTATCATTCTCCATGAGTATATTACATCAGATTTCCCTAGAAAATGCAGAACCTTCAAAGAAATACGAAGGTGGAAAGCAACAGAATTCAAACTTTTCATTTTATACACTTTTCCAGTCATTTTCTATAATGCTGTGAATACTATCCAATTCAAATTAGTTTTATTATTACATTGCGCTATTTTCATATTGACAGATGAGAACTTGATCTCAAAATATATATCTGTTGCTGATGAAAGCTTAAAAAAATTTGTTGTAAAATCTGCTGAAGTGTTTGGTAGAGATTTTGTTGTATTCAATATCCATAATTTGGTGCACTTGGTTGATGATATAAAGTTGTACGGTACAATCAATCAATATTCTTGTTTTCCTTTTGAAAATTACATGACATTTTTGAAAAGGAAATTACACTCTTCAAATAATCCATTGCAGCAGCTGCATAGGAGAATCCATGAGCATGAATATGTCTCAGCAGAACATGTCAATCTTAAAAAAATTTCTAAACATGAACCAAAAAACCTATGTAAGAAGTTGTATAATGCACAGGGTAAATTAATTTCTTACAATTGTGAAAAGTTGCAATTTAATGAGACATGTTTATCTATTCACAAGCCTGACAATTGTGTTATGTTGAATTCTAAAAAAATGTATATTATCAAATTCATAAGATACATTGAAGACGCGTTTGTACTTGGTGGTGAGCCTTTCACATATTATGATGATTTATATAGTGAACCATTGCAATCTTCCAAATTGGGCATATTTTATATTAAGAAAATTGATGAATCTCGAGCAAAAACATTCAGTTTGGGTGACATTTCACACAAATGTATGATTATGCCTTTCAAAGAAGGTTTTGCCGCTTTTCCTCTTAACCACTATAAATTCTGTGATTTCCATCAGTGAAGCAATGTATGCGGTAGTGGAGTTCCTGAATTCCGAAATGGAATCCACAGGGGAAATATCTATTGTGCCATTAATTTGGCTGCTGAAAAATGGGAAAAAATGTTATTGGCCAATACGTACTAATAAAGTACCCTTCAGAAAATTTGTGGAAGATCTCACCCCCTTTAAAAAAAGTTGGCCCACTTATAAGGTTAACACGCGCTTCACATGTGGTAAGGTTTTCCTGAAACTGGTAAAATTCTGTTCACATCTGATCTGTTTCCAGCAACTTATGAGTTAGCAGAGAAAAATTTAAATAAAATCATAGCAGATAATTATGAATCTGCAGAATCAGTCAGAACTTTGACTCAAAAAGGACTTTTGAATGATTCGAACTCCAGCACTGATTCTGAACCTGTTCCTGCTAAAAAACCACGTCGTGAGGATGACTTATGTGCTGCATCAGTATTCTCATACTCTACGCTTTCCCTGGCAAATGAAGGAGCTTCTACTAGTAGAAGTGCAGATGGAGGAAAGTCTCCAACAGTATCCTCATACTCTACGCTTTCGCTGGCAACTGAAGGAGCTTCTACTAGTAGAAGTGGATATGGAGGAAAGTCTCCGACATCCTCTTCATTTTCATCTACCATTGCAAATGATGGTGGTAGACATGTCTCCCTTTCACGAAACGCAGGTAAATTGAATGTGTTCCTTCATAATATATTGATAGCAAGTACATATTAAAAACCAAGACTCCATAATGTGTCTGTTGACACCTCAAAGCAATAAAAAAAAACTCAATAACCTATAGCATCTCAAAATAACTTAGTCTTTTTTTTTTAATTTGATTACAAATATATATTTTATATATTTTTTTTAATATTTTCAGAATTTGAGAGTGTTGTTTTAAATGCTCTGTCAAAGATATCGGCAAGTGTAGACCAACTCTCAATCATTCTGGCTGATATAAACAGACGAACGAGTTTGGCAGGCTCGGAACACTTGAATCCACCAGAGTGTATCATGTCTGAAACTTTTCCATTTCAAACTCTTTCCAGTTTTCAAGAGTTTGAGAAGAAACTAGCTGATAAAATGGTTTGGGAATATATGGTAAGAACACAACAATATTTGTAGCAATACTATTTCAAGCAGAATAATATTTATATTGACAATTCGATGAGATGGAAAAACTTTTTTTATATTTAAAAAATAAGGGTAATTTACTGCACTAATGCACTAATTTAGTGCATTTTGAGGTTGAAAAGATGAAGATTTCAGTAGAACTGTTCTTAGAAATCATATTCAATTGAATATTTGTAGAAAAATCTTCCTGTCACTGTAGTAAATATAAATCATATCTGTTCCAGGTAAGGAGATTGGCATGTCTTGGAGGGTCTGGGTCAGAGGGCCTGACCAGACGAATGCTCCGATACCTCATTGCTGACGATGTGGCCAAACTTTTTAATTGGAAAGGAAGAGACAAAATAGCCTTCGAAAAATACAAAACCAAGGAGTTGCTGTTGGGTAAATAAAAAAAATATACTTTAGTATCCTAATCTAGTTTATGAGGCACATATTGACATCTATATTTGAAAATGAGTAATGGTGTTCCGTATAATGGCAAATACAAGTTGATATTAAACCAAGGCTGACTCTTTTGGGTAACCAATAATCTTATTATTTTCATTTTCAATAAATGGTTGCATTGACATACATGCATTGTTTGTCCATTAATATTATGCAAAAGGGATATTTTAAAATGAATGAACAGTTCCATTTGAGAACTTATATCAGTCACCTGAGGCGGTGAATATAGGTATTTCTGTAAAGGAGCTTAACATAAAACTGTCTAAAATTATTATGAAATATGATTTTTTTGGTTAACACCCCGACCAACATTGAGTAACATTGTGATTTATTTCAAGAATGCTGTTGTTAGACTTTCATTTTCATTCAGACACCCACGAATGAAAGTAGAAGGCATTGTATACGGATATCTTGTATAGACTCTCCCCAGATCAATCATTTCAAGGCATCTAAGGACATCACCCCCAATAAGTTTTTGGTTGAATAATAATATACTTCATGTTGTTTCTGCAATCACCATACACCAGTCTCTGAATCTGAATTATATTGAAGTTTACTGACTATCATTAATTATGGGCTAGTATTTTCGAAATATCTATATATTGTTTCTCCAAGTTTTTCCATGAATGGTATGAAAATGCTAGTTTTCTAAAATACTTTTCTTAAAAGAAATAAAATCTTATTAGATATAGATGTGTTAACCAGAAAAAAATTTTCATATAAATTTCAGAATAGAATGCTCGTGTCTGATTTTTTTTTCCATATTTATAGAGGCTGTTAAGATTTCCTTCCCAACCAAGGAAATTGATGAGTTTCGACTTTGCACAGTCATGAAGGAATGGCTGAAATTCGCCTCGGCAAGGCTGAAGAAAGTGAAATAGACAAACTTTTATTTTATTTTTGTTTCTTTGATCTCTTGTAGTGAATATCTCCTTTTATAATATATTTTTCATAATAATCAGAAATGTTTTTTTTTCTTGAGGTTCACCAATTTGAAAACACAAGGTAACTTTCGATTCAATTATGATTTATTAGTACCTATTTGTGAAAACTCAAATATAGAATCCATATATTCTTTATAGGTATATACCCATACGTTTCAGTTCAACAATTGAATTATTCATGCAAGATTTATATTTTTCCATTGAAAGATGTTTATCATAATAATGACTTCTTGTTCAAGGAACATTATACATTATTTTATGAAATTTGTATAATATAGGTCAACGTTTCAATACAATGTTCAGATTATGCTCAAAATATATTGAATCATTACGTTGAAAGACAACTGTTAATGAGGATATACGTTATGGTGAAAATAAACATTATTAATACATTAATGATTGAACATATAAACTCGTAGGGTAATATAATATATATACACGTTATAAACTAACTTTCAGACTGAGCACAAGGTATATTATAATAATACGTTGAAAGACAACGTTTATGTATAGGTATATGATATGGTGGAGATAAACGTTATTTATACGTTATCGGTTAGACAGTAAACTTGTATGGTAGAATAATATACATACACGTTATAAATTAACGTTAATATTGCGCCCAATTTATATTTAATCAATACGTTGAAAGACAACGTTTATGAAGTATATATGATATGGTGGAAATAAACGTTATTTATACGTTATCGGTTTGACAGTAAACTTGTATGGTAAAATAATATACATACACGTTATAAATTAACGTTAATATTGCGCCCAATTTATATTTAATCAATACGTTGAAAGACAACGTTTATTTATAACTAAATTCTCGATGCAAGAAAACGTTTTTTCCCGCGACATTTTTACTGTTTTTCAACGTTTGGTTATGTAACATCTTTTCAACGTATTTTCTACGTGCGCGTGCCCACTGGGAAGGAACAGTTGGTTCAAGAAACTGTCAGACGATGATTTTGACCTACGGATGGAAGTTTGCGAACGGCTTATGGATATTTGTAATATCGCCGAAAATTTTGCTTCTAACATAGTTTTTTCCGATGAGGAAACTTTTTGTTTGAATGGAACAGTTAATCGCCATAACTCAAAGTATTGGTCAAATGACAATCCTCATTGGATTCATGAAGGACATACCCAGCATCCTCAGAAGTAAAATGTTTAGATGGGAATTGTCGAAAATAGGCTATAGTCCCATTTTTCATCGCAGGAAACTTGAATGGATTGTATTTGGATCTACTGAATAAAGAAATTATTACTGCACTTTAACAGAATGGATTACCACAAAATGTTTGGTTTCAACAAGATGAAGCACCTCCCCACTTTATGATAGACGGGTTAGGTATTTTCTGGATGCGAATTTTCCAAATCGATGGGTTGGACGTACAGGATTTATAGAATGGCCTGCTCGTTCTCCGGATCTTAACCCATTGGATTTTTTATCTGGAGTTATTTAAAACCACTTGCTAACGTTAGACGCCCAAAAAACTTACAGGAATTGAGACAAAGAATTATTGATGAATGTGAACTAATACTTGCACAAGATTGACTCAAGAATTTGGTAAAAGGATGGCATATTGTCTGCAAGTAAACGGCTAGCATTTTGAACATTTGGAGTAATGTTGTTTCTCATTGTTCTGAAATGAAATGTACACCTACTGTACAACTAACAGTTTTTACAGATTTATTTACACTAAACTCAGTATGTATGAATCCAAAATAACAAGCTCTTTCAAAATGTGTAAAAATATATAGCGTGTCCCATTTGAATTAAATAAGTTGATGGCATTTCCGGTTGAACCGGAAGTATATTGTCAACAAAAAAATGTACATCAGATGCATTTTGTTCCATATTGCACTTACCTGCAAATTTTCATAAATATCGTTCTTTTCGTTTAAAAGATATTTACTTGGTTCCATACTCTATCCCAACCCTGTATATGTGAAAACCAACAGCTAAGGTGTTAGCAAACAAGGGTCGATTGAATGCGTTCGTTGTATTCGTTGAGTACGCACCTTAAGAAGTATGCAAGCATTGAAATCTTGAATCATCAAATTTAAAAGCAAGAATGTGAAACACAAATCGGGACCTCTTACCCTGAGAGATGGAGGAATCCACATAACAGTCCTTATGAGGTTTCCTTTCAAATACCAGCTTGAAGTGCTTTTATATCCATCCAGTTCACTAGGACACCTTTCTAGGAAATTATCTTCGAGGTGCACTTCGATCTGGTTGACGTCGATAAAAGCAGACATATTCTTCAGTTCTGGAATGTTCCTCAACTTCCTTCTCGCGCAATCAACAACCAAAGAATTATTTGATGATCGGTACATACAGTCACAAGACTTATTGGAAGTGCAATTCCTCCCGAGAAAACAAATGAGTTCATTCAGAGGAACCTCTTTCAAAGACAACCCAATAAATTTTTTTGGTCCAGCACATTCAATTCGATCGTAGATCAGGACCAAGTTGTTTCTTATGGGATGATCGTTTTCCTGAACATATCTTGTTATGTTCAATGCATTGCAATCGCACAAGATTGGATTGTTAGATATCTCGATGTTTACGCGGAAGCTGAAGCGTTGGTTGAGATCGCTGATAATGATGTTAGATATGTTGTTGGACGTGACGTCTACGGTAACAGGGTCAGCGTTGATTGTTGAAAGAAGATTTATCTGTAAAAATGAAAAAATCAGGTGAATTACATTTCTGATGCCTTGAATGAGATTTTAAAATCGTCGAAATAGTTGCTCAGGACTTCATCATGATACAAGCTGAAGTCTTACACGTATAGTATCACAGAAGCTTAGTGCCTGTGTTGTCAACGAACAACCTTATCGACATATATTGATGAAGGTTTCACGGACAGATTCAACTTCAAGATTAGTATATGGTTTAATAAGAATTTTACCTAACGTTTCGCCTACAACTGCGGTAGACATCTTCAGAGTTACCTGGGTCGGAGGTTGTAACCCAACGGTTGACCTCTCCGAATTGGCGATGGTACTGGATCTGTCGAATGTCGATGGATTTATAGACGGCTTATAGATTCCGGTGGCCACTATATTCATCCAAGGATAATGACTCTCTATGTTGGAAATGACCTATGTCTCAGCAAACAGAATGTTGTATCCATACATCGAAGTTCGTTCCTCAAAATACATCTGAGCTTGCCTACCGCAGTTGTAGGCGAAACGTTAGGTGTTATTCTTTTTGGGGCACTCTTAAAAAGCCTGAAATAATTTAATTTCGCAATTCTACCACTAAGAGTCCCGAAATTGTATCGGTACTGAGTGAGTCTTTGACATGTATACTAACTGACAAAGAAACTGCAATACACAGAAGGAGCTGTTTAAATTGATTTTTTTTTGGTGAAACATAGGTAGTACAGCAAGGAGTGAAGGTTTTTTTATGTATTCTAATGTACCTACTTGAATATTGTAGTAGTTTTTTTGCAAATTTTCTGAATTTTATAACAAACCAGCTGTTCGAGGAGATCCAAAGTCGATGTTTAGTTGTTATTAAAATGCCAAGAGCACGTGTACGCAGAATTTATCGACAGCTAAGTGAACTAAAAAGATGTCGAACTATTGGTCTACGGGAGGCGGTGTTGTCATTTCGAGAAATCACCAACCCCACGACCATATAACCTACTACTGTTATGAGATGTTGTCAAGTGTGGTTTGATAATGGTCAATCTCGAAGAATAGTAGGTACCGGACGTCGAAGGGGCAGAAATGAAGTTCAAGATCGACGTCTAAGACTTACGGCCTTAAGAGAACGATCTGCGACAACTCGATCTTTGGCTGATGAGTGGTCAGGACAACAAGGCCATCCTGTAACTGTCCGAACGTTTTCCCGCCGTATAAAGTCATTTGGACTGCAGCATTATCGACACAATCTTGTGTTACCTTTAACGGTTGAGCTTCGTCGATAACGATCACAGTGTTGCGAAAAACGTCAATATTGGAATGTGGATTGGCACCAGGTCGTCTATTCTGATGAATCTCGATTCTCCTTTGGTGCACATGATGGCCGCCGAAGGAAGGTTAGACGACGTCAGGGAGAAAGACGTGAACTTCAGTTTGATGTTGATCGTCATGTACACCGGAAAGAAGGAGTTATGGTGTGGGTTGCTATTGCAGATGCAAGGTCACCTTGAGTCTTTATTCGAGGTAACATGAAAGAGCTGCGTTACCTTCAAGAAATAGTGGAGCCATATGTTCTTCCTTACCTTAACCGGCTCAAGAAGCCAATATTTCAGCAAGATAATGCTCGACCTCATGTCGCCAAAGTTACTTTAAACTATTTTGAAGCGACGCCTGTGAATCTTTTGCCATGGCCGCCCAGATCTTTCGCCCATATAGCAAGTTAGGGACATCATGTGTAGAAGGCTTGAAAACATACCCCAGTCCCCACGTACTTTGGCGGCTCTGAGACATGAAATATAGGTAGCTTGAAATAGATCAATGCCAAGATGTATTGAGGAGTGTATAGATAATAACGGTGGACAAACACATCGTCAACAAATTCAATAAAAAAATTGTAAAGCCTTCGTTTCTCTCCAAATTTTAATCATTTACTCCTTGCTATACAATCTTTGTTTTACCAAAAAAAATTGAAATTTGAAGTGTGAAGCGTTCTCAAAAAGTCAAAGCGGAAGAATGTGGAAAGGTCATACATATTTCGAATTTAATGAATATCATCACAGAGTGTTCAAAATTTTGTGTCAAAACCTGGGATCGAAAATTGGCCATAACTTCTGTTTTTCAAATTAGAACCCTATTTTTTTATGATTGCGTTGGATTCTGCGAAGAAAAATAGTGATAGCACTCAAAGATGCTTCTAAATTCAGTAATTTCCTAGTTATTTGAGCTTTTAGACAGTTGGAGAAGGGTTCGGCTCAATCTAAGGTGTTAGTGATCGATAAGTATGTTCTTTATTGAATATTTCTAGCTGTTGCTGGGATAATAAAACAAGTAGAACCTCAAACAACTATAATGTGAAACTAAAATTTGATACAATGTGAACTCAAACAAATAATGTTTGCAACACCCAAAATCAAAGTATTAAACTATTTCCAAAGATCAATTAAGCCCGCAACGGACGGCGAGCGATATATTATATCTCATATATTTCACCAATATCGCTCCTTATGAAAATGCACCAAGCCCCGCGGACGACGCTATAATATATATTCCGATATTTTGCCATACTTAAATGACATATCGTCGGCCTAATTCGTTAACCTGCTAAATCCATTTTCCGGTCAATTTAACTTTTTGAGTTTTTCATGAAGTTCAAACGATTACCGACCTTATGGTATGAGAATTAAGGTCGATATCAATATCCAATTAGGTTGAAAAGCCTTGCATGAAAAACTGCTTTTTACCCAGTAGCAAATCTAGACAACGAAAACCTGCTAAATCCTTCCGGAGCCTCAGATTTGTACTGACCACGAACGTGCGTTTTGTTTCGCCGCAGATTTTGCCAAATTTTAATCGAATATTTTGTTGTATAGTGATGGTGAAAGACAAATGTATAAAAAAAGTAAGTCTCTTTTTGTCTTTTTCCGCTTTATGTTGCCATTCAGTGTGTTGATCAAATGTTTTTTTAACGCATTCAATCATAATCTTAATATAAGGGACTTGAGTTATGATCGTTATAATTGAGTGAAAAAATGGAACATTTGCCTAGTTACGGTTGTCTTGCAAAATCCATGTTTTGTATAGCAACACTTTTCCTGCCTCCTGAGGGAAAAGTAGGCCATGGCAACTATTTCTCCTCTGAGGCGGAGAGATAGAACTTTTCGATGATCCTGTCAGTAGAGAAATGACGTTGATATCCTACGTTTGGAAATAAAAAGTAATTTTTGTCAAAGTGAGTAGCCATATTCATAGTGGATAGTAGTACATATTGAAATTATTCAATTTGATTTATTGAAAGCATGAGAGATGGTTTGTACTACATTTTTTTTCATTTCAGCATGTCTCGAGGAAAAAAAATGGAAGATATGGTTTTGGGTCATTAATCAGAAGCTTTAATGTCAAATCATGATACAAACACGCTAGAACGCGTTTTAGAAGATGTCCAGACAATCTATCCTCAATTAGAAATTGGTTCTTTCATTTCGTACCCAAGCTGTACAGGCTCAGTTTATAATGTAGACATTGGTGCAATAACGAACGATAGCTGTACTTCTGCCGAAGGAAGCGTTCCGCCTCCTATTAGTAGCAGTCATCAAGTTGTGCCTAATTCACCCATTTCAGATGATAGCTATACGCACGGTGACCATAATACTGGTGGTCAAAATCGGGACATATGAAAAAACGGGGGGGGGGGGGGGGCTGGTTGTTGGTTGGCACAATGAAATAACTGAATGAAAAAAATCGTATGGACATTTTTCGAGTTTCTTATTCATCGGCATCCGATGAAGTAAAGAGCTGCGTTTTTTCTTGCACCTGTTATATTTTTCCGAGAACGTCAAAGTTTTCAAGAGTGTCTTTGTCTTTCTTGATTTTCTCTTTCATCTCAAGGCAGGAAAGAGTACAGTTCATTTGAATAATTAGCATTGCCTTCACACACTCAATCGACAATTGGGTTTTGTTCAAACTCCAAAAATTAATAAGATAATCAATGCATTGCTGGTAAAAGGAGGTCGCTGTATTTCTAATATTTTCTGGAATAGTACCCAGTCTATTGGTAAAGTTTTTCCTCTGAATTTTATAAACTTTCATGGGCAAGAATGAGGATTCTTTTATGTGCGTAAGGTTTTAGGGCAAGATCTTGCAGGCATTCATTCGCCACTTCATTTGCCCATATTTTGTTTCCCTCCATTTTCTTTTGAGAGTTTCATTGAAAACCCAACTCTATTGTGCAGAAACCACAGCCAAAACTTCCCATTTTGGACTTCAATACTTCAAGGGTATGGGGCTGTGAGGCGAAATATTGTTTGAATGACTCGTTCCAGTGCTGACAAAAGTCTTAGCCATCGAGTGTTCGAATAAGACATACGTTTAGGGTATTCTACATCGATATAACGACGAAGTTCTGTCAATTCTGCAACTCGAACTATATAAATAAGAAAATATTTGAATAATTTAACAATAACCACCTCAGCATCAACAGAAAGCGAATCTCCAGCATTGTTGATACAGTTATTTATTATATGAGCCATGCAGCCAATGCCAACCAAGGTCTTATTGGTACTTGATGAAAGTTTATAAAACAAATTATTTGTTCCTTTTCTATGTGCCCCACCAAAATTACTATTTGCATTGTTTGCAGATATCATAATGAGTACTAGATCATTTCGAGTGAAAACTGAAAAGACATACCCCTCCATGTGTCCGCCAGTGATTGCGATAGACTCACGACGAACAATCCTTGTAACACTACGTTGATGAATTAATAAGTAAGAGTTAAGCGACAAACGGAAATTTTTAGGTTACGAATAATTATTAACGAGTTACTAACGAATGAAATGGAAAATTTGTAAATTTTCGAGAATGTGGGTGCTTACTTCGCATTCTAGGGGTGTGATTTCGTCATAATAGGTTAGGTTACAAACGAAAATTGTTATACAAATAGTTACTTACGAAGGAGAAGGAATTTCCGATTTTGTGTTTCGTGAAAAACTGAGAAGTTAGCACCCAGCGGAATGCTACAAACGAAACATTTCAGGTTACAGATAGTTACTCACGAGTTACTACAAATGCGAAAAAAATTTCTTCATTTTTTAAAATGTGGGTACTAACTTCACAGACACAGGGATTCCCCGTGCCCAGTACGCGTGATCTTAGCGTTGCAAAAAATTATCATCAGGGATGAAACAGCGGAACGGCCAACGCGTCGCTTGTAAAATTCAATTTTGACAAAAACTCTAGGAAATCGGGACAGTTTTTGTATAATTCGGGACGCCGGGACAAACCTCTAAAAATCGGGATTGTCCCGATTTTATCGGGACGTATGGTCACCATAGCTATACGGAAAAAAAACTTGTGCCCTATTCCGATTCTGACTCAGACTCGCTTTCCGAAATGAAAAAAAGTATTAAGCGAAAGAAACGGTTTCAAGTTGATAAAAGGGAATGGGTTTCAGAAAAGAATAAAGAGAGAAGAGAATGTGGTAAAAGCTATTTCGGGAGAGAGAAAAAAGAAGACTGCTTTAATTATACGAAACCAAAAGAGGCTCGTACCATCAAACCAAGATGCAACTGTAAAATCGGAAAGTACAGTTCCCTGAAATGTGAAACCATAGATGAAGATTCAAGGAAGGGCATTTTCAAACAATTTTGGAGTTTTACCTGGGATGAAAAAAAAACGCTCGTCAACGAGTGGGTTACCAGAACTCAGCCTGTGCGATCACGAAATAGAAACAAAGAATCAAAGAGAGGAAACTCATTTATTTATTATTTGAAACTCAACGATGAAAAAGTGAAAGTATGTCGATTAATGTTTTTGAACACTCTAAATCTAGGAAGGTGGACTGTACAAAATTGGAAGAAGGAATTTTTATTGCAGCCTCCTAGTACATTGAGACGTAAGAATCAATCAACCGAATCAGCGGTTTCGCAGCCAAAACAATCACTCCTTCAATTTTTGGATTCTCTTCCTGTGATGGAATCCCACTATTGTAGAGCAACGTCTCAGAAGTTGTACCTATTGCCAGAATGGAAATCGAAGGAAAGCCTTTATTATTTTTACGTAAATGATTTTTGCAAAGAACGAAATATAAAACCACTTTCCAGATCTTTGTTCTCGAATGAATTTGAAGCCAAACATCTTTCACTCTTCAAACCGAAAAAAGATCAGTGCGAAAAATGCGCTTGTTACAAAGTTCGGACAGTTGCCGAAGAACAATACAGAGAACATATTGAGAAGGTCAAACAAGCAAGGTAAGAAAAAGATGAAGACAAGAAGGGAGAAAAATACGTTTTTGCAGTGGATTTACAGGCTGTGTTACTCGCACCGAAGTCGAATTTCAGTACACTGTATTATAAAACTAAGCTGCAAGTTCACAATCTCTGCTTTTTCAATCTGAAAAACAAAGATGGATACTGTTTTATTTGGAATGAAGTGGAGGGAGGACTTAATGCTGAAGAATTTGTTTCCATTTGGGTAGAATTTTTGGAAAACAAAGTTATATCTGGCATTGCTCAAAATGAAGAAAAAACAATTATAATATACAGTGACGGTTGCACATACCAAAACAGGAATTGTATTTTATCCAACGCTCTTCTGAATATTGCTTTGATGCACAAGAATATAACTATCGAGCAAAAATGTTTAGAAGTAGGTCACACCCAAATGGAGGTGGATTCTATGCATTCCACTATAGAACGTCATCTCAAAAACAGAGTCATAAACGTACCAGCTGAATATATATCTATCGCAAAGCAAGCCCGAAAATTACCAGACCAATATATTGTGAAATTTTTAGACCATGACTTCTTCAAAAAATTTGACAAAATACAGTTTTATAAAAGTATTCGCCCAGGAAAATCCAAAGGGGACCCGAAAGTGACTGACATTCGAGCTCTACGTTATGAAAGTAATGGGAGCATTTTTTATAGAACTTTTCATAAAGATGAATGGCAACCCTTGCCACAGAGAAGGTCTTCACGAATTCATCCTTGCAAGACAAGTGATTTAAACCAATTGCACCAAAATCGCCGTAAAATCTCTCTCCGGAAGTTTGAGGACTTACAGGAAATCAAAAAGACTCTTCCATCAGACTATCATAAATACTACGATGATCTACCTCATGAGTAGGTTTCGTTAGTTATTTATCATCGTTTTGAATTCAGTCTCCTCAGAAATTGTTTTTGGTTGAGAGCTATATTTTTTCTTCAGAATTTTAAAAAATTTAAATAGAAATTAGTTTATCTGGTATAGTGTTCTCTTTTACCTATTATTTGTATAAACGGCCTAAATTGACAATTATTATTATTATAAACCTTTACTGAACATCACGTCATTCCCTGCAAATGTATGCGTAAAAACTGCTATGTCCTCAATCAAATTTGAAATCGTCAACGAAAAGCTACTAAGTACACATTTTCCTTTTTTTCTCAACTATGCCCAAGATATTCTACCCTAAAAACTAACAAAATATCTAGAATCAATGATGGAACAAACGGGATTTTCGAATTTTCGATATGCAAAGTATAGAAAAGTTATAATTCAGTTTTTTGCTTCTCCTGAAAACTTAATAGAAATGGATTTAGCAGGTTAACGAATTAGGCCGACGATATGTCAATGCAAAGCTATAATATATATTTTATTATCGCTCGCCGTCCGTTGCGGGCTTCACTGTTACTGAACAATTAAAATGCAAGTATGAAAGGTACAAAATCTTTACTGGTATTATGAAGAGATGAAAACGGTTGCGGGTTAGCGGAGTGAGCAGGTGAGACAGGCGAAAAATAAGCGGTGATAGTGAATGTCAATTTGATTCGCAACAAATGAACAACGAGAGCATTCAAAGCAGCCGTGAAGGAGCAAAGAAAAGAGTATGTAAATCGAAAAATAATAAATAAAAAAGGCTACGGTTTTCAGACCACAACTGTGTGTCTGGATGCTCGTGGGAAAATACTCCACTACAATAGGGATGTTGACGCATGTTACAAATTCCTGTTAATTGAGGTTTTCCACATTGAACGTAGTTTTTGAAATACGAAACAAATATTTTAGTGATCTAATCTATATATGTATATATAAAATTTCCTTAGGTTGAGAAGGTCGCAGCATGGCCGGAGTTCTGTGCTGTAAATTTGTATAATAAACTCCCTGGTGGGCTGAAGGATATGTCGATGAGACATTTTAGAACTAGAATAGTGAAAATGCTGACAAATCGAGTAATTTACTCGATAAAGGAGTTTTATGACATAACTCTAGATGACAGCGATTTTTTGTAGATATTTTGAATGCTCTAGATGTTTCAGTACGTATGTCTCTTATACAGGGTGTTTGGAGGATGAGTAGCCATAGGTGAATGGTGGATAGGTGATGCTCTTGGCTACTTGTTGCGCCTAATAAAATATCATTTTGCCCAAAGTTCAAGGTGTTATAATTTTTTTACCATTTTTCTAGAAATTTCCCATTTTTCTCATTAAAACCTTGAATTTTTTCAAATTTAATGCTCGAGGTGCCTATGAAATGATTTATTTCCTTAGTCTAAGTCTTGTCTTATTCAGATCGAATCATAATTTCATACAAACGTCTTGAAAAAACCTGACAGCGTCGTATCAAACATCAAAATGAAAAAAAAAACAATGTTGTGTCCACTTTACAAAGTGAAATAAAAAAAATTTACATGGTGTTGGATTTTAAAATGGCTTTAAAAACTTCTCTAGTAAATACTCTCTGCAATGGTATGTAACATGTACCATTAATAATCAGATAACTCAACAAAAAACCGTTTTGTCTTCAAGGATGCCTTGAAAGGATGACGACAAAACTATTCCATTGAGCAGGCAAAATCTTTTCTCTCATTCTACCACAGCTAAAAATAGCGTGCCCTCTCTATCATCGGCTAACAGTACTCCCAAGGGCGTCGCCAGGGAGGGGGCAGCTGCCCCCCGTGCCCCCCCAATCAGAATAGAAAAAATTAACTGATTTTCGTATATTATGCTATTATTTCAAAAGTTTTTAAGGGATTTTTGAGCTCTAGGGGGGGGGCAGATGCCCCCCGTGTCCTCCCCCCGGCTCAAAATATGCTACAGAATATGTTGATGAACCACCGGAATGTTGAGTGAACTCAAAACTGCATTACTGCACCTTTACTGCAGGCCTATGAAATGACTTACAAATGTAGTAATTACCCCCCAGCTTTTGAGCTGGGGGGGGGGGGAAGTCCCCCCCCTAGAGCTCAAAAATCCCTTAAAAACTTATGAAATAATAGCACAATATACGAAAATCAGTTCATTTTTTCTATTCTGATTGGAGGGGGGGGCACGGGGGGCAGCTGTCCCCTCCCTGGCGACGCCCTTGGGAGTATTGTGAGCCGATGATAGAGAGGGCACGCTATTTTTAGCTGTGGTAGAATGAGAGAAAAGATTTTGCCTGCTCAATGGAATAGTTTTGTCGTCATCCTTTCAAGGCATCCTTGAAGACAAAACGGTTTTTTGTTGAGTTATCTGATTATTAATGGTACATGTTACATACCATTGCAAAGAGTATTAACTAGAGAAGTTTTTAAAGCCATTTTAAAACCCAACACCATGTAATTTTTTTTTATTTCACTTTGTAAAGTTTTTTTTTTTTTTTGTGTGTCCTTTATTGAAAATTTACAATCTACTCATAATGGTATTAAGTAAATGTGATGATGTAGTTGGAACATGTAAGTGAAATGTCCAGTGACATTTCTACTTATTATACACTAAACTAGTGATGCTGTGGAAGGTCTTTTGGCCATGTTTTCTTGAGTCGTCTGTTGTCTGGTCCTTCAGTGTATAGATTCTGAATAAGGTCATTTGGGTGTCCTTGCAATCGGTCTTGGTATTTTGTGGAGGCAGATTTGATGACATCTATGACATATGGAATTTCAAGATCCGAGTGAAGTCTTTCATTCGTGACGTACCATGGTGCACCAGCTATCAATCGGAGCGTTTTCGATTGGAACCGTTGGATTACGTTTCGTCGTGTGGGTTTTGCACAACCCCATAGTTGAACGCCATATGTCCAAATAGGTTTCAGAATTGCCTTGTATATGGTGAGTTTATTTTGGATGGACAATTTTGATTTCTTGCCAATTAACCAGTACATCTTTCTTAGTTTTAGGTCCAGATGTTTTCTTTTTGCTTGGATGTGTTTCTCCCATGTTAAACGTTGGTCGAGGTGTATACCTAGGTATTTTACTTCTTTTTTAGTTGGTATTAAGGCTCCATTTATAGTCACTCGTGGGCAAGTGCTGGTTTTCGTAGTGAATACGACTTGGACTGATTTGGTCTGGTTGATTGTCATCCTCCATGTTTTATACCAGTCGTTTAGCTGGTTTAGGTGGTCTTGTGTGTTTCTGGAGGTGGTTTCAGGGTCCTTGTCGGAAGAAAGTACAGCCACGTCATCAGCAAACGCAGCAATTGTTGTGGTAGATGTTTCTGGCAAGTCAGCTGTGTAGAGAAGGTAGAGGAATGGCCCCAGGACACTTCCTTGTGGTACGCCAGACTTGAGGGAAAAATATCCTGATATTTCATCATTAAACTTGACTGAGCACTTCCTATCTGAGAGGTAGGATTTGAGCAGTAGATAATAGTTGTTATTAAGGTTCTTTTTAATTTTATATAGGAGTCCTGCGTGCCATACCCTGTCAAATGCTTGTGATATATCCAGAAATACGCCGTTGCAGAAGTGTTTGTTTTCAAGAGCACTGGCTATTTTATTAACTATTCGGTGGGCTTGATGGGTTGTTGACATTCTTTGGCGGAATCCGAATTGGTAATCAGGAAATATATTAGTTTCGTGGTCGTTTTGAATCCTTTTCAGTAGCAGCCTTTCAAATATTTTTCCTGGAATTGACAGGAGACTAATCGGTCTATATGACGCCGGTTCGTGTGGTGGTTTTCCGTCTTTGTGAATCATAATAGCGTGTGCATATTTCCAGAGGATGGGGTAGTAACCTAAGTTCAGCATGCGGTTGTAGATGGTTGTTAGGAACACTATCGCTTTTCTAGGTAGTTTTTTGAGAACTTGTGCTGTTATTATGTCATAACCGGGAGCTTTGTTATTTTTGAGTTGACGGATTTCAGTCTGTACTTCTTTAGGGGTTATTGCTTCAATAGGTAGCGATAATTGACATGGTGCATCTAGATATTTTTCGACATCAATTGTATGCCCAGGTGTTTCGTCTGGTTCTTCGAATACTTTGGACAGGTGTAAAGCGAAGGCATCTGCTTTTTCTTTACTTGATCTTGCCCAACCATGGTATGTTTTTATCGGGGTAACAGGTGGTGTTGGTCTCTTGAACTTTTTGGTGGCATTCCATAAGCTGTGATCGGATGTGCTTAGGCTCTCAGTGTAGGCTTCAAAGGATGAGTTTTGTGTCTCTCTTAGCGCTTTTGAAAGGTCTCGTGATAATTTTCTGTAGTGATGCAGATCGGTGATGTTGCGGGATCTTTGCCAAGTTCGTCTTGCTCTCCTTTTCTCGGTAATTAGATGTCGTATGTGAAGTGGGGTGCTTAGAGAATCAATTGCTACTTGTCTGTTCGAAGGAGTTGCGTGCCAAGCTGCCTGTTGTATTGTGGTGGTAAAATGCTCTACTGCTTCATCTAGTTGCTGTGGTTCTTTGATATATCGATTACTTAGATTTTCGTTAATGTAATCGCTGAAGTTTTCCCATCTAGTATTTATCGAGACTAATTTGATTGGAATGTTTGTTTTTATTGGTTGGCTGTTGAGATTCGCAATAACAGGTGTATGATCGGATGTTAAATCATAATGAGATTCAAGTAAGCAGTTCTGCGTTGGAATACCATTCACTACAAAGAAGTCAAGGAGGTCGGGTAGTTTTCTAGGGTCTGCTGGCCAGTATGTTGGCTCTCCAGTGGAAAGGTGTTCATAATGTTTATCAGTCATGGCACGAAGTAGATTACGGCCTTTTGTAGTTATCAGCCTTGAGCCCCAATGAGTATGCTTGGCATTCCAGTCACCGCCCGCAATGAATCTGTTTCCAAGAGTGCTGAAGAAGTCTTTATATGATTCCGGTGAGATTGTGTGGCGTGGTGGACAATACACCGATGTTATGCTCAGATTCCCAGTATTGATTTTGATATTGACGGTTGTTGCTTGAATGGCGTCAGTTCGAAATTTTTCCTGTTCGTTGTGGGATATGGAATTTTTTATGATGATAGCTGATCCTCCATGAGCAGTTCCATCTGGATGGGTTGTGTGATAGATTGAGTAGAGTGGGATGGAGAATACTGTTCGACTGGTAAAATGCGTTTCGGAAACCAGTAGAATGTCCACTTTATTGAGGTCGAGGAAGGTTTGTATTTCTGGTTTGTGATTAGTCAAGCCGTTGGCGTTCCATGTTGCAATCCTGAGATTATTATTAGCCATTATGGGTTCATTTTGCTTATGAGGGTGGTAAGCAGATTTAGTATCATGCTGTTTTGATTAAGTAGTTGTGAAAACATACTTTTGAATTCATCAAGAAGTATTGATAGTTGTTGACTGAAGCCAGGTGGTGTTTGTTCTTGTTTCTCTGCTCGTGTTACTTCGGCGTAGGTTTGTTGTATTTGATTGTTTGTTGAATTTCGGATTTTTCGAGGAGCGTTTGAGGTTGTGTTTTGTTGGCGAGTGGTGTTTCTGGGTCGGTTTTTTTCAACAAGGTCTTTATAGACTTGGCAACCCCTGTAGTTGGCCGGATGATTACCGTTGCACAGCACACATTTTGGTGGCGAATTTTTATCTTTTTGGCAGATTTTAGTGTCGTGTTGTTCTCCGCACTTAACGCAATTGAAGGGTCTATAACAATACGTTTTGGAGTGACCATATCCCTGACATCTCATACATTGTATCAATCCTCGTTTTTTTCTAGGTGGTTCAATGGTGACTTTGGTTCTATTTATGAATTGCAGTTCATAAACTGTTTTGTTGTTAGTTTGGGGTTCTAAATCGACGAAAAACATATGTAGTGGCTCTTTTGTTACTCTATGTTTCACATTAATTATGTTGCGAACTTTATGGCCAGCTTCTTTGAGCTCATTTTTAATTTCCTCAGTGGGTACCGTGTGGTGCAAGTTTCTAATGACCACTCTGTATGCTCGTTCGTCGCGAATTTGGTAAGTGTGGTGTGTTATTGCTTCTTTCTTAAGGTGTGCAGATAATTTTCTGTAAGCGTCCACGGAATGCGTGCTAATTTTGATTTTGTCATCTGCTAGCACTCTTGTGTGGAATGAATCTTTCTCAATTACCTGAGTAAAGCTGCTCAACATTGCTTTGTAGTCAGCAACATCATAGATAAAGATTGGTGGTGGGGTTGGTGTTTTGTTTTCCTGGTTTTTATCCGTTTTTTCTCCATTCTTACCATTCAGGTCGTTGGTTCCCATTGTTGCTAATGGTGAGAATCTGTTTTTTGTTGGTGTTGTGGGTGGACTCAGAGTTTGGGTGTCCGATCTTTTACGTTTTTTCGGTGTCTGCCATGTATTTTTGAGGATGCTTGATGTAGTATTTCCTAACTGGGAGGAAACATGCTGTAGTGCTGTTCGACTTCCATTTCCTGGATTTTCTCCACTTGAAGGAAAACCCAGAAAAGGATCGTTGTCATCATCAGACATTTCTTGTTGGTGTATGGGACGCCTTAGTTTTATCTTTTATCACCTGGCACGCGTGCCTTCAGATGAAACATTCCGATCATATGTTCACTGCTCGATGAGTTGTTTATTTTCGGGAAATTTTTTGAGTCTTTTCTCACTATATTTCGCGAACTTTTAAGTGTCTTTTTTCACTTTACTTCACTTCTTCGTCTTCTACTCGTGTAGAAGTAGTTCTTAATTTGCAATTGCGATGTTTAAGTTTATTTTTCTAGCCACAAACACGAATTTAGCATTCAAATATGGAGAGTAAGAAAAACTACAACCATTCGCGGCAGACGTTCTCAGTCGAATTACACTTTGTAAAGTGGACACAACATTTTTTTTTTCATTTTGATGTTTGATACGACGCTGTCAGGTTTTTTGAGGACGTTTGTATGAAATTATGATTCGATCTGAATAAGACAAGACTAGACTAAGGAAATAAATCATTTTGTAGGCACCTCGAGCATTAAATTTGAAAAATTCAAGGTTTTAATGAGAAAAATGGGAAATTTCTAGAAAAATGGTAAAAAAATTATAACACCTCGAACTTTGGGCAAAATGATATTTTATTAGGCGCAACAAGTAGCCAAGAGCATCACCTATCCACCATTTACCTATGGCTACTCACCATCCAAACACCCTGTATATTTCTATGTGTAACTTGTATGTATTATTTTTCAACTTTTAATGTGTTCCTTATACACCTTTTATGTGAACTTTATACATTTATACAATTTCACATTTTTTTTTTCAGAGTGTAATATGTAATGAATTTTTTTTCGTATGACCTGTGAAAGCAATTGTAATATTTTTGCAAATCACCAATAAACCTCTCTCTCTCTCTCTATATATATAAAAGAAAGATGTTGGTTACACCATTTATAACTCGAGATCGGATGGAGTGATTGTTATGAAACTTCATATGTGGATTGGTCTATGGTCTGGTTATTATAAAATAGAATAAAACTTTGAAAAATTCGATGAAAATTTTGCTTATACAGGAAATGCTTCTCCTTCTTTTGAGTAAGGCCACTAGGTGTCGCTACAGTTATAGTTACGCTACAGCTTATTCGTAGGTTCGTTATTCAATATTCTCCCCGTTAGATGGCTATGTAAACAAATAGTGTGTAGTTCGAGTTGCCTCCAACTCTGTGCTCTGGACCAAAACAAAAATGTCTTAGTCAAGAAGAAAAATAAGAAAACGTCTTAGCGTATTTATATTCTGCGAAGTGAGATTAAAGTACGATAGATAAAGTACTTCAATTCGAATTTTCAGCGTTGTATTGGCAGAACTAAAATGGTTTATACAGTGATCAGAGGTAATTAATCATTGGAACTATTTCTCATCCATATAATTCGATCGTGATTTATATTTTCATTCAGATACAGCAATGAGAAAACTGTAAAGCATTCAAAGAAAAATTATATGTTCAACAATAATTAGATACCGCTTAAATAAAGAGAATTCTTTTTGTGCGAATAAAAATATTGCTAAAATTTTGTATATTTTGCCTAATTCGTCTCCTGCTTGAAAAAATATCAATGATTAGTTGATACAACTGTAATGGTCTCCACTCACGAAGCAACCGAACCGGACACAAGCGGCAAAGATAATAAAGGGCCATAAAATCCGGCGCGTGCCATTGCAGATGCTATCAGTTCCCATGAAGAACATCGGAATTTTTGCAGTTGTGTCAGTCACTTCTACGAATATTTCCGTAGAATTAGGGAATTCAGAAAGTTTCAACGGCATCTCCGATTTTGTTGAATATTATTGCACCAGGTAGTTGAATTCTTATCAGTTTTGCAAAATTGGTTATGCTGGCATTAGATGTCATAAAAAAACATCTGTTTACAATTCGCACCCTTTGTACCTAGACTGGTGGTGCTTGTACAGGTAGGTACGCTATTTTCACTCTTATTATTATGAGAAGACGGTCGAATTTGGGTAATCAAGATTTTGTTGTGTTTGCATCTGTGATTTCCGCTAAGAATTATCTATTCACTTTATACTCAGTCTTTCTCCAGCCTCCTTACTGACAGCTTCCTCATTTTCTGTGGAAATTCATTGTGGTGTGTGACATTTTTATTCAATTTAAAAGGTATGTTTGACTTCCCGTTATTGGTTTCTTTCATAATTTTACCTTACAAATTTTTTCAGCTCATTTTTAAGTTACGCGTGTGGCAGCACTGGTCAGTCGATTTCAGAACATCACAAGGGGGCACAAGGGCGGGGGGGGCACAAGGGGCGGATGGGCAAAAAGTCAAGAATAACAAGTATGTATCTATTAAGTAAAATATAAAGTATACTACCGTCTGGGGGGGTACGTGCCCCCGTGCCCCCCCCCCTAAATCCGCCTATGGTATAGATGATTGCAGATTACTGCAGAGTGATTTAGACAGCTTATCGAAATGGTGTCTCGAGAATGAAATGAAGTTCAATATAGATAAATGTCAGATAATGAGATTTTACAGATTACAGACACCAATCATATTCAATTACGCAATAGAAAACATTAACCTCGATAGCGTCACCTTAGTGAAGGACCTGGGAGTATATTTCGACAGGAAATTTGATTTCGTTGCTCATGTTCAGTTTTTGGTCAATAGGGCGTTCAAGATATTAGGATTCATTAAGAGAAATATGAGAGATTTTAATGATCCCCAGGCTTTGAAATTGGAGTATACGGCAAATGTTAGAAGCATGTTAGAGTATTCATCGGTGGTGTGGTCACCTCATTATCAGGTACATATAAACAGTATCGAACGAGTACAGAAGAAATTTTTACATTGGGTAGCTTTTAAAAGCAACATATCCCTCTCAGATTTCAGTTACGAAAGTATGCAACTGAGTCTTGGTCTGAAAACATTAGAGCAGAGAAGGAAAAATTTTGAGTTGATGTTCATTTTCAAAATTCTGAATAATTTTATAGACTGTAACTACCTCCTTGAGAATATTTTATTGAATTGTAGTACAGTAACTGTTAGAAAAAGAGACCTATTCAAGATCAGATTTTGTCCTACCAATTATTTATTCAATAATCCTTTAGATAGAGCATTAAGAGAAGCCAATTCTCGGAATATTGATTTATTTTCTTCGACAATCTTCTATATGAAAAGGTACATCGAAAGTGATCAAACTTAATTTGATACTTCCATTTATGAGTTCTATTGTTCGTCTTTAGATGGGGTCCGATTTATTGTTATCGGATTTTTTATTGAATATATTTTCATTTCAATCACTTTTTTGATATATTTTATTGTATTATTGTAATTTTTTCAATTTGTAAAATGGCATGTCCGTTTGATGAAATAAATAAATAAATAAATAAATGATTTATTGCAGATCGGGATACAATGTTTCCGATTCGGTGTCCTCCGTGGATGGGCACTATAACGGTAGGTTTCACAAAGCGTAATCATCGATGATCGGAGCTTGATATAGAATCAACTCGATTCGACAGTTTAAAGATCAGAGAACCAAGCTGTTGATCTCCGATCACCCGTGATTACGATTTGTGAAATCCACCGTAAGTATCATTTAGGCGGAACAAAGTTCGCCGGGCCAGCTAGTTACTTTCATTAAATTGAATAAAATCGATTTAGATTGGGGTATCTATTACCGATTATCACGTGACTGCAAACACCTATTAAAATACGTGACGTCACTGTAAACAAGCTAACCTATAACCTGACTGTATCCTATGTGTCATCACGAGTACGAACTTACGAAGGACTGAAGAGAGTAAAACGTATCACCAGCGAACTATTGTTCCAACTTAGGGACATGATCCTCCTTTTCATTACGATTATTTGTTGTTACGAAAACGAATTGTTCTCAAGAAATCACACAAGATTAGTTCGCTTTGACAGAAGGCGAAGTCTGTTTACAGGATAGTGACGTAATTATTATCACTTAACAGTATGAAGCGTTTCAGCGGGAATTTTGAAAACTATTTTTATTTACGCATTTTTCATTGGTATTTGCTATATTTTTTCCATGAAAAAATGTTTTTTTCGTGTTTGTATAGGGCTTATCTACCAATAAAATTCATTTCCAAAAAATAGTCAACATCCCTATATTTCCTACTTGAACAATTAATCAGCGGTTGAATAGATAACCGAGAATTCGATAGGTCGGAGGGTTTAGCGCATCCATCAAAACGTACCAGAGTACGTTTGTTCCGAAGGACAGCGCAGCGCATCCTCCAAAGTGTCGAAGACGAGTCACGAAGCTCGCAGTCACAACTACCGGGTGTTCACCGCACGCAGTGTGACCAAACTAATGCGCTGAAGAAATAAGGAACTCAACACTGCCCAATAAGCGACGGGACGAAAATAAAAATCTTGAAATTCTCAAGAGTTAAAAGACCGGGTCACCAGTACCGGGGTCCAGGCGGCGTATTGGAATTGTTTACTACGACGGTGCAACGCATACGTGGTGTTGAAGAATTAGCAAAATTAGCTCTAGGAGAAAACATATCCTCAGAATTTTTTAGCGACATGTCAACTGATGTTGGTATAGAAAATGACTTGCCAACTACTACAAATATTGGATAGAGTAGTCCGTTACTTTGTGATAGTTCATGATGAGGAATAATTAAAATGAATTTACTTTGTTTTCTATCACTTAATTTATTAAATACAGATTTAATAGTGATCCGAGTTTCGTAGTCTTACTACATTTTCAAACTAGTCTATGTCACAACCTATTCACAACCTGAAATAGACCAGTTTGAAAATGTAGTAAGACTACGAAACTCGAGTCACTATTAAATCTTTATTTAATAAATTAAGTGATAGAAAACAAACAAACTACTAAAAAGCAATATTTCTACCCGACAAGATAATTTTTCTGTAGTACCAATAAAGACTGTCGAGAATGCCAATGAAACTGAACAGAGACTTTTGAACGCATTACTAAAGTAGCCTGCAAAAATGAAACGGTTGATATGGTTAATGCCATGAAAAAATTTAATCAGATTTCGAACAAAATTGTTACAACATCCGACTTATTTAACTTTATTCTGGCATCAAAAGATATCCCACGAAAAAAGAACATTTCTGTTCAGCCAACATCAGTGAGCCGAAAAAAATTTAGACGTGGTTTATCATGCGTCGCAAAACGCATTCAAGCTGGTAGGCCATCCAACAAAGAAATGACAAGAAACCTTAAATGCAAAGATCTAGAAAAATATTGATCTCAATAGACCAAATGCAAAATCACTTGGAAATGCACACTAGGATTATACTTCAGTTGATTTTGCATTTTATGTATGTAGTTGTTTTCAGCGATACTCTCTGTATTTATACTATTGTTATTTTGATGTAGATTACGTTTTTTTTCGTATTATTTTTTCTATATCATTCTTTTCTTTTTGGTGTGGTTCAATAAACTATTTTTGGCGATGGTATATTATTGTTATCTTTATGAACGCTGGTTGCAAAATTGCGAAAGAAAGCAAATTTGAACGTAGTTGAGTTAGAACGCGGTAAACAATTACCCGAGAATAGACGCGTATCCATAATACAATTGTTACTACGCCTGAACACCTCCTTGCGCTGAGTCGTAGTAAGATATGTCTGGAGTCTGGACCCTGGGTACATGATACTAAAACCCACAAGTAGTGCGTTCCACTTGGTGCTCACAATGCTCACGCTCACGACCGCTGTTTATCCCATTCCACATGCTCGCGATCGTTGCGATCAAACATTCAAGTGGAACGGACTAGATTGGCATTGGCCTAACACATCAGTCTTTAGCAGGCCGTGACCAAATTATCATCCCCACTCCTCGAACGACCGCAAAGACCCAAGTCTTGGGATGGGTCGTTGTGAGCTTGGCGTGGGCGAAAACAATGACGTCATGAGTGACGTATTCGCCGCGTCCACAACGACCGTAGTCCCCATGTGGAACGGCCAAAGGAGCGTTTTGATCGTTGTGAGCGCCAAGTGGAACGCACTAAAGAAGGTAAACCCACGCGCATATCGTCTGCTATCTCTCTCGTACAACGCCTACGTCATCGCGTGACAAACATTCAAATTCGCTTTGTTTTTGTTCGTATTCAGATTATATCGCATTGAATTGTGCTGATTTTTGGTGGATAAACTTATTTTTTATTGTTTTTTTCCGTATTCTAGTTGAAGATTATATTTAGTATATGGTCTCTTCCATTGAAATCTTCAAAACTCATGAAGAAAGACTTTCATTGACGCACTTCACTTCAAAACGAGTGTTCAAGATACCCAAAATATTGGCGAATTTTCGTTTTGAGTATGAACTGTTTCAGCCAACTGTTCATTTTCTAAAATCCAGAATGTTTCCAATAAAATAGGACGTCACATGGATACCCTACATTCTACAAGAAGCAATACATGTAATGTATTTTCGTACCTCAATCAAATCAACAACTTACTTTGAAATGAAGATACATTATAATTAATAATTTATTGTAGTAATCGAATCATTTCAAGAAAAATTTATTTGAAAATCAAAACTTATTCTCGTTTATTTTGCTACCCAACAACCCAACTATTTGTCACGAGTTGATATGTTGCTCGAATTTTCAATCAGATACGGTATTTTTTTAAATATTCTGAATAAGAAGATTATGTTCACGTATTAAATAAGCGAATCCAATTAAATGACTATGAAATAACATATTATAAATATAGAATTATGTAGAAACTGAGTGCCATTTGTCACGTAGTGACGTCATGCGCCAACCTAATCAAAACTCGTTCACCAAGTGATCATACCTTGGGGGTTTTAGTATCATGGTCTGGGTATAGAGAGCATTGGTTCAGCCATTCTTTACCACCAGGGGGTTGAAGCGTCAGTTCAAAGTCAGGCAACACGGATATACTTAGACATACGGTGCCACTTAAAGCAAATGTTGAGAGAAAACATATCTCTCTCGCACTCTAATTCAGAATCGTATGTCGTTGATGAGTTGGTACTGACAAATGCCACTTGACAAGTAACTTGTCAGCCATTAAAGTGGTGATGTCGAAGAAGTTTTAGAGATGACACAAATTTAACTTAATGTGACGAAGTAAAGTGAATCTTAATACAAAATTACTGATGAACAACATACGAATTTTGGGAGGATGACAATAATAAATCAGTGATGAGAGCATGATATTAAAGCATATGGTTGGGCCCTTTCTTTTAGTCGATTGTTTTCTTTCTCGCTCATTGCAATTATTTATCTCACATATGACACCACATGTTGCTGATTTTATTCTTTTCAATTTTTCTTTGAATCAGTACGAATTCGATATTGCATAGGATACGTCGTGATTTTCGTTATCAAACTCGAAATCTTGTTTCGCATTGGAAATTGCCGCAATTAGAATCTTATTGCTAATTATTCGCTTTGATTCAACATAGTTATAGTTCAACCCGCTTCATCATAGATATACACCGCATTAAAATTAATCAACGGGAGGTCGGGATTAACATCTTCATCCCGAAGAACGTGTCGGAGGTGTCCAGGTTATTTCAGCTTGTTTTTCCTATTTTATCCTTCACCCTTCCTAACTTAATCATTATAGCTGAAGGTGATTTAGGCAACTATTACTCCTGGATTTAGCCGAAAGATCGACATCAATTCGTAAGTAAATACAGCCCACTTTTACAATATTTTACATATTAGCTTTGGGTCTTTGTAAGTGCTAATTATTATTATTATTTTAATTGACCAAAGGCCGCACCAGCATATTCGTTTTCATTTCTGGTAATTATTATTACTTTTCATATAATCAAGTATGTACATTGAAAATCCATAATGGAATTTATTTTTGTAGGATCCAGCAGGCCCGGATCTACGATTTTTTCTGACCGGGGCAAAAATTCATGATGGCGCCCCCCATTTTTTGTTATACATACCTAATATATGAATTCATAAAAAATAACAAAAATAAATTATACAAATGAATAATAAAAATAAAAACTAATAATGAGGAACATATCACAAGGAAAGAAATTAGATTTTTTTCTTCACAGCTACACGCGGCGTGATTTTCTTTCCGTGAACGCATCTATCAGCTCCTCGAAATCTGTTTCCGAAGCAATTTTTGTTTTCTATAGCTAAGAAGCCAGAGAGATGTTCCTGACTTATTGAGGGACGCAAATAATGTTTTATTATTTTCAATTTGCTAAAACTGCGTTCACATTTTGCAGACGAGGTAGGTAATGTGTAGTATATTCTTAAAGCTATACTAACATTAGGGAATGCTTCTTGCAGATCTTGCCTGTGAAGAATTTGTAGCAGGTTTAATATATCTTTCACTAATTTCAGGAACCAGCTCTTTGAAAACCGCTAGTTCCTAACAAAAATCGACTGCATTCAAGTCTCTTCAATATTTTTGCGCTAAAAAGGTGCCATTTTTCTGCAGATACACTTTTTGCATGTTTAGAAGGGCATGGCCATTGAGGAATGCGAAATTCGAATGCAGATGATCTGCACTTTCTAATCTTTTTCTGATTTTTGACAATTATCTGTCGAAAACAACCTTAATTTCCTTCGAGAATAAACCAACTAGATCTAGCGTTCTTGACTCATCCTCTCACATTTCTTGGAAACACGTTCATTTCTAAGAATTGGCTCGACATTTAATTCTTCTGAAAGGAGTGTAGCTTCCGAGATCGTTTTCAATAGGTTTTTCTCTCATTCCTTGCAAGATCCTCACAAGACCTATCAATGATAATGAACTTTCTGAATTTCCACGTTGACCCTATCGATCTCTCGCAGAATATTATCCCAAATTGTTAGATTCAGGATGAATCTAAAATCCATCACGGCATGAAGCAAATTACCAGCTTCATACTTGGATTCTGCGACTAGTGAGATTTCTTCCACAACCTTCCCAACTACCAGCGAATTTTTGAGCAAGGCATTAACAGCTTGATGTTTGGCCCATCTTGTTTGGATACTTCCTTTAAAATTTATTTTCATGCCCTTTTCATAATTGTCCATCATGTGGTTGACTAACAAAAAAAGAATGCAGTTTTTGTACCAAATGAATTTACTGCTTCTGAACATGATGAAGCCGAATGGACACCCATAAGATTCAAAGAGTGTGCTAGGCATGGAACTAGTACAGCCACCTCGTTCATCTGTAGAATTCTGGATTGGACTCCTCTATACAGGGTCTTTCACGAGGAACCTCACCCATATTTATACGGGAAACTACTGAACGTATTTTCATGAAATTCAGCACTTATAAGTATTTCACGATGCTGATGAAATCTAAAATATTTTCAAGGCATGAGCACCTCCGGTTTTTCCGGAAATGACGTCAACTTCCGTTTTTCAAATTAGAACTCCATTTTTTTATTGCAGAAATAGATTCCTTAGAAAATTTCAAGTTATTTTGATGTAACATTTTTCAGTTTTGGTTGGAAAATTCTCTCTGAGCGGGAAAATTCGAAAAAAAAATCGAAAATAGAGCTCCGCTGAAACAAGAATAACTTCGAGGTTTTCGGATGGAAAATTTTCATTGTTGGAATTTTTCAAGATGTAAGATTGATGTATCCACTTTGAAAATCGAAATCGCGATTCATGATACAGGGGGTGAAAAAATCGCTTTCAAAATTAGGGATGACAAAATCGTGAAAAATCAATTTTTTTCAAATTAGAACCCCCTTTTTTATGGCAGATATTGAATCTACGTTAAAAAATAATGTGAGTGTTTGCATCACACCCTTGCCCCAAAATGGATATTTTCTGAGTTATTCACAAAAAACTGTTTTTCGTCTTGAATTTTCAGCTATTTCTTTTCCCTTCACGCCAAAAAGATGAAATTTTCAGGAACTGTTACTTAAACCATGTTTTAGATTTTACTACCCTAAAATGCAAGAGAAAAAAGTTACAGGTTCCTAAATAGATGGCATATTTGGATTCGAATTTTTATCGGAAACTTCTTTATTTCAACTAATCGGCCATCGGTTTTCTCTCCAGTGATAAATAAATAATTCCTTATGAACCATATGCAAAAACTTACCATGTTTTACATTCTTTTTTTTTTAATGATAGATATCATTAATTACATCTGCCAAATTCCTCTTTATTCAGTAGATGTAATTAATGATATGAGTGCCCTTGGCTCAGTGGTAGTGCGTTGGAATTAGGACCCAAAGGTCCGAAGTTCAATCCCGAGCTAGGAAAGAAATTTTCTAGTCTCGGTAGGCCACCATTCTCACTGTTGGGTCAAAAATTAACAGTGCTGTGCCTAAGGTGGCGTAAGGACACAGTAACAAAGCCTACACAGAACACAACTGCTTACTCCGAACTCGGCACAAGTTACAAGCTTCTAAGCTTGTAGTTTCAGAGGGGTCTCCTCAGGAGACCCCTGAAGTAGTCAGGATAAACAATATATCATCATATATCATATCTATCATTAAAAAAAAAGAATGTAAAACATGGTAAGATTTTTCATATAGTTCATAAGGAATTATTTATTTATCACTGGAGAGAAAACCGATGGCCGATTAGTTGAAATAAAGAGGTTTCCGATACAAATTCGAATCTAAATTCGCCATCTATTTAGGAACAACCTGTAACTTTTTTCTCTTGCATATTAGGGTAGTAAAATCTAAAACATGGTTTAAGTAACAGTTCCTGAAAATTTCATCTTTTTGGCGTGAAGGGAAAAGAAATAGCTGAAAATTCAAGACGAAAAACAGTTTTTTGTGAATAACTCAGAAAATATCCATTTTAGGGCAAGGGTGTGATGCATACACTCACATTATTTTTTAACGTAGATTCAATATCTGCAATAAAAAAATGGGGTTCTAATTTGAAAAAATTGATTTTTCACGATTTTGTCATCCCTAACTTTGAAAGCGATTTTTCCACCCCCTGTATCATGAATCGCGATTTCGATTTCAAAGTGGATACATCAATCTTACATCTTGAAAAATCCCAAAAATAAAAATTTTCCATCCAAAAACCTCGAAGTTATTCTTGTTTCAGCGGAGCTCTATTTTCGATTTTTTTTTCGCATTTTCCCGCTCAGAGAGAATTTTCCAACCAAAACTGAAAAATGTTACATTAAAATAACTTGAAATTTTCTAACGAATCTATTTCTGCAATAAAAGAATGGTGTTCTAATTTGAAAAACGGAAGTTGACGTCATTTCCGGAAAAACCGGAGGTGCTCATGCCTTGAAAATATTTTAGATTTCATCAGCATCGTGAAATACTTATAAGTGCTGAATTTCATGCAAATACGTTCAGTAGTTTCCCGTATAAATATGGGTGAGGTTCCTCGTGAAAGACCCTGTATATGCCAGTCTTATTAGATCCGTTGTCGTAGGATTGCCCACGACATTTTTTGACATCTAAATCATCAGCTTGCAGTTTATCTAGAATAATTGTCTATGTTATTATTCTCCAGTTTTTCTTTTAAGGAGTCAATAATACTTTTCTTTGTCTCATATCCAGAGTCCGTTCTCTTTAAATATCGTATAACCTGGTTCATTTGTTCTGTGTGAGATACATCTGGGGTGCAGTCGAACATAAAAGTGAAAAAGTTAGCCTCCTTGATCTCATTAATAATGTTATTCCGAACTTTGGTGGCCATTTAATCGATAATTTAATTTTGTATGGTTTCGGACTGATACGATGTCTGTCCTTTCTTTATGGCACTTCAGAGTCGGTCATCTTTAATAATAACACTTTCTTCCGAGCAAATCAAAAATTGAAAAAATTTAACCTCTGGTTGTAACTTGGCGCCCCCTTAAGCTGGCGCCCAGGGCAAGCGCCCCGCTTGCCCCACCCTAGATCCGGGCCTGGGATCCAAAGGACATAGGAAGACCTTTCGATGTAATAATTTTGCAGGGTAATAAAGATATAGGTGAGAACTGCATATAAACAAATTTAAAAGTTGATGCTTCTTTGAAAGTTTTATTCTGCAAGTGTTTCGAATATCATTAGAAGAATATTCATTTTTATCATCATTTTATTGAATTAATCAACATGTTCTGGTTAAACACTAACACTAATTTGTTGCAATGAGCAAATACGTACATCAAATATCCACATAGAGAAGTGAAACATTAATTTGTCAATTTCGACTAAAATTGATGAATGCAGTTGCCTAGATTGTAGAATGAATAATTTGTAATACACCTGTTCTTATTCGAAATAAAGATATTTATATTTTCCATATTGAATTTTTTCATAATTCTTATATTAATTTAAGTGAAAATAATAAGAAAAAATAAAATTAATAATATGGTACAACGTACCTTATTTCAAGTATTTGAAAATTAATAAGAATATGGTAATTTTTTCTTCAGGAGAGGTTATACAATTATTGTGGCGTCTATTGGAACAATATTGAAGAATAAGAAATCATTCAGCGACCCCCCATGAAGGAATGGAATCGTCGACATCTGTCAAACTGTCATAGAATATTTATGGCCGCCATTTGCCACTTATTTATTTATTTATGTAGTCTATGACCGTTGCACCGTAGTAAACAATGCCAATACGCGTCCGGGCGACCTTGAGTCGAGACATTCGATCGCCTGTATGCACACCGCTTCAAGCGGAACCGGTTTTCTTTCGCGAGAACGTTACAAATGAAAAAATAATAACGCGTTTTCGAGCAGGAAAATAATTAAACACAACATTGGTCCGAAATACGGAATGAGAATTCGGAAAAGCCCAGATCAAAATTTTCCTACCTGATAGAGACTCTGTTAGCTTCCACAAGTCACTTAGCGTTTGAATTACACTGCCTTACGGTCCAAAATAAAACGGATTCGATGCAAATTATTCGTCCTAAATCTTTCTCAAATTTTAACGACTCTCGAAACTCTCTCAATTAATTTATAAACTCGACCAAAAATCCTTACGCTAATTTCAATTCTCAATATCGAATATCAGTCACCTCTCCCTTTAATTTTTCAATTTCATTAATTCCCTTTTCGTCGCGACCAGCCCACCTAAAAAGGCCCCTCCATCATCGGGAATCGCGAGCGCGAAAATTCTTCAAATCTCCAAGAGAAGGTGGGTCGAGGGCTCCGATTGGACTACTTGTGTTCCCACTGTGTGAACATTTTAGAACCTTCTAGACTCTAGAGGTACCTACGACATAAAAATTGCCGCGACATTATTAATCTGAAAAATGTAAAAACAATAAACGACCAACAAAACGACGAAAAGAGATAACAACGCCCGGTCGCCAACAATCGGCGCTTCTTATACTCAGGCTTGATTTTAAATTGAAACCGAACGAAATGAATGAGATTAATTTACGGGTTGCCTATCGGAAAATTTCAAAATGATTTAACCGAGATTCATCAAATGAAGGGCGCTTCATTACAATCGTACGTAGAGTCAAATTCATCGTCGAATCATAGATGCATGGAATACCTGGTGTATCGACTCCTTACTAAAAATCGTGACCAAAATTTGTAGATCAAAACGGCATTCTAGATTTCAGATTTTGGTCTAGTTCCGGAATGAATCCGCAATATTCATCGGTCGACAAAAAAGTCTTCAACGAAATCTAATCAGTGCCAACACCAGGCACCAGGTATTCTATGCATCTATGTCGAATCTAAACAGATTCGATTAATATTCTCATGAAACCATGATAACAACTAATAATTAGGCCTATCACTTGTGAATTATTTAATGGGATCATTTATCTGATATGATCACAGAATACTCTCATGCAACATATTCGATGAATATTTTTATGGAACCATTGAATGAAATCGAAAAGTAACGATAAAACCTAAAATAAGACCTGTCACTTGTGAATTATTAATGGAAAAATTTATCTTGTATGATCACAGAATATTCTCAAGTAAATTATTAGATGAATTTGATTCTACGTACAACATGAATCCAGAAAAGCTCAAATAACTCGAGAATTACTGAATTCAGGAGCAAGAGCATCTGAAAGTGCTTTCATTATTTTTCTTTGCAGAATCCAACGCAATAATAAAAAAATTGGGTTCTTATTTGAAAATCAGAAGTTATGGCCGATTTTCGATCACAGTTTTTGACACAAAGTTTGAAACACCATGTGATGATATTCATGAAATTCAAAAGATACATGACGTTGTGATAACGGTTTACACTCAGGATGCCCAAAATAATAGAAATGAACATAATACTGACTATGAATATTTGACTTTTTTTTCAGGTTTTTTTTTCGATATTCTGAAAACTATTTGAATGAATACAATGATTTTAACAGAAATGTTTTCAGCCTTGAATCATAATATCAGAAACGGAAAGATTGAAAAAAAAATTTCGAGCAAATTTATTTTCACTCCCTGTATAACCGGAAGTGCTCTGGCTGTGAAAATATTTTAGGTCTGTAGAAAATTTCGAACAATATCATAGTCTAAATTGTCAGATTTCAAATATGTACAGTTCTCCAGAAACGTCTAATAGGCACTCGAACTTGGGACACCCTGTATATTCATTTCAACTGTAGATTATTGAGTTGAAAGAAACTTTTTTTTATATCCCAATTTTCCAAATTCGGCTGTTTTGAGAATATATAGATATTTCCCCAAACAAACTGGCTAGTGCGTGCCTGAACAAACTTTTGATTTCATGTGTTCACTCCACTCCGGTGGCATTCATGCACTGTTTTTTTTTGTTTTTTTTTAATTCATTGTTATCTTTGATTTACTTTATATAGGAGAATATTCGATGCTTGACTAATCTAGTTTAATTATGTACAGGCACTCGTGCCTAGGTAACTCTGCTCCCAAACCGGTTGTTGTAGGATTTATTATACAGGGTCTTTCACGAGGAACCTCACCCATATTTATACGGGAAACTACTGAACGTATTTTCATGAAATTCAGCACTTATAAGTATTTCACGATGCTGATGAAATCTAAAATATTTTCAAGGCATGAGCACCTCCGGTTTCTCCGGAAATGACGTCAACTTCCGTTTTTCAAATTAGAACACCATTTTTTTATTGCAGAAATAGATTCCTCAGAAAATTTCAAGTTATTTTGATGTAACATTTTTCAGTTTTGGTTGGAAAATTCTCTCTGAGCGGGAAAATTCGAAAAAAAAATCGAAAATAGAGCTCCGCTGAAACAAGAATAACTTCGAGGTTTTTGGATGGAAAATTTTCATTTTTGGGATTTTTCAAGATGTAAGATTGATGTATCCACTTTAAAAATCGAAATCGCGATTCATGATACAGGGGGTGAAAAAATCGCTTTCAAAGTTAGGGATGACAAAATCGTGAAAAATCAATTTTTTCAAATTAGAACCCCATTTTTTTATGGCAGACATTGCATCTACGTTAAAAAATAATGTGAGTGTATGCATCACACCCTTGCCCTAAAATGGATATTTTCTGAGTTATTCACAAAAAACTGTTTTTCGTCTTGAATTTTCAGCTATTTCTTTTCCCTTCACGCCAAAAAGATTAAATTTTCAGGAACTGTTATTTGAACCATGCTGTAGATTTTTTACCCCTTCTTGAAACCGACTTCAAGTTACTATTAGGAGAACCAAACTCTCGCAGTTATAACTAGAGAAGATGCTGAAAGTTTTGACCGTTAATTTCTAGACATTTATTTATACGTCTCAGGAATGCTTCGTGCGTTGCTCTTCTTATTTCATCGGGAGGAAGAGATCTGCAAAAGTGTTTAAAAACCAAATTGAGTTTCAAAACTATGAATCTAAAAATCTAAACAAAGCTGAACGCATTTCTGACTCGTTATATGCAGTCCTCTTTATCAGTCAGGGGATTTGAGTAGACAATATTTTTTATCCTACCCCAAACATAATAGTCTAAAGGAGTTAAATCGGGAGAACGTGGTGGCCAAAGATGTGGACCATTGTTCGCCAACCATCGATCTTCAAATAGCCTGTAGAGGATATTTGACACATTGAGTGAATTGTGTGGAGGCGCGCCATCTTGTTGATACCATAAGTCATTATGATTATGTACTAGCGGCTCAATTATTTGAGTCAATATGTCAGAATATCTATCTCCTAAGGGAGGACATTCTTTAAATAATGCAAACATGTGTAGTGTTCTATCTTACCAGTTAAAGTCCCATCATAAATGTGAACATCGAGAATTGCATTATTTTTGATGGCGCAAAAAACATTGAAACTCCAGGTCTCTTGAAAGTTCCATTGTCTGAAGTGGTGGTTGTTCTCTTCATCCCAATAATGACTGTTATGCCTATTGAAAGAACCATTCTTTGTGAATTTAGATTCATCTGTCCAAATTATACAGTCCAAAAAGTTTTCATTCTCTTGAAATCGAATCATCATAGCTTCGCAAAACTTCTCCTGACGAAATCAGTTTCCTTCAAATGCTGTACCCTATTGAATTTATATTGTTACGATATCCTCGTCGTACCAAATAGCTGACGCCGGCCGCGAGTTCCAGGAAAGTGCGACGCGAGAGTGCGAGAGTGCCGATAGTGCTGATACGGATTCTTTCAGAATCCAGGTGCCTAGTGAAAACAGACACTTCTTAGATTTAGTTCCATTTTAGACTTTAAGCTTGATGTAACTCCGTTCTACTCTGTTCTAATTGTATAATCATTCATTCGTAAACGATTGTGATTTATAATTGAAAGAATAAAATTCTTTTTAAAAACAGTTTAAGTAGATCGAAAATCATAACTGGCGCTGCGAACAGGATATCGCAACGGGGTTTTAGTTCGAGAAAAAACTGAAATTAGTGTCCATAGTGAATACGAACTGTGAACGGATCGTATTCTAGGAACTCCCGTTGAGTTTCAACTCTTAGTGCGATATCTGCTAACCAAGAACCAAACGGAATAAGTTATCCAACCTGCACTTCAACCAAGAAGGAAGGACGATCCACTCTAGGATGCAAATCTTGGTGTAAGTCCTATTTTCCCAACATCATTCCCAATAGTTTAAACATTTCTGATTTCGATGACAGATTCACCCACACAATTAGAGGTAATTGCTGAAGACATCGAAACTTTAGAATCTTTGAACACAAATAATATTCAAGAACGATTATTGAGAAATAACCGATTTCGACCTTATCCCAGTAGAGTTTTGAACGTCGAAATGAACCAAAACTCTTCTAATACATCTGTACCCGAGACTGTGTCTCGACAAGACATCCAATTATTATTAAATTCCATTCCAGAATTTTCACCTGGAAGAAATTTGTCAATTTTTATAAATGAAGTAGATAATTTAATCTCACATTTACATGGTAGATTAACTAAAGATTTAGAATTTTGCTTAAATTTTTCGATTCGCTCGAAAATTCTGAATGAAGCAAGAGACTTCATCTCATTTCAAAATGCGACCGATTGGCCCTCCATTAGACGTGCTCTTTTACAGAGATACGGCGATCAAAGAAATGAAGAACTTTTAATTGCTGCAATCTCACAATGCGTCCAAAGGAGAGACGAAAATTATTTAGATTATTATTGCCGAATTTCGAAAACTTTGAGTGACCTTTTACAACACCTCACTTTGAATATTCAAGACCAAAATCTGCTAGATTATAAGAAATATGAAGCAGAAAAATTATCATTAAAAACATTTCAAGTAGGACTACTAGAACCCTACAGATCCTACATAAGTAATTTCGAGCTCAATAACTTAGAAGAATGCATTAATAAATGTAAATTCTATGACAACCGAAAACATGAATGGGAATATTCCGAGTTTCTTCGTAAATCCCAAGAAACTAAGAAAACTTTGGCACAACCTCATTTCAAACCAATTCAACATCACAATAATCATCCGAATAGATTCTCTGATAACCATTTTAATCATTTTAATTCAAATAATCCAAGGAATCCCAACAATTCAAATTTTCCAATAAACCATCACGTTTCAAATAACTCCAGAAACCCATCAGGTTTTCCCCATTCAATAAACAAACCGATTGCGAATACACAAAGATTTCCAACGAATCGCGAAGTTTTTGGAACCAAACCAGGTTCAAGTATGTACAAAACGCAACCACCACCGAAACCTACCCCTATGTCTGTCTCTACTAGAAATACTTTCAGACAGCAGAATACACCCATGTCCGTCTCAACAAACCAACGGAGACCAAACTTCATTTCCGAAGAACTATTTAATGTCCAACCAGTAGATGAAAACTTTGAAGATTACCCATCTGAATTTTTCACTGAAAATGTCGATTATCAAGACTATCAAGAAAACACCTTTGAGGAAGACGAAAATTTTCAGAAAGTTGCCTCGGAATTTCCAGAAACTTAGACTTAAATTGCGTTAATATCAAATCAAAATTACCTTACATTTACCTCCCCAATGTTGACTTAAAAATTTTAATCGACTCTGGAGCAACTAACTCAGTCATTAATAAAAAACCCGCCTTCGAAAAATTTTCCCAATTTCTGTTCAAAGAAGAATTTAGTGTATCAGGCTTAGGAAACACAATCAAAGCAAATGATAACCTGAATTTTCCAATATTGTACGAACTAGGCATTTTTGAGAATATCCACTTACATGTAATTGATTGGCATAAAAAATTTGATGCTTTATTAGGCACGTCTGACCTGCAAAAACTAGGTGCAAAAATTGATTATCAAACCCATACTCTCGAAATCAATGGTTTGAAAATTCCTTTCACTTTAGAATATTCGTCTACAAAAATAAAACCACGTAAACTTACAGCAAAGAATTTCTTAAAAATACCAGTAACTATAGAAAATGGTGATGTCTTATTACCTGAAATAAACTTCCATCAATTTTCTACCCCTAGATGCATTGCCCACGCGAAAAATGGATTCTGTCTCTTACCGATTGCCCAGCCAATCGAAAATGATGTAGAAATCAATTTTTCGGAAAGAATACCTGTTCAATCTCTTTTCGAAACTGAAATATCCACTCCTCCGTTAGAAACTCAAAATTTCAAACTAGCAAAAAATATCAGAACAACTCACATGAATTCTGAAGAAAAAAGAGAAATTTTAAAACTCTGTAGTAAATTCAAAAGCATATTTTACAATGAAAACTGCGATCTTTCATTCAGTAATGCAGTCAAACATAAAATTAGGACAAAAGATGAGGAACCTGTCTACGTCAAATCTTTCAGACACCCCCATCACATGAAGAAAATTATTCAAAATCAGATTCAAAAACTGCTTGATGATAACATCATACGTCCATCAATTTCACCCTACAGTGCCCCGGTGTGGATTGTAGACAAGAAAAAAGATGCGTCCGGTGAAAAGAAATATCGAATGGTTATAGATTACCGACGTCTCAATGATAAAACTGTAGAAGATAAATACCCTCTTCCACGTATCGAAGAAATTTTGGACAATCTTGGAAAAAGTTGCTATTTTTCAACCATCGACATGGCGAAAGCATTCCATCAAATAGAAATGGATCCTGAATCCATCGAGAAAACTGCTTTTACAGTCAACAACGGTCATTATGAATACCTTCGTATGCCCTACGGATTGAAAAACGGCCCAAGCACATTTCAACGTGTTATGGACGACGTACTTAAAAAATATCTCCACATATTTTGTTTTGTGTACATGGATGACATTGTCATTTTCTCTAAATCATTACAAGAACATATTCACCATTTGAAATTGATATTTGAAAAAATCAAAGAATACAATCTTAAAATTGAACTTGATAAATGTGAATTTTTAAGTAAAAACGTAGAATTTTTGGGACATGTCATTACCCCTAAAGGAGTATCTCCTAACCCCTCAAAATTGAAAACCGTAGAAAACTACCCCTTACCACGAACAGTAAAAGAAATAAAATCATTTTTAGGTTTGGTAGGTTACTACCGTCGATTTATAGAAAATTTTGCACATATTGTTTCACCATTCACAAAATGTTTGAAAAAAGGCGCAAAAATAAAGCCTGATGATCCTGATTATCTACATGCATTTCAATTATGTAAAGAATTACTAACAAATGCCCCAATTTTAGTCTACCCAGATTTCGAAAAACCTTTCAAATTAACTACTGATGCTTCAAACATAGCCATTGGAAGCGTTCTTTCACAAGCAAATCGCCCAGTAGCTTACTACTCAAGAACTCTTAATTCAGCTGAAAAGAATTATTCCACTATAGAAAAGGAATTACTAGCAATCCTAGATTCCACTAAACATTTCAGACCATACCTTTTTGGACAAAACTTTACTATTGAAACCGATCATAATCCCCTTGTATGGCTTTATAAAATAAAAGAACCAAATTCCCGACTTATACGTTGGAAATTGAAATTAGAAGAATTCGATTTCAACATAGTTTATACCAAAGGCAAAGAAAACAAAGTTGCTGATGCCCTTTCTCGAGTAGAGATTAATAACCGAGAAAATGAATCTTTATTATCAGAAGAAGATTTAAATGTAGAACTCTCTTCAATTTTACCAAACATAAATGAACTCCCTGTACTAGGCGACGAAGAAATAGAAAATATTTTGAATTCCCAAAATACTATTCAGAATAACGAAAACCAGAATTTGAACGAAGACGATGATTCGAATGCTACAATTCATTCTACTCAAGAAGATAACGGAAAAGTCATTCCTATCACCGAAACATCCGTGAATATCTACCCAAATAGAATAATTTTGAATTTTGGCGAACAGTACAATCTGAAGTTCACTAAGCCCTTCGGAAAAAACACATACAACGTATCAATACGACAGCACTGTATTGAAAATGATATTTCAACCCTTTTTAGAGAAATTCTTAGACCAAATGAATCATACGGAATTTATTTTAGAGACAACAAATTACGTCTACCCTTTGTAAGATTCTGCAAAAAATCATTTAATTATTCAGTGAAACTTTTCATAAGTAATAATTTTCTATTAGATGTAATTCCAGAAGAAAACCAAAAAGAAATCATTTCAGAATATCATGACAAAAATCATAATGGTATTTCAGAAACACATAGCTATCTATCCAAAAGGTACTATTGGCCGAAAATGAAAAACAAAATAACTGAAATTATAAATAAATGCGAATTATGTCTCCAGTCAAAATATGAGAGACACCCCTATAAATTGAAATTTTCAGGACCTCTCTTGGCGAAAAGACCTTTTGAAGTAATTCATGTTGACACATTTTCTTTTCAGAATTCCAAGTTTTTGACAATAATCGATCTATTTTCCAAATATGCTCAGTCATACCTCGTTAAAGACGGTACGGCATTAACAATCCTTAATAAACTACGTCATTATTTTTCACATCATAATATTCCTCAGAAAATTGTATGTGATGAAGGAAGAGAATTCCATAATAAAACTTTCACTGAGTATTGTAAATTGAACAAAATTGATTTACACTTCACAACCGTGAATAATCCAAGTTCAAATTCTCCTATAGAGAGATTTCATTCGACAATCATAGAAAAATTACGAATTTTAAAATTGAAAAATCCTAACGAAAATCCATCCAATCTTATGATAACTGCAACATTAATCTACAACCAGTCAATTCATTCAGCAACTGGTTATTCACCCTTTCATTTACTTTATGGTCCTTACGACAAATTGCCAGAATTTGACTTGAATATGACTGTTTACGAACAGTATAACGAAAAAAGGAAACAGGAAATCTTACCATTTTTCGATCACATCTACGAACGAAATAAAGAAAAATCACAGAAGAAACTCAATAAATTAAATGAAAATCGAAACGATCCTCCGAATTTAGAACAGAGGGAAGTTTTCGTTGAAAGAAATAGACCAAGAAAAACAGACCCTCCTTTTGAAAAAGTCACTGTTGAACAACAACAACATAATAAAATTTGTGGTTTAACTCAAAAATCTAGAGAAACCACAGCTCACATTAAAAAAGTGAAAAAACTAAGAAAAAACGTTTGTTCTTTTCAGGATACCAATAATCCTCCTGATACAGACCCAAACCAACCAGGCCCTTCAGGTCTACAAAATAACCAATAATGGATACTTCGAAGAACCTTTAGGTCTCGCAAAAATGCTTGATCATTACCATAATTTTCTCTTTTTCATAAACATAACCACTTTGCAAGAAAATTATGATCAACTCAATTCCAACTTCAATGCTCTTCAGAAAAATCGTACTATTGATGAATTATCTCACAGAATTTATCTTCAATTGAAAACCAATTTAGTTCAAATTGAACAAGTTTTACATAAATTTCTTAACAGAAAAGTTAGAAGAGGTTTGGCAAATTTCATCGGTAAAGGAATCAAATTTGTAACTGGAAATTTAGATGATGACGATTTGAAAACTATCAATGAAAACTTAGAAAGTCTCCATCAGTATCAAAATTCTGAAATTGAAACAATAAATAAAATAACTTCGTTTGCTAATCATCTGACGCAAAGGTATGCAGAAGATTTATCCTTATTAAATGACAATATTTTACACACTAAATCAATTTTTCAAAATATCAAATCAACTGAAGAATTTAGAACTACAATCGAGTATGAAATACTTCAATCAGAAGAACTATTGAACACTCTTTTAATGCTTGAAAGAACAATTAGTTTTGCAATGAAAGAAATACCAAATTTAGAACTCATTAAAGTCGAAGAACTTAACTTGATTGGAACCTATCTTGAAAAAATTTATAAATCACAGCAATTATCTCCAATTGATCATGTGCATCTTTACAAAATCATTGAATTTGCAAAGATATCTGTCATAGGAACGGATGAAACTATTACATTTCTTCTTAAAATTCCTATTCTTAAACTTTTTACTGCAAACTATTCCCGAGTGTACCCTCTACCCAATCACCAAGATATTGCTGTTGTACCTCCAAAGAAGTACTTGATTACAATCAAGAATGAAGAATACTGGACAAACGAAGCCTGTTCCTCCACATTAGGCAATACCATTGTTTTATGCCTTCAACCACCAACCAAAGAAGTATGCACCCTGTCATCACCAGAGCGCTGCCAAACAGTTTACATTGAAAATGACTACAAGATCATCCACATTCTGAAGAATAAAGAACTCCTCACCCTGTTCAAGCATACGCAGACAATACTAGAGGACTGCCATGGTATAGTAGTCAAGAAATCCATCCAAGGAATAAACCTGTTGAATTCCGACTGCAACATCATCATCGAGAATTCAATATTCGACAATACAATTCCAATTTTTGAAATTAAATCACGAAATATTTCAAAAATTACCCTCAACTACAACCACCAAGTGGAACTTCAATTACAACACTTGGTAGAACCAACCTCAATCCTCCAGGAAGCCGAGAAACTTCAGGACCAGCCCCTGTATCTACATGCAGCATCCCAAATCTCCCACTTATCAACGAGTGCAATTTTGCTTTGTTTCATAGTTGCAGGAATAATCATAATTATGAAACATAGGGCAAGAATTTCCGAGCTAATCTACAGTCCACGGAAAATCATACATGTGGAAATGGAAGACGTTCAGCGAGGCCATCCACCAGATAACAGAGACGTTATCTCTTAAGGGGGAAAGTGTTACGATATCCTCGTCGTACCAAATAGCTGACGCCGGCCGCGAGTTCCAGGAAAGTGCGACGCGAGAGTGCGAGAGTGCCGATAGTGCTGATACGGATTCTTTCAGAATCCAGGTGCCTAGTGAAAACAGACACTTCTTAGATTTAGTTCCATTTTAGACTTTAAGCTTGATGTAACTCCGTTCTACTCTGTTCTAATTGTATAATCATTCATTCGTAAACGATTGTGATTTATAATTGAAAGAATAAAATTCTTTTTAAAAACAGTTTAAGTAGATCGAAAATCATAACTATATGGGTGCATTTTATGTTTTTTTAATATTCTCCAAACACTCGATTGAGATAATCCCAGATCAATCTCGGCATCTTTGAGAGAATTTTGAGGATTCACACGAAAATATGCAAGAACTGTAATTTCGTTGTTCTCATCTTCTACTACACTTTTTTCTCTGTGTATAGTTTTCTTAACGAAAGATCCGACATTTCTCAAGTTTGTCATGGTTCTGTTAATGGTATCTCTTGTTGGTCTGGGTCGGTCAGGAAACCTCTCAATGAACAGTCGAATCGTTCTATCTACAACTTTATTACATTCTCCATGAAGTAGAATGAGATTTAAATAATCTTCATTGGTTAAATTAGGCATATTGATCGATTTTATAACTTAATTCGAATTATCACCAAATTAATAGTAAACAAAAAATGCTACTGAATAAAGAGGAATTTGGCAGATGTTATTAATGATATCTATCATTAAAAAAAAAGAATGTAAAACATGGTAAGTTTTTGCATATGGTTCATACGGAATTATTTATTTATCACTGGAGAGAAAACCGATGGCCGATTAGTTGAAATAAAGAGGTTTCCGATACAAATTCGAATCCAAATTCGCCATCTATTTAGGAACAACCTGTAACTTTTTTCTCTTGCACATTAGGGTAGTAAATTCTAAAACATGGTTTAAGTAACAGTTCCTGAAAATTTAATCTTTTTGGCGTGAAGGGAAAAGAAATAGCTGAAAATTCAAGACGAAAAACAGTTTTTTGTGAATAACTCAGAAAATATCCACTTTAGGGCAAGGGTGTGATGAATACACTCACATTATTTTTTAACGTAGATTCAATATCTGCCATAAAAAAATGGGGTTCTAATTTGAAAAAATTGATTTTTCACGATTTTGTCATCCCTAACTTTGAAAGCGATTTTTTCACCCCCTGTATCATGAATCGCGATTTCGATTTTTAAAGTGGATACATCAATCTTACATCTTGAAAAATCCAAAAAATGAAAATTTTCCATCCAAAAACCTCGAAGTTATTCTTGTTTCAGCGGAGCTCTATTTTCGATTTTTTTTTCCGAATTTTTCCGCTCAGAGAGAATTTTTCAACCAAAACTGAAAAATGTTACATCAAAATAACTTGAAATTTTCTAAGGAATCTATTTCTGCAATAAAAAATGGTGTTCTAATTTGAAAAACGGAAGTTGACGTCATTTCCGGAAAAACCGGAGGTGCTCATGCCTTGAAAATATTTTAGATTTCATCAGCATCGTGAAATACTTATAAGTGCTGGAATTCATGAAAATACGTTCAGTAGTTTCCCGTATAAATATGGGTGAGGTTTCTCGTGAAAGACCCTGTAGATATTTTATTTTGTAAGAATGGTGTACATTGATATCATGAATAAATTGAATTGAATTGAAATAACTGAAAGGCGTTTTTTCTCGATTCGATATAAAATGATACTTGTAGGAATTAATGCGTACCAACCTCATTTAAACAAAAATATGGGAAAAACGATATTTCGTTTCAATTAGCACAACGGATTCTACGATTATGTTTGCAATTGAAACGCAATAGTTCTTCTTCCAGAATACATTTATTCTCGGTTTTTCCCAAGCATATTTATATTCACCCAAAAATATTTGATGAACAAACGTATGCCATTTGAATTCATCAATGATATTATTGAACCTTAAAATCATTTACATTAACATTACTTCCATGAATATTTCAGAAAAAATATAACGTTGATATAACGTTCATATAAAACTACTAATTAAAAATGTACTACCTCATGAAACCTCGAATATCTTTGTTGTTAATGAAACAAAAGATAGAAAACTATACATTTTTGGAAAGGAAAATGATTGCTCTTTCGAATGGGATCGAAAAATATAGGGTGTTCCATTTAAAATACTACATATTTTCCCCTTCGAATTTGAACAACATTAGTAAAACACCATGTATTGATGAGATGAAATGCTAGCCAAGCCTAAAAAAATTTCTTTGATAAACTAGTGAGAACCCCATCCCTTTGGAGCAATTAATAAGCTGGACATTTTTAATCAGTTACTCTTATCTGGAACACTCTGTATTTTGAATCAATATATCCCTTTGAAATGTACCGGGTTTTTCACTATAATTTGACCCCCCCTTTAACTTTGTTACTAAAGGAGATACAAAAAAATGTTTTATACAAAAATTTCACGAAATCAGCTGAGGTTTTTTAATATGACTTCACGAACTGAAATATATACAAGGTGGCCAACATATTGATGGCAACTTCATTTTTTCAAATGGAACACCCTGTATATTTTCCTATATTTGGCTTGCTCTTTTTCCCCTAATTTCGAATATGTAACATATGTTGGTCTATCTCTCTTATTCTGAGCACCACAGAGTTTCAAATTTAAAGAACAACCTGGCAAGCTCAGCAATAACTTTTCAAGTGGCAGGCTGCGATTACTCAAAATGCCCATTTTTGGAGTTATGATAACGTATGTCATATCGTTACTAAGGAGATAACTCCAAAAACGGGCATTTTGAGTAATCGCAGCCTGCCACTTGAAAAGTTATTGCTGAGCTTGCCAGGTTGTTCTTTGAATTTGAAACTCTGTGGTGCTCAGAATAAGAGAGATAGACCAACATATGTTACATATTCGAAATTAGGGGAAAAAGAGCTAGCCAAATATAGGAAAATATACAGGGTGTTCCATTTGAAAAAATGAAGTTGCCATCAATATGTTGGCCACCTTGTATATATTTCAGTTCGTGAAGTCATATTAAAAAACCTCAGTTGATTTCGCGAAATTTTTGTATGAAACATTTTTTTGTATCACTTTCAGTAACACAGTTAAAGGGGGGGTCAAATTATAGTGAAAAACCCGGTACATCAACACTTTTCAAAGATGTTTGAATGATCAATTCGTTGAAACTGCAGGAATCAATTCAATGAAGAGTATTCGTATCCACATCGATGAAAATGAGGAAATGACTTCAATGCAAATTTACTGATAAATGGACAATCAGCATCAATAATCCATAACAATTGAAAATAATAAAGATAACATTGCTGATTATATTTCAAAGGAATTCAAAAAAGGTACGAACATAATAAAATTTAAGAATCTTAAAACAAATTTTGTCGAATAAAATGGGGAATAACTCGAAAACGAAGCGTTTTATGCAAAACACGTTAATTTTTCAAATTGTTCGTTCCTCTCGATTCAACTTCTTCGAGAAGTCTCACAGTATTTTTCCATGAATTTATATAATAGTTCGTTAGGCTGTAACTCATATACTTAAAAAATATTCAATAAGTTTTGATTGAAAAAAAATGAAACATAACTACAGTACAGAGTTTATGGTGAAGGAGAAAACCGAAAGGAAACATTCTGTCAGGGATCAATCAAAAACTTCCTCCGGAGCTTGGAAATTGCTATATCTAAAGAAATATCTAGATCTCAGTAGGAACCAACTTCACCTACTCACTGGCTTTCTCACAGGACATTGTCGTATATAGAAGCATCTGTTGAGAATCTGTGGGGAGGAGGAAAAAAAATCCTTTTCACCTGGTTACGAAATGCTATGCCATTGGAAGCCAAAAAAAAAGTACTTTCGACAAGAAAACTGTAGGAGTGGAGCATTATCCTCGTTGAAGCCGACCCAGATACTGGATTTCATCAAATCTCTGGAACTGGAAGGCGAGATGTAGGAGGAGCGATTATAATAGCTCTGTTAGGGGACAATAGACCTTGAGGTCGCAGTGGAATGTAACCACTATACACTATAAACTATTTGTTCCACCAAAATTCCGCTAAATGTCGGTTACGACAATATGGAAAGAAAATTGATTTTTTCAAGGAGTTTCAACACCCTTTATTTGTCAAAAGAAACCGAATTCGGCAAAATGTTCAGTGAGAAAACTGTTTAATTTGAGAAAAGAGATTCGCATTCAAGAACCCGATGGAAAATTTTTGTCACTTACCAAAAAAATTTTTCAATAGCTGCCAAGGAAATCGAGAAATGATACCGGAAATGTGATAACAAAAATATTGGGATTCTCTGGCATTTTGTATGGTCATAGATGGGCGATCTCCACAAAATCTCCAGGAGTTAAAACAAAAGTCATGAGTTTTCGGTTTTCTCCCATCCAGGAAGTGGAAAATAAAGTTAGAATTATCGGAAAATTTTTCCAGACAGCCAGTCATGACCGATTGCAACCCAAATCTGAAGCATCGAGCTGAGGGGTTTGGATCATAACCCCTACGCTGCCTGATTTTGGAGAATGAATTCTCGATTGGGTCCTGGTTGAGCTGACTTTTTATCAAATATGGAAATGTTTCCTTCGTCTCCTCCCACAATTGAAGGATGCTACTGATGGTTTGTATCAAACCGTTGAAACAATAGGGAATATTTTTCCCAACTGTCCAAGACTTAATGAATTCAATTGATTCCGTCAGAGTTTGTATTGCTGATGTGAGTGATAATTTCCCTCAAATTTTCCATTCGAAAAGAGGCAGTCGAAAAGATCATTCATTTTCAGAATGAACTCAGCACTTGAATTGGCACTTCTCGACCTCAATGACTGTTCTCATAGCCGAATATAAAGTTCTGATGAAAATCTGCGTGGCCAATTTTACCTTCATTTTCTGGAAGGCGTTTGGATTTATGTGGTTTTCAAGAGAGTACGAGAAAGACAAATTCTTTTCATCGATTAAGTACGTTTCTTTTATGTCCTTCCAAGAAACATTTTCACCCCTCATTTCCTACCTGAGAACACTCCTTTGGAGAAATTCATTGCTAATAGTTCATCATTATTGAATCACTCCGTTTGTAACGAATTTGGACGAATCCGACCCTGCCTACGATTCATAGAACTAAAGGAAAATAAATCTCCTAAAGATTTCGATAAATGAGTAGTGACAAAATGGATCGGACGAATATAGTTCCTTTAGTAGCTACTGTGCCGCCACAGTTGGCAAATTGGCAAGTAAACAGCCAAAAATTTGTGCATCAAATCAATGAACTGGGTTGTGTCTCTATGTATATTTAAACTCAATGATAGTGCTCTACTTCGACTGCAGAGAACCAACAGAGCCCTACAGACAATAAGTTTTTCCGCTATTGTCAGATATTAGTGTACAAGCTGTCAGAGCTGTGTGAACCAATTGATTATTATTCGATAGAACAGAAGGATTATTCTGGGGTTGAGACCACTGTTTGTATCGACGAAATATCGACTTCATTTTGCTGGCATTGTTGTTGTACCATGGGTGATGACAGAATAATTTGTTTGTCATAATTAATTTCGAAACTATTGATGAAGGCTTCCATAACTGAATTCAACTTCAAAATTGGAGTACGCCAGGCTTTCAACCGTGTTCCAATAGGAACTTCACCTAACGGTACCCCTACAACTGCGGTAGGCATCCTCAGATGTTTCTCGATCGGAAGTTGTAACCTGATAAATGATTGCTACGAGCTGATGATTTTTTATTTTATTTTATTTATTTTAATTCTGACATACACACCATTTCTGGTAATTACAAATGCCGAACATGAAAAAAATAAATTTAAATTTTTTAAAACTAAATATACACAGCATATTGAACTTAGTCTATAACATCAAGGCTTTCAATTCATTTACATTTGTGTTAAAAATTTCTACATCGAATTTTGTTATCACCTCATTACATATTGTCATCATCTTATTTATAGGTGATAAACTACCAGGTGTTGCTTGGAATATTTCCCTATTTATTATCCTTAAATTCAATTTGGGAACCTTGAAATTAATCGAACCCACAAAATCACAATGAGAGAAGCTATTAGTATTCAAAACACTGAATATAAAAATCACAGCTTTCGTTTTTCGCCTGTTATCCAATGAACATATACCGAATTCTTTCAGCATGTACTGATATGATATCATGAAGGGATATCTATTACATGTTTTCAAATGTAGGTACCTCAAAAATCTCTTTTGCACCTTTTCAATTGTGTTTATGTTGGTAACTGTGAGCGGCATCCAAACCTCTGAAGCGTACTCAAGATGAGACCTGACGAGGGCATTATAAAGCAGAGTGGTTGTTGAACAGCTGAAGTCTTTCACATTTCTCAAGACCAATCCCAAGACTCTGTATGCTTTATTAGTTGAGAACTCAAAGTGGCTATTGAACTTTAAATTAGGTTGGAACATGACATCCAAGTCTTCAGTTTTTTATCTTCTCACAATTACCTTTGAATCTAGCGTATATGTAACATGTATTGGATTGGTTCGCCTAGTAAAACTGACAACATGACACTTTTCAACGTTTAAGGACATTTTATTATTCCTGAACCATTGTTCAACTTTGTTTAAATCTTCCTGCAATAGTGTGGAATCTTGAAAACTTTGAATTTTCTTAAACAATTTAAAATCGTCCGCGAACAACAATGCACCGGAGAACTCCACGGAAGCTGGAAGATCGTTCATAAAAATTAAAAATAGTAATGGACCCAGTATGCTTCCCTGAGGTACACCGTACACCTGATGTCTGCAATATATCATGTGAGAATGCATCACCAACCTTCACGACCTGCGTTTTTTGTCGTAAGTAGGAGTTCATAAAACTACAGGCATCATTCGAAAATTCAGACGCTGCATGTTTATCCAGAAGTACATCGTGACTTACATCAAAGGCCTTTTCACAATCAGTATACACTGTATCCAATTGAAAACCATTTTCTATTGCATCTGAGGCTAGTTCCGCGAAAGCACAGAGATTGCTAACTGTAGACCTACCCCCCATAAAACCATGTTGACTCTCATGAATTCTTAAATTTGCATTTTTAAGAATTTCTAGGTAAATTATTATCTCAAATATTTTCGCCAGGGCATTTAATATGTTGATCGGTCGGTAATTTTCAATAAAATTGAGTTCTCCTTTTTTGTGAATTGGATTTATTGTAGAAGTTTTAAGATGGTCTGGAAAAACGTTAGTTGATATAGACCAATTCGATATGTGAAGAAGCGGAATAACCAGAAAATCAACACACCCCTTATATACATAAGAAGGAATATTATCTGAGCCTATGGACTTCTTAGGTTTCAACCTCCTCACACTTTCCCTGAGATCCCGCTCCGTTACACCGGAAAAGCCAAAAGGTCCCCAATTAGTATGCGCTTCATCACAATCAGTATTCCTAATGTACACAGACTCGAAAAACTGGGCGAACGCGCTCGATATGACCTTTGCGCTTTCATAGGTTTCATCTTCAAATTTCATTGTGGAAGGGATTTTTGTTTGGCGTTTTTTGCCTTTCATAAATGACCAAAAATAGGAAGGATTATCATTTAAATTACGTTCTTAAAGTTTTTTATACTGAGCATATTCAAATTTTATTTGGTGTTTTATATGCTTTCTCAGAACAGAAAAATCAGCGTCATTCTTTTTTTTATGAAGTTTATTCTTTTTTAATATTTTCTGCTTAAGATCTACAGAATACCATGAAGGAAATTTAGGTTTAGCATTGTCTTTGACACTTCCACTGAATTTTGGAATAGCTTGGTCCAATATGCTATACATTAGACTATAAAACGCTTCAAGACTTTCATTGGCGTTCTTACACTGGACCACATTTGACCAATCGCATTGAGACATAAGATTATACAGGAGCATATAATCACCCTTTGAATAGTCATATCTGTGTGTATTATTGTATCCTTTACTTAATTTATGGTCATCAGTCACATCCAAATAGAATTCCAATGCTGGATGGTACCTGTCTTCGTTAAGAAGTGGAAGTTGAGATCTTACTACGGTGGATATGGATGTGTTTGAGAAAACCAAGTCCAACTTACGATTCATGAAATTTGTAACCTCATTGTGCTGTTTAAGATTGAAAAGGTTTTGAAAATCGTTAATTATAACATTTTATCAGAGCATCTAGAAAACACAGGGATATTAAAATCTCCCAAAATTATCAGGTCATCATCATACAATGAAACATCATCAAACAGACCAAAATAGCTGTCGTACAAACTAGAGTCTGAGTTAGGCGGTAAATAAACTACAGAAAAGTAACAACAAAATTTCTTTGTCTTTAACTTTACCAGTAAACATTCTGCTAAGCAATCGGTTTTGACAACCTCAAAACTTATATCACTCTTGACTGCAAGAAGGACACCTCCACCTCTTGTATGAGAAGAACTTCTATCTCTTCTTACTACCACATTCCTCTGATCGAAGAGTTCTTCACTGAACACCCCGTCATTTAGCCAAGTTTCGGTCAAGGCAATTATGTCAATATCAGAAGCTAGTACGCTAGTGAAAAAGGATTCCGTTTTTGACCTCAAAACCCGCACATTTTGGTAATAAAAACTTAATTTATGTAATCGTTGAGATACCGAAACTGGTGCTATTTCCTTTCCTGAAATGTCAACTTCTTCCTTAAAAAATGTGAGACTACTGCTCCCTTAGGCCATACATCCTTACTCCAAGCATCCTTTAGTTGGTCTTGCGAGATTGTTACCTTCATTGAAGCATAATGGGATGGATATTTTGAAGGGTGGCTCTCACAAACCACATTGACAAACTTCTTTTCCAACAGTTTAACCATATCTTCGGGCTTTGTTGTTGGATTCAACCTGGTGACATGTAGTGATGTCAACTTAGGAATCGTCTGAACAACACTGTCATTATTTCGTCCAATAATGAATCTTCTTTTCTTTTTTTTTCTGCACAACTTTGAAGCCTTCTTCAGCTTTCATATTTTTGTAGTTTGGCTGACTAAAATCCCCATTAGAATAGGTATCAGTCTGTTGTTCAGAATTTTGGACTTTGTTCGAACTCAATTTTGGTTGTCCTATCAATTCTTCATTATCTTTAGTAAGATTGATTATGTCATGCATTTTCTGATATTACAGGATCTATCACTGTGTTCACATTTTTCAGCCGATGGCCTCCATATTCATCCTAAGATAATTACTCTTAATGTGAGAAATGACCTATGTTTTAGCGAACAGGATATTGTGTCTATATCCATCAAAGAATGTTCCGCAAGTGCAGACTCCGTTTGGTACAGTCGACAACACCGTTCTTGTTCTTTGATCCATGTATAAATGCTGTGAGTGGATATTTTTGGTATTTGGCATTCCCAGTTTTTGTGGTGGTTTATGGGAAAGTACTTATCTACCTTTAATTTACTCGGTGACAGATGAAATCAGCAAACTCCTTAAAAGATATCAGAACTGTCTATTGCCCAACACACATCTGATTGATTTTGGAGATATAAAACACTAATTTGTGACAATCTTTCTGTCAAAAAATTTGAGAATCAGGCTATAACTCAGTAACCGCTTGATGTGGTTGCCGGTTGCCCATATCATACATCAAATCATTGCAGAATTGAACGAATAATTCAAATATGTATAGATATACAGAGTTTTGCATTTGAAATAACGAAGTTCACATTCGTTTCCGGAAGAACCGAAAGTAGATTCTGCTTGAAAATATTTTACAAATTGGGTTCATGTGCTCCAAAATAATAATGCAAAATTTTGAATTTTTATCGCAATTCCTTCCTCAAATACATCTATTGAAACACTCAGAAAAGTCACCCTGTATACCGACACATGAAAAAGTTTGGCTATGTACAGGGTCACCCAAATTGCTTGATTTTGGCTGTTTCTGGTACTTCTAGGCTAGATAGGTGAAAATTTTGAAAGGATTCCTGGGCTCGATTTTCGTGAAAACTCCTTGATTGAAAGCCGTTTCACGATATCTTCATTTGTTTTGAAAATATAACGAAATATTGAAATTTTGGCGATTTCGAAAATGTACCATAACTTCTTCATTTTCTTCAATATCTGAAAACGGCAAAAACTTTCCAGAGGCAGTTTTTCATTAGCAATAGGAAACCGTATTAAATTTCTTTCATCTCTTGTATAAAGGGTGAAAAAAAAAAGAACTTTCTTATTTTAAATACGAATCTTTTTTGATCCTGTTATGCAAAAACTACCAGCTCTCCGAAAATTTATATATGTCGATACATGATTTCAATTTTTTTCATAATCACTCAAATTTTTCTGTTCCGCTCTAGGAAAATATATATGTATACAGGGTGTTCCAGATCGTAACCAAGAAATTTTAACCACGTATTCTACATAAAAAATAAGCCTTAGTTTGTCATATAAATATATGTCGAGAAATGTTTCCTCTCCGTGTTAAAATTATAGAAAAAAAATGTTTTTTATTAATAACATTCACACTGCTTGAAATATTTTTATGAAATTTGAAACATAGGTTTTGAGCGTCAAGGAGCACTTTTTGCATAATATCATTTCTTTTTTATTCTACCAGTGGCGTTCGTACTGCAACCGTTTCTGGTTAAAAAATAAAATACATTCTCATGCATGAAGAAATCGCCAAAATTTGATATGGTCCCACGTTATAATAATAAGACTATTTTTGGGAACTAAACGTGTAACTAAAAGAAATAAGCATTAACAACCACACTCAAAACTAACTTAAAGAAGATGTTCGAAGTATGAACCATTTTGCTGAACACATAATTCACATCGAAGTCTAACAGATCCGAGTGATCCGAAAGCAGCAGCTAAATTTCGATTTCTTAATTCGTCGCAAGCATTTTGAATACGACCAAGTAGTTCTTCCCTTGAGTTCACAGGAGTCACATATACGTTTCTTTGAAAAACCCCCATACGAAGAAGTTCAAAGGGGTAATATCGGGGCTACGTTGAGGCCAACTGACTGGCCCATTACGTCCGATCCATCTTTCTGGAAAATTATTATCAAACCATTTCCTCACATTTCTATGAAAGTGGGCTGGACAACCGTCAAGTTGAAACCAAGCCGCTTATCTTGATTCTACTGGAATATTTCCCCACATATTTGCATGCTCTGCCTTAAGAAATTGTAAAAGAATTTCACCCTTAACTCGTTCTGGTAATAAATAGGGTCCAAATAGGTGACTATTATAAACTCCAAGCCAAACATTAACACTAAATTCTACTCCGAAATTTCTTGGTCGAATAGGATGTGGATTTTCGTGGGCCCATACATGCTGGTTATGAAAGTTTGCCATGCCCCGACGAGTAAAACACGATTCATAGATCAGTCCATAATATGGTATTTAAAAAGTCTCTATTCTGCTCAATTGAACGAAGAATCCATTGGCAAAAAAATAACCTTCGCTGTTCATCACCTTCTCGTAAACCTTGGACTGGTTGCAAATGGAAAACATGTCGACGGTCCTTTTTTAAAACTGCATGTTGTTGGATTCCTATCAACTTCACGAAGAATCCTGTTATTGTTCCTTTCTTGCCCAATATTCACCCTATTCTGCCGTTCCTCAGGTCTAGTACTAAGTCCATTAGTTCTAAATCGTTAGTGGATGTTGACAAACACTAAGGAATGTGGATGGCGGCTTCTCGGAAATCTCTGGAAAAACCAGTGGCGTATCATTTTTTTATCTGAAAATATTCAGTCTCGCTGCAGTACGGACGCCACTGGTAGAATAAAAAAATTATATTATGCAAAAAGTGCTCCTTGACGTTCAAAACCTATGTCTCAAATTTCATGAAAATATTTCAAGCAGTGTGAAAGTTATTAATAAAAAACCTTTTTTTTTCTATAATTTTAACGTATCTCGGAGAGGAAACATTTCTCGACATATGTTTATATGACAAACTAGGGCTTATTTTTGATGTAGAATACGTGGTTAAAATTTCTTGGTTACGATCTGGACCACCCTGTATACGTGTATATGTGGGTATATTATTTCCATATTTGAGACAGAAATAGCAAAAAAGTGGAATAATAACTGAAAGTTGAGTCCGTCTAACATTATTCTATGAAAGTAGCGGAACAGAAAATTTAATTTATTATGAAAAAAATTCAAATCATGTATTGACATATATACAAGGTGACAAGAAAAACTTCGGACAAATTTTGCTGTGGTCTGGAACAAAAGAATTTCAGCGGAGCCAAACAATTTTTATTCTATTGGTTTCTCTACACTTTCCTGTACTAATATGTGAATTTTCAGTTTGATATAATTTCATTTCACAGATTTTTAGAATTTCAAACAAACGTAGTGCAATTTTGGAGCTGTTGCGTCAAGGTAGGCGTCAATGCGAAATTGTTCATTTGCTCAATGTGCCTCGACAAACCGTGTCCGATGCAATTCGTCGTTTCAAGGAGCTTGGCCATGATGGTCGTCGTCCAGGAAGTGGTAGAAAACGCACTGTCAATACACCTAGCAATCGCAAAATCGTCAAGAAGCGAGTCATTCGAAATCCGAGGGTTTCCATGAGGAAAATAGCCTGTGAGATCGTTATCAACCGCTAACCAGTCCGTCAAATTGCCAAAAAGGAGCTCAACCTCAAGCCATACAAGCTCCAAAAAGTTCAACTCCTCACGGAGGAAAACAAGCGCGTACGATTCCAAAGGTACCGCCAACTCCTTCGTCTCGCCGCCGGTCAGCAATGGGAGCGAATTCTCTTCACAGACGAGAAGCTTTTCACCGTAGAACGATCCCACAACCACCAAAACGACAGAGTCATGGTCTGGGGCGGAATTTGCGGCATTTTCGTGGTCAAGTGCGTGGTACTTCCGTGGGCCAAGCAGCACTTCGGCGATACGCATTGGAACTTCCAACAAGACACCGCACCGGCTCACAGAATAGCCGCCCTACTCGCCGGATCTCAACCCAATGGACTACATCGTGTGGTCGATTTTGGAACACAGGGCTTGTGCTAAAAAACAGAAAAATTTGGAGTCGCTGAAGCAATCTCTGCGCCGGGAATGGAAGCGATTAACGCCCGAGGAGCTGCGCTGCGGCCCATTGCCGAAAATTTCAAGAAGCGTCTGAAGCTGTGTATCGCCGCCAAAGGAAGCCACTTCGAAACGGCTTAGATATATCATCAAAAAATGTTCAAGCTATTATTAATAAGAATAAATGGCAGAGTAATTAATAACATCAGATATGCGGACGATAAGATTCTGCTATCGGAAAGTTTAGAAGACCTACAGTTCCTCCTCAACAGTGTACACAAAGTCGGCAGAGAGTTCGCCCTAAACATGAATATATCGAAAACAAAGTTCATGGTCATAAGCAAACACAACGTTGAAAATGCCTGTTTATATTTGGACGGACATCAGATAGAAAGAGCACATGTTTTCAAATATCTAGGATGCTGGCTGAACGACAATTGGGATCCTGATAAAGAAATAAAAATTAGAATCGAGGTCGCCAGAAATACTTTTCAAAGAATGAAGTCCGTTCTTTGCAATAGCCATCTAAACGTCAACACACGATGGCGGGTGATCAAAAGCTATATTTTACCTGTCCTATTGTACGGGGTGGAGGGGTGGACTTTGAAACTCTCAGCTATGAATAAAATAGAGGCGTTTGAGATGTGGCTGCACCGAAGAGTGTTGAAAATACCCTGGACTGATAAAGTTACAAATGAGGAAGTTCTCCGACGAGCGAACATGGAGAGAGACCTGTTGAACACGGTGAAAAGGAGGAAAGCATCTTATTTTGGTCACATTTTCAGAAATGAGAAATATGCTTTACTTCAGCTGATAGTCGGGGGCAAGATCGAGGGTAGACGTGGTATTGGTCGAAAAAGATTTTCTTGGCTGCGTAATCTGCGTCAGTGGTTCAAAATTAAAGACGCAGCAACTCTAATCCATAAGGCTCGGGACAGAGAAGCTTATCAGATGATGGTCGCCAACCTCTGCTAGGAGAAGGCACTTCAAGAAGAAGAAGCTATTATTATTTTTTGTTGTTTTGTTCAATTTCTTCTGTTTAATAAAATTAAATGGAAAAGAGTTTGTCCGAGGTTTTTCTTGTCACACTGTACATATATTTTCGAAGAGCTGATTTTTTTCATATCATAGGATCAAAAAAAGATACCATTCGTATTTAAAATCAGGAGGTTGTTTTTTCTTTCAAGAGATAAAAAAAAACTGAATACAGTGTCGTATTGCTCATGAAAAAGTGCCTGTGGAAAGTTTTTGCTGTTTTTAGATATTTTAGAAAATAAAGAAATTATATAAATGGATTTTATCGTCTGTGTGAATAATTAGGGAAAGATTTTGCGGCATGCAGACAAATTTTGTGGAAGACGCAGGTTCGATTCCTGCTCGGTGTGTGACTTTTTCCGGAATTTCACAAAATTTGCCTGCATGCCGCAAAATCTTTCCCTAAAGAAATTATGGCACATTTTCGAAATCGCCAAAATATGAGAATTTCGTTATATCTTCGAAACAAATAAAGATACCGTGAAACGGCTTTCAGTTATGGAGTTTTCATGAAAATCGAGCCAAGGACTCCTTTCAACATTTTTACCTATTTAGCCTAGAAGTAACAGATACTGCCAAAATCAGGCAATTTGGGTGACCCTCCAACTGTAATAAAATGTGTTTAACATACAATTAATAGTATTTTTCAATTTCGTCTCAATTTAATCAGCTCTTCAACTAGCTGATAACTATCTCCTCAACAGGCATGCAATTTTGTCGTAATCCCCAATAAACCACACAACAGAATTATAGCATACTTTTTTGTGACAAAAATGAAGCAATCTGTTTGTTGTTTGTTTGTTTCAGCCGCCCGCGCCATTTAAATAGCTGATCGTGACAGATCGTTGACTGGTCTATTCGCGATTCAAGGGTCTACACTCTACATCACGAAGCTACCTGAGTGGGTAAGATTTGTAAACATAAGGTTATTTGCGAGGAAAAATGACGATGGAAAGTGAAAAGAGTGTGTTTCTTAACATTCGTGAATATTTCCGATATCTGGAATCGACTCCAAATGGTAGGAACGTATTAGAAGGCGAGTTCATTGAAATTTAAAATCATCAGAACTGAACTGGGTGATTGTAATACTACGGAATAAAAATGTAGTAAACATTTTTGCAACGTTGTGACGTTCTTTGAATTCTCTAATAAATTAAGTCTCAATCAAAATGGAAAGTACATCAGATTGAAATGCATTTACTATTTTGTGTGTGGATGTCAGAAACAAGTATTGGTTTCCTAAAATATTGTGCATTCTTCACATTCAATAGACTAAAGTATATGTAAATGTTCGCGAAACGGATCGATCTTTTCACCTCAGATTAATGTATGGAAACGTTTGGCAATACGGTTTTTTGAATCTATGTCCAGTTCATTCATTGATTACGTACCGCCTAGGAGCATAGAATAACTGGAGAGAAGGCTCCCCTACGAAAATGAACTGCCAAAAACGTCCGAAATTGTCAGTTCGCCGCAAGGTCACGAGATGGCGACAACGTCGTTCGTTGCTACAACATGGCTATCCTTAATAAAATTATCTTTAATGGTTATTAGTTGTTATTACTTATTAGGTCCCATTTATTACTATATCATAATATATATTCTTTTGAAAGAAAGCAATACATAGTGTAGCGGACGAAATCCTCCTGAATACGTCTCTGGACTCTCTGATTCCACGTACGGAACTCGAGAAGCCTCCGGAAACTATCTGGACTATTCTAGAAACAGAGCCGTATCCATATATAAAGACGCGCACGATGGGGACGGTCAGTTACTATCTGAATAGAGCCGAATCGAATTGTGAATCGCGAATTCAGAGTTGTGAATATAAATCAGCATTATTAGCAACTTTTTAAATACATCAGTATTAGTTATTGTACATAAATTAGTGTGTAAGTTAGTGGTATTGGAAATAAATTAGACGTTTAAATTCAGCAGACGATTTGTTTAACCCCGAGAACGTTACATTGGTGTCAGGTGTGGGGTCAATTGAACTGCTGTGCTAATTGAATTGTGGACTTCATTGTGGAACTTTTGAATGCCGACAACAAGATCGCAGAAGGAGAAACTGGACCAGGCGAGTATGAAATTCTTCAAGCAAGCCTTTGAACAAATGAGATAGAAAATGGAAGAGAATTCTCGAGAAATGAGCTCGAAATTGGAAGAAAAAATGGATGAGAATTCTCGAGAAATGAGTTCCAAAATGAACAATTGTAATGAATTGGTGAGTCAAATCGCAAGTACATTGGATGAGAAAATGGAAACCATCAAGGAAGTTATAATAGACGAAGTGAATGAAAAATTTGATAAAGTCGACGAAAAATTTGATAGGGTTGATGAAAAATTTGACGAAGTAATTGATGAGGTGAATGGTAGATTTGAAGAAATATCAGGAAATATTGAACAACATGCCAAGTTGATAGAGTCCCTGAAGAGAACATCACATGGAAAAGAAACTCTAGCCTCACCATCCAATAACTTCGTGAAATCAGAAAACAACACAGAAAGGAATAAAATGAAGATTAAACCTCCAACTTTTGACGGCAAAACAACTTGGTGCACGTACCAGAAGCAATTTGAAGCAGCAGAATGCCAATGGTTGGGGAGAGGAAGAGAAAGCGACAGCCTTGATTGTTGCACTGAGGGGAGATGCATTGAATATTCTTCAGACAGTTCCTGCAAGCCTACAAGGTAATTACGAGGCTTTGACAACTAAACTCCAAATGAGATATGGTGATGCGCACCCCCAACAAGTGTATCACGCACAGATCAAGAGTCGCCAGCAGAGGAGTACAGAAACGTTGCAGGAATTTGAAGCCGATATAGCAAGGTTGGTGAGACTGGCATATCCTACAGAACCGGATAGCTTCCTGGAACAGCTCGCTATCCAGACCTTTGTTGATGGTCTGAGAGATATGGAAACCCAACAGACAATACGAGTGGCCCGACCCAAGACTCTGGATGACGCCCTGGCCTTTGCATTAGAGTTTGAAGCTGCCAAACAAGCTTCGCACAGGGGACACAGCAAGGTGAGGCGCACTGTGGATGATTCCTCGGTCAGCGATGAAATCATAGAAGAGGTACTACGCCGAGTTCGTCGAGAGCGACGGAATAGAGGACTAAGACCAAGATGCTGGAATTGCGGTGGAGAAGGACATATTCGGCGCTACTGTAAAGAACCAGCTAAACGTCAGGAACAGGAAAACTAAAACGGGTTGGTGAGAAGGGGCATAAACCGACCCGCCATGACAATGCCCCAGAAGTCATAACTCAGACCATCTCTCCAAGTATTTATGTCGACGGTAAAGTTGATGGGCGGTCGGTTAAAATGTTAGTCGACACAGGCGCAACCCGGACCATAGTAAAGCCAGGAATAGTTGAAAGGAAGGAAAAAATCCGACAAACAATGGTCCGTTTACGAACAGCTACTGGAGAGGACGTATCAACACATGGAGAGAAAAGGATTGTCCTGAGCATTGGAGACATAACTCTCGAACATGAGGTGCTGGTAGCAGATATCATGGAGGAAGTCATCTTGGGAATGGATGTCATCAAAGGTTATGGCTTTCAGATGGATATGAGGAACGATATCTTGAGAATTGGAAGTCTGGAAATCCCATTCTTGAGATGTGAAGGTGCATCAATTCGAGTCTTGCTCAGCGAAGATGTTGACCTAGGTGGCCAGGCAGAAACGATAGTGAAGGGGTACTTAGACAGAAACCTTCGGAATAGCGGTATAAGACTCATCGAACCAGCTAGTGAAAATAACCTAGGAAAAGGATTGCTACTCGGAAAAACCTTAGTGAGAGGCGGGAAGGAAGTTCCTGTGAGGATATTGAATACCAACATGTTTCCGGTGACATTAAAGAAGGACACGATTCTGGGAGAAAGCTGCTCCGTGCTTTGTGTGACAGGAGACATTCGGGTTGAACAGAACAAAGGTACCAGAAGGGGGAAGTGTTCGCAAAAATTACTTGAGATACTGACTTCTTCCTACATAGACCTTGACTCAGAACACATAAGCGAGGTAAAGAAATTGATAACTGAATACAGCGACGTTTTTGCTACAGATGATACTCGAATGGGAAGAACAAATGTTGTGAGACATTCGATCAACACTGATAAATCCGGTCCCATTCGCCAACACCCACGAAGACTTCCGATAGCAAAGAAGGGAGAAGCAGAGAATATTATCAAGGACATGCACCAACAAGGAATAAAAGAGCCATCAGATAGTCCTTGGTCATCACCTGTGGTTCTGGTGAAAAAGAAAGATGGCAGCACCAGATTTTGTGTCGATTACCGTCGTCTGAACGAAGTCCTAAGAAGGATTGTTACCCCCTTCCAAGGATTGATGACACTTTGGACACTCTTTCTGGCTCAAGATGGTTCTCCACACTGGACTTGAAGAGCGGGTATTGGCAGGTGGAACTAGATCCCAAGGACAAAGAGAAAACAGCTTTCACCATTGGGACAGGACTGTGGCAGTTCACAGTAATGCCATTTGGTCTATGTAACGCACCTGCGACCTTCGAGCGATTAATGGAAACCATTCTTCCAGGATTATCTTGGAAGACGTGCCTGGTTTATTTGGATGATGTCATTGTTTTTGGTCGGACATTCGAAGAACACCTGATAAATTTAAGAGACGTTCTGGAGAGGCTACGCACTGCAAATTTGAGACTCAGTCCGAAGAAGTGCCACATGTTCAGGAGAGAAGTGAAATACTTGGGGCATGTAGTATCTGAACATGGAATTAGTTCTGACCCAGACAAGGTCAAGGTCGTACAAGAATGGCCGATACCGCAAGACAGGCATCAAGTAAGAAGTTTCCTTGGATTGTGTACCTACTATAGGAAATTCGTTCTTGGGTTTGCCAATATTGCGAAGCCTTTGACGAGACTGACGGAAGATGGAAAGGATTTCAAATGGGATATGGAATGTGGGGATGCTTTCAATCGGCTGAAGCGAGCTCTAACAACGGCTCCTGTTCTGAGTTATCCCCAAGCCAGTGGAAAGTTCATCTTGGACACAGATGCGAGTAACATGGCCATAGGAGGCATATTGTCCCAAATTCAGAATGGCCAAGAAAAAGTAATAGGATATTTCAGCAAGGTCCTGTCAAAGCCCGAACGTAACTATTGCGTTACAAGAAGAGAGCTTCTCGCTGCAGTGAAGTCCATGGAACACTTCAATAAATAACTGTACGGCCGAGAATTTCTTCTCAGGACTGACCACGCCGCTCTGAAGTGGCTTCTACAATTCAAGAATCCAGAGGGTCAGGTTGCCAGATGGATAGAAAGATTGCAGGAATTTTACTGTCGAACATCGTGCAGGAAAAACTCATGGTAACGCTGACGCATTATCTAGGAGACCATGTCCGTCAGATTGCAAGCACTGCAATAAAGTAGAAGAGAAAGAATTCTGCTTGAGAACGACCATCGTGGATATGGACTGGATGCCAGAATCCCTGAAGCGAGATCTAGAAAGTGACCCAGAATTGAAGATGCGGTTGTATTGGAAGATAAGCGGACAGAGACCAAGATGGGAGGAAGTGAGTCATCTGAATCCTAGGGTCAAGTCCTACTGGGCACAGTGGGATTCTATCATTTTGGAGGATGGACTGCTGAAAAGGTCCATCGAAAATGACGAAGGTACCGCAGCAAGGAAACAGCTGATAATTCCCAGGAGTCGAGTGAGAGAGGTTTCAGGGAAGTTACATGACGGAACTTCCGGTGGCCATTTCGGTATCAAAAAAACGCTAGGAAAGGTTAGATAGCGTTTTTACTGGGTCAACTGCAAAGAAGATGTTGAAAACTGGTGCCGGAAATGCAGATTATGTGCCTCATCGAATGGCCCGAGGGGAAGTCGTAGAGCTCCAATGAAGCAGTATAACGTGAGGAGTCCTCTGGAACGAGTTGCCATCGATATTGCAGGTCCATTCCCCAAAACCGCAGATAGGGAATAAGTTCATACTGGTTGCGATGGATTATTTCACCAAATGGGTTGAAGCTTATGCTATTCCAAATCAAGAGGCCTCGACAGTGGCGGATGTTCTGATTGAGGAGATGTTTAGCCGATTTGGTGTGATTCTCAAACTTCATTCGGATCAAGGACGAAACTTTGAGTCTAGCCTGTTCCAGAATGTATGCCAATTACTCGGAATCAAAAAGACAAGGACCACTGCGCTTCACCCACAGTCAGATGGCATGGTCGAAAGAATGAATAGAACTGTGGGAAAATATCTGGCTAAAGTGGTCTCTGATCACCAAAGAGACTGGGACAGGTATCTCCATCTGTTTACTATGGCCTACAGGTCGTCAGTGCAAGAATCGACTGGAGAGACACCAGCCTGTATTATGTTCGGCCGAGAAATAAGGTTGCCTTGTGACCTGGAGTTTGGATGCAAGCCTGGAGCGGAGATAGCTGGTGAGGACTACGCGAGCCTCTTGAAAGGTAGACTACATTACATCCATGAGAAGGTCAGACAGAACCTCCAAATAGCGAGTGACCGAATGAAGACTCGGTATGACAGCAAAGCTGCAGAAGGTGGTTCCAATGTGGGAGACCTAGTCTGGCTGTACAACCCCCAGAGGAAGAGGGGTTTATCACCTAAGCTGCAGAAGGATTGGGAAGGGCCATACAGAGTAGTAAAACGAATCAACGATGTAGTGTACCGTATCCAGAAACTACCCAGAGGCAAAAAACGTGTGGTCCATATAAATCGTCTAGGCAAATATGAGGCAGACTACGAAGAACATGACGAAACCCATCTGATAAGAACGACTTTTCGGAAAGCGGAGCATGAGGAGATGAGTTTGGACCTATTCATGGCAAACTACGGTGGAACCGGAAAGGCAAGATTCGGAGTAACCATCGAGAAACAGCAAGATCTCTTCTCTATATCTGAAGACTATTCACTAGCCCATTGTGTCTCGGAAGACCTGCGTATGTCGAGAGGAATAGCATTCGTCTTCCGGAAGAAATTTGGCCGTGTATCAGAACTCCTGAAACAACATCCTCGTACTGTGAAAACGCTGAGGTTGGCTGATGGCCAGCGTTACCTCTTCTACCTGGTAACCAAGAGATTCTCCGACAACAAACCTAGCTACAAAAGTATGTGGGACACCCTGTTGCAGCTGAGAGACGAGCTCACCAAGTTGAAGGTGAAAAAGCTAGCTGTGCCAAAGTTGGGTTGTGGTTTAGATCAGCTCAACTGGAGAATCGTTCGAAGTATGCTTGAAGTCATTTTCCATAAGACCGGAATGAAGATACTGGTCTGCAGTTTCAACCCGAGCGGATATACGCCGAAGAAGAAGATAGTGGAATGCTTTTTCGGACAACAGGGGTGCTGTAGAAAAGGAGACGCCTGTAGATTCAGCCACACCATCCAGGGTGTTCGGGGTCCGAACGTCTTAAGGGGGGGCAGTGTAGCGGACGAAATCCTCCTGAATACGTCTCTGGACTCTCTGATTCCACGTACGGAACTCGAGAAGCCTCCAGAAACTATCTGGACTATTCTAGAAACAGAGCCGTATCCATATATAAAGACGCGCACGATGGGAACGGTCAGTTACTATCTGAATAGAGCCGAATCGAATTGTGAATCGCGAATTCAGAGTTGTGAATATAAATCAGCATTATTAGCAACTGTGATCAATAAGGGCCAGCCAGCTTTCTTAACATGCCAGAGAATGGTCGGAAGAACGTTTGGGCTTAAACCGAAACTGACCAACTGGTTCTAGAAATCCATCGTTCGGCCAATCATTAGCTATGCAGCTCTCATTTTGTGGCCGAGAGCAAAACTAGTGTCAGGGCAATCAGCCCTGGAAAAACTACAACGAACAGCAAGTCTATCTATCACAGGAGCAACACGCTCTTGTCCAACTGTTGCCATGCAGGACATCTTGTATCTGCCTCCCCTAGATATCTTTCAGGAAAGTGAGGCGGCCAGGTGCGCTCTCAAGGTGGCAAAAGAACAAGAACTGAAACCTTCGCATTCTAAATGAGTGCAAAGGGCTCCAGGATGTGGTCACAGATAACCTACCACTGAGACTCGAGTTTCAGAAAAACTTCACCACGACATTTCCACGTCGTGAACAATGGGCCAATAATGAAGTGGCTTTCCCCAGGTGGTCTGCGGTATTCTATACCGATGGCTCGAAAACCGAAGATGGGCGAGTGGGAGCTGGCGTACACGGTCCCTTGGTCCAATTAGCCATACCTATGGGTTCTTGCCCTTCGGTATTTCAAGCAAACACATTTGCCATTAGGGAATGCGTTGCGCTGTGTACAAGACGCAACTACCGGAGGGCAAGAATATACATAATATCGGATAGCAAAGCAGCCCTGCTAGCGCTTGACTCCCCACTAGTTAGGTCAAAGTTAATCTGGGAATGTAAAACGTCCCTCAACACACTCGGAGAAAGAAACCAGGTCAACCTTATTTAGGTACCTGGCCACTCCGGGATAGATGGCAATGAAGCGGCAGACCGACTTGCCAGGGAAGATTGGTCTATTCCCTTCACCGATCCAGAGCCATTTTGTGGCTTCCCAGCCAGCCATCTAGCGATGGCAGTTAAGGAATGGGAACAAAAGATTAAGCTCACGTTCTGGCAAACGATCAATGGCCAAAGACCGGCCAAGTCATTTCTCTCCTACTCGACGATCTGGACTAAAAAAGTTCTCTCACTCAGTAAACAGGAACTGAGGAAACTGACAGGCGCACTCACGGGACACTATCCCGTGAGGTATCACCTGAAGAACATAGGTAAGTCGCTAGAAGACACATGTCGTTTCTGTCAAGAAGCCACTGAGACAGCCAAGCACTCGTTATGCGAATGTGAAGCTGTTCATCGGAAAAGACTACAACACCTTGGCTTCTGGTTTCTAAAGCCGGAACAAGTGATGGATGTAGCCCCCAGAAAGGTGATAAAGTTCATGGAGACACTATTGCCTGACTGGTAAACAGCGCGGGGATGCACAATAGATCTTAAGGTCAAGGTGCATGAGGTCTATCAAGTTGGCCCGGAAGTTTCAGCATTTCTTAGAAAAAAAAATTATACGGTAAATGCTAGCTAAATGCTGATAAATGCTGTGGAAAAAAATTAATTATCTTCGCTAGTGGTGGAAAAATCGATGATTGAATTTTCCGGGCCAACTTATGTGCAGCCCGGAGACATCGGCATTTTTCATCGAAATGCTGACAAAGATTAATGCTAGCGAAATGCTGATGAATGCTGAAAAAAAAATCGAAATATCTGTGACCGTAGTGGAAAAATTGAAGGTTGAATTTTCCGGGCCAACTTATGTGCAGCCCGGAGACATCGGCATTTTTCATCGAAATGCTGACAAAGATTAATGCTAGCGAAATGCTGATGAATGCTGAAAAAAAAATCGAAATATCTGTGACCGTAGTGGAAAAATTGAAGGTTGAATTTTCCGGGCCAACTTATGTGCAGCCCGAAGACATCGGCATTTTTCATCGAAATGCTGAAAAAAATTAATGCTAGCGAAATGCTGATGGATGCTGAAAAAAAAATCGAAATATCTTCGACCGTAGTGGAAACAGCGGCGTAGCTACGTGGGTGCAAGGGTGTGCAGTGCACCAGGGCCCCCGACCTCAGAGGGCCCCCAAGCGCTGACCATCAAATCGCGTTTGAACTTAAAAAAAATTCAAACTTCGATTTTTCTCTGTGATCTATTATGTGAATAACATTGTTTTTATTATATTCAGTTGATGAATCTAGGGATTTATTGCCAAAATTCACTGGTGAATCGGACACCTATCTAAAAAAACTAAATCCGACCAGATGGTCCAGTACGGTTAACATAATTTCGGCAATCAAATTTCATTCGTGCATTAGCTGAAATAGAAGAATAAATTCTTGCAAATAAGAGCGAAAACAAGAAGAAATTGAAAAAAAAAGTTGAATTTTGAATTTATTTTCCTCGGCGATTTAATGCACCGCATTCTCAATGATATCAATTATGCATCTGAAGTATTACAAAAATGCGATGTCAGTTTGGACGACGTATGCAGAGCTTTAGAAGAGACGAATACAAAGAAAAAAATTTATAGGAGTGACTTCGAGTCCTTCAAGTGCAAGGCTAGAGAAAATGTCATAGCATGTGGTAAAGATCCCCATTTCGAAGAAAAGAGACAAAAAAAAGATAAAAAAATATTTCGATGAATTAGCTTTCGATCACCGATTTCGAAGCAGGGGAAAATTTTCCGAAATAAATATTTTCAATAGAGTGCTCGATACAATAATTTCTTAATTTTAGAAGTCGCCTTCTTATATTTTGGTTGCAGTTTTCAACAAACTGCTAAATCATTGGAACCTATTATCTATATATATAAAAGAAAGATGTTGGTTACACCATTTATAACTCGAGATCGGATGGACTGTTTGTTATGAGACTTCATATATGGATTCGTCTGAGGTCTGGTTGTGATAAAATACAATAAAACTTGGGAAATATCGATGAAAATTTTGCTTTTACAGGAAATGCTTTTCCTTCTTTAGAGTAAGGCCTCTAGATGACGCTACAGTTACAGTAACGCTACAGCTTATTCGTAGGTACTTCTCGCCGACTTGGCGTTCTTACGACTTCAGATGGCGCTATTCACACATTATGACTTATTATTGATGAGTTATTATTATCAGTTGTTTTTACAGTTTTGCTTATTAATAACGACGTTAGCAAACATTTTCCTGTCCATGAATTTTAGTTATTACAATAAAACTGAAGTGAAAAGTAATAAAATCGAATATTTGGCAAAGAAGAATTCTGTGATATCTGTCATTGATATCTGCGCTGTTGACCAAAACAAACTATTTTGGCGTAGGAGTACAGATCTCTTGTTACGGTATAGAATTTCAAGTTGTTAATTCGAAACATTTCCTAAATCATTCAAAATTTTGTCATATAGATTTGTTTACATTTTTTTCTCATCATGCTTAGATTATTATAATTCCTCAAAATTCCCTGGTACGTGGTTATCGAATGTCGATGCGCATGTGATACGAGGGATAATTTTTTGTGGTTGAAATCAGGTTTATATTCACATGTCGCAAATGATTCTTTCTTTTAGAAAATTAACTTGAAGAAGTCGGAGTGAATAACGGTTGTAATTATATTAGTAGAGATTTTGGTAAGCCGAGAATTCCGATTGCTTTTGCCACCAGATTGTTACGGTTTATGCCGGATTGGCCTTGTTAGATTTTTGAAAGACTGAGGGTAAGAAATTTCAATTGGAAAAACTGTAGAAATGGGTATCGAATATACTCCTATCCTTTAGATTCATCAACCCCCATTGAATTCTGAAAATTCACGAGTTAGAGTTGAATTTTGCTGGTTTGGCGCTGAAGTCCTGTTTTATGAGATCTTTGGATCCCCCTCGAATTTCAAGAAATTGGAAATTATCATTGAATACTGCCACCACGAGGTTCTGTCAGCTGTCACCTGGATTTTCACACTGCCAAGTCGACCGAGTGCATTGTGCCTTGTTAAGTTAAGTAATTGCTACATTTAAGATCCTGAGAATTGCTATTTCTTCGTCATTTTTTTTATTCAATTATTTTTTGTTAATGACACATTCATGTCAAAATTCATTCATATTTTTTTGTAATAACCTTAAATATAATATTTTTTTATTCCTACAATTAGAGAACTCACAACCTGGTAATTAAACGATTTTGGATATTTTTGGGTATAATTGCAGTTCACTATCTGAGAGAACTTAGGTACTGTAAATTTGAACATATGTACATGCCCATGCTGTTTTCAATGAATGACAGAGAATTGTAGTTGGAGATATAAGATAGAATTATAATAGATATAATTAAAATTGTGTTTCTTTAATTAGGTTCAATTGGTCAAAAGACCATAAACAAATAACGTAGTGCTCAAACAACGTTATATAATAATAATACTGATTTCTTGAGGTTGATGGGTTATTTGAAAAGCGATTTGTATTATATTCATGAGAATGTGAATTTGGCCTAGTTCGATCTCTACTTACAGAACGGTCTCTATAATTTATATGAGAACCAACAGTATGAGCTCTATGAGGTGATCTATTATAGTTCAAAGACTGATGTTCATAATTAGTGTCAAAGTTTCGTCTACCATCTAAAGAACTACAACAGTGATGTGAAAATCTATCTCTTGAACCTGATTTGCTCTTACTAGTATGTCTATTTCGGGAATTAGATCTAGATCTCGATCGTGATTTTCTAGTGTTACTTTGTAAATAACTAATCTCGGGTTCTGAACTTAATGATTTCCTTGAAAGAACTGAGGATTCGTCAGAAAATTTAACATGTTTATTTATATCACTATTATCTACCTTTTTCTGAGAATGGTACTCTAAATCAAATTCAACGGCATTTTCATTGAAACGAGGAGCAACAAAATTACTAACCGAACGTTTCGTATCTTCGAATTTTCTACCTAATGTAACTAACTTGCTAATGGAGTCAATGTCTTCAATAAGTCCAAAGCTAATCTGATATTCTGGTCTAATTCGAGTTTTAATCATTTCTAGCTTCATACTTTCACTGACGGAAAATGATAGGAAACTAAATAAACGTTGCATCTTTGCTACATAAATTGCAATAGATTCTTGTTCGCCTTGTGTTCGAGCTTTTATTTGTTCAAAAATTTTTCTATCACCATCTCTAAAATATTCTTCACGAAATAACCTCATTAAATCTGACCAAGAATTCGCCTGATTTTTAACTGATCTGTAATAAATTAATGCTTCGCCCTCAAAAAATTCAAAAGCACGACGAAATAGTTGATCATCTGTGACCCCTCGAGCTTCCGCCATTTCTCTAATATTTTCAGAAAAAGCATTGAAACTCAATGAATCATCTTTTCCTGAGAACTTGACTTTAAAATCTTTTATGCTTAATTTTGGATCTAGCAAACTTAAGTTCTCTAATATGTTAGCAACTTGTGCAGTAGAACATGTGGGTGGTGATGTTGGACTTTGTTGACTGGAGGTATTATTCATTGACGTAGATGATTTCGGTGTTGAACATAATTTTTGGCTTAATGATTGTTGTTCAAAAACTACATCTACGGGTATATCGTCTGTTGACACAGATAATGCTTCTACTTTTTTTGTGAATTGTAATACTAACTTTAATGTTGATGTCAAAAGTTGTGCTTTAAGTTCTTCATCTTCAGCGTCAAGTGGTTTTATAAGTTTAATCCGATTTAGCAAGTGACCTAATTTTGATCTTATTTTACGTTGCCATGAATTCGTGACAGATTCTGACAAATTTGCTTCAACTTCTACAAGCTTTTTCCTACATATCGCTAATTCTGATTTACAATCGCCTTTATATACTTTAGCGAAATGTTGGCCTTCTCTTTCTAATTTAAGAAGACTACGTAAGGTTGAAATGAGTTCTGTAACCGTACCTACTGGATTAACACCTCTCAAGGAGATTTCAAATTCCAACTCTTCCTTGATAAGTCTATCGGGATCTATTTTCAAGGTATTTGATGCCATTTTTATTCAAAATAAGTTTAAAGTGAGAAAAATTATGACGTAATAAAAAAAAGCGCTTTGTATAATAACAAACATTCAGTGCTCCAAATGAAGATACCAATAATAATGTATATCAATGTTAATGATTACGTAAAAAAAAAACCTAATAATTTGAGGAAAAAATATATGGTAAGTACAACAAAAACTCACAAAATTTGGTCCAGATAGAATATAGAAAAAAAATTGGTCTTACTCAAGTTCCTGAAGTAATCCTGTTCAAAAGTCTCTGATATAATGTGTCCAATTCGTATTGCTATTTCCTTCACAAAAATCCTGACAAAATTCCTGGATTCCTGGACAATTAGAGCTTGTTGGGCGCCAAAATTATATAACGTTGTTTGAGCACTACGTTATTTGTTTATGGTCTTTTGACCAATTGAACCTAATTAAAGAAACACAATTTTAATTATATCTATTATAATTCTATCTTATATCTCCAACTACAATTCTCTGTCATTCATTGAAAACAGCATGGGCATGTACATATGTTCAAATTTACAGTACCTAAGTTCTCTCAGATAGTGAACTGCAATTATACCCAAAAATATCCAAAATCGTTTAATTACCAGGTTGTGAGTTCTCTAATTGTAGGAATAAAAAAATATTATATTTAAGGTTATTACAAAAAAATATGAATGAATTTTGACATGAATGTGTCATTAACAAAAAATAATTGAATAAAAAAAATGACGAAGAAATAGCAATTCTCAGTATCTTAAATGTAGCAATTACTTAACTTAACAAGGCACAATGCACTCGGTCGACTTGGCAGTGTGAAAATCCAGGTGACAGCTGACAGAACCTCGTGGTGGCAGTATTCAATGATAATTTCCAATTTCTTGAAATTCGAGGGGGATCCAAAGATCTCATAAAACAGGACTTCAGCGCCAAACCAGCAAAATTCAACTCTAACTCGTGAATTTTCAGAATTCAATGGGGGTTGATGAATCTAAAGGATAGGAGTATATTCGATACCCATTTCTACAGTTTTTCCAATTGAAATTTCTTACCCTCAGTCTTTCAAAAATCTAACAAGGCCAATCCGGCATAAACCGTAACAATCTGGTGGCAAAAGCAATCGGAATTCTCGGCTTACCAAAATCTCTACTAATATAATTACAACCGTTATTCACTCCGACTTCTTCAAGTTAATTTTCTAAAAGAAAGAATCATTTGCGACATGTGAATATAAACCTGATTTCAACCACAAAAAATTATCCCTCGTATCACATGCGCATCGACATTCGATAACCACGTACCAGGGAATTTTGAGGAATTATAATAATCTAAGCATGATGAGAAAAAAATGTAAACAAATCTATATGACAAAATTTTGAATGATTTAGGAAATGTTTCGAATTAACAACTTGAAATTCTATACCGTAACACTCTTTAGATTCCGTTGAGATATCTCAGTTCTCTTAAAAAGTTTCGTTCTTACGACTTCAGATGGCGCTATTCACACATTATGACTACAGTGATTATGACTTATTATTATCAGTTATTTTTACTGTTTTACTTATTAATAACGTTACTACACCAAAACTGGAGTGAAAAGTGGTAAAATCAAATCAAGAATTCTGAGATACCTGCCACACTTATATCTGTGTTCTGTGTTCTTCTTCTGGATTCTGTGTTGCCATCGTTTTGTCAAGGACGCAAAGTTTGGTTAAGTGAAAACCGTTAAGTGAGTGAATTTCAATTCGAATTTTCAGTGTCTTTGGTGTTTGTATTTGCATTTGTAAACCTAAAGTGGATCAGTGGTAATTGATCATTGGAACTATCGTGGACATATGTAAGTATTGAATGCTTCTTTCCCACATTTTGATTTGTAACAATTTGTTTTATTCTCCAGTGTTATAGATACAAGGCCAGATTCACCATCGAATTGGATCATTGCAACCACATCAGGATGCACAGCATAAATTCCTCCAAATTTACTTCATGGGCAATATGGATGATCAACTCGATCAACGGCAAACTATTAATGCATCAGTGAGAAGAATAATTCTTCAAGAACTGCAGCAAATGCTTCATGATAATCATGCATTGGTTCAATTGTTTAAAACTGCTTTGGAACGCATGCCAAGTGACGATCACAAGGTTGTGATTAGAGCAGATAAACGACCTGTCGGAGCACATGCACGCCAATTCAATGCTCCAACAATAGACGAAGTGGCAATTGTGATTGTAGGAGAAAATTTGGATACTCGGGATATTATTCTGACACGTCGCAATACAGGAGAATTGCAACGAATATATGAAACACACCGTTCATATGATGCTCTGCAATACCCCCTCATGTTTTGGAGTGGAGATGATGGATATCACTTCAATATCAGGATGATAAATCCATCGAATGGTGAGTACCTATATTTGAATTTGAAAAAATCCAAAACAGTACTTCAGTATGGGTATTTATTCAAGTAGAAACCCAGCCCTTTCGACAAATTGTCATCATCAGGATTTCCTGGAAGGGTAGCTATGGTTATTACAAAGCAAGTAAAACAAACCTAGATAATTACCTGTCCAAGTAGTGTTGGGTACGTCTTACAAGAGGCGGCTCATTTGTCCCGTACACGACGAAGAAATGTAAGAGCGGCTCATTTTTATAAAATGTACCACCTCAATTCGAGTGTCCCACTATGCCTCGAATCCTCGAGGAGGCCCAAGAGGCGATCGAGGAGAACGCGACAAATGGATCCGAAAGAGGGGGAAGGGATGAAGTCTCTTATGTATGATGAGGGAATGTACTGAACTACTGAAGTGTTTCATGTTCATGACTCATACTCATATTACACAGATGTCATAAATTATGGAATTACGGTTGGTTTTATGGGGCGGCATCTTTGGCTCCTCTTACCGAATATGCAGGGATTTTGTAGGAGTTTCCTTTGATTTTCAACTCAACAGAAAATCAATTTTATTTTCAATCATTGTTTGAAGAGAATATTTATTCTTCAGAGAAGGATCAAAATGCTCAGCACTCGATTATAACCTGCTATTTATTTACTAGAATCTCATGACATTAGCGTGTTAATCTTTCCGATTGAACAATAATTATTAATTATTATTGAGAATTCTGTTCGACACAGATAAAGAAAAATTAATGCACATGAATCGTCGATTCGACGAAAAATTGAACGAATTATTATTATCATTATTGAAGAATGAAAAGGAGGATAATGTCCCTAAGTTGGAACTAGATCTCTACTAGTCCATTTCTCACATTATCATTATTATTATAAAAGGGCGAATGTATTTCAACTCAGTCGACGTTACCCTCCTTTTGCATAGACTTATTTGAAGTGTGACTAGTCATCGAGACCGACCGTCAACGTTCCTACCTCGCCTCAACTACTCGTCGTCAGTCTGTTTCTGTACTACTACAAAATATGTACTACTACAGATTCTGTAGTAGTACATATTTTGTCCCGACTCCCTATCGCGTCATGAACGCCTCGCCACCTCGCCTCATTTGAAGTGGTACACTGTACCGCTTCAGTACAAAAATGAGGCGCCTCTTACAAACTCAATTTTGAGTCGTGTACTACCCAACACTATGTCCAAGAGTTATACCCACACTGAAGTACCGTTTGATTATTTTTAAAATATTCATTGTGCAAAACCATCTTCTGATTATCTATATTAGAATAGAATGTCTATTTTATACTAATTTGCATTATTTGATTTCAGGTCAGGAAACTACCAAGAAAGTTAGCTCGATGAATTATTATGCATTCCGTTTGATGATCCGTCAAAATGCTGATAACTATTTGCTGAGATTTCGTCGTTTGCTGCAGCAGTATTGTGTGGACATGTATGTTAAAATAGAAACAGAGCGCCTCACATTCATCAGAATGAACCAGTCTAAACTACGTTCAGAGGAATATATTCATTTACGGGATGCAATCAACACCGAAGGAGATGCAGCTAATGTAGGTCGATTGACAATTTTACCAGCAACGTATATTGGCAGCCCGCGTCATATGCATGAATATGCACAAGATGCAATGACATATGTTCGTAATTATGGTCGCCCTGATTTATTCATTACATTTACATGCAATCCGAAATGGGATGAAATCACTCAGCTGCTACTTCCCGGACAAACATCAAGTGATCGACATGACATCACTGCACGTGTCTTCAAACAAAAAGTGAAGTCGCTAATGAATTATATCACTAAACATCATGTCTTTGGGGATACTCGATGCTGGATGTATTCAATTGAATGGCAAAAGCGAGGCCTCCCACATGCACACATTCTCATCTGGTTAGTAGAAAGAATTCGACCAGACCAGATAGATGACGTTATATGTGCAGAGATTCCTGATCATGTGAACGACCCTGAACTGCATGATATTGTAGTCACTAACATGATTCATGGACCATGTGGCATCATCAATCCCCAATCACCTTGCATGGTTAATGGAAAGTGTTCAAAGCGTTATCCTCGGGGTTTCACAGAGAACTCCATCACTGGCAACGATGGTTATCCACTTTACCGACGTCGATCACCTGATGATAACGGCAGAACCACCATAAGGAAAGTTAAAGGAAATGATATTGTAATCGATAATACTTGGATTGTTCCTTATTCACCACTTCTTTCCAAAACCTTCAAGGCCCATTGCAATGTGGAGTACTGCAATTCAGTGAAGTCGATTAAATATATCTGCAAATATGTCACAAAAGGCAGTGATATGGCGGTTTTCGGCGTACAAAATCCCAATACCAATGATGAAGTCACGCAGTATCAAATTGGTCGATATGTCAGCTGCAATGAAGCAATTTGGCGTATATTTTCATTTTCAATACACGAACGCCATCCGACTGTTGTACACTTGGCAGTTCATCTGGAAAATGGACAAAGAGTTTATTTCAATTCCTCGAATATAGCTCAACGAGCTGAAACACCTCCAGCAACAACATTGACCAGTTTTTTTTCGATCTGCCAAAGTGATCCGTTTGCACGAAATTTACTTTACTCTGAGATACCACGTTATTATACTTGGAATGCTTCTTCAAAGAAATTTCAACGTCGAAAACAAGGTAACGTGATGCCCAACCATCCAGGTGTGCGTTCTTCTGATGCTCTTGGTCGCATTTACACAGTTCATCCGAAAAATGACGAATGTTTTTACTTGCGATTATTGCTGGTGACTGTTCGTGGGCCAACGTCGTTCCAGTCTCTTCGAACTGTCAATGGTGTTGTATATCCAACATTTCGTGCTGCATGTCAAGAGCTCAATCTACTTGAAAGCGATGCACATTGGGACACAACAATCGCTGAAGCAATTGTTTCTGCATCTGCAAGCCAGATACGCACATTATTTGCCATCATTATTTCTGCATGCTTTCCATCGAATCCATGTGAACTGTGGAGTAAGTACAAAGATGACATGTCCGAAGATATACTACATCACCTTCGTGTCACATCAGGCAATCCTAATCTAGAGATGAATGCAGAGATCCATAACCAGGCTCTGATTTTGATTGAAGATCTTTGTTATCTGATGTCAGGCAATTTGTTGCTTAAGTTGGGAATGCCATCACCTCATCGTGGAACTAATGAAGCTTTCAATCGAGAATTGGAACGCGAACAGGAGTATGATCGAGATGCTCTAAACCACTTAGTGCAAACAAATGTACCACTCTTAAATATCCAACAAAAGGAAGTTTACGATAGGATAATGGGAACAATTCAAGAAGGGAATGGTGGTTTATTTTTCCTCGATGCGGCCGGTGGCACTGGTAAAACTTTATTGATATCAATAATTTTAGCTACGATTCGTGCAAATTCAGAAATTGCAGTAGCAGTAGCTTCTTCTGGGATAGCAGCCACATTGCTAGAGGGATGCAGAACAGCTCATTCTACATTCAAGCTACCGTTAAACCTACAAACAGTAGAATACCCAACATGCAATATTGCAAAGCATTCAGCAACGGCAAAAGTTCTGATAGCAAGTAAAATAATTATCTGGGATGAATGCACAATGGCCCACAAACGAGCATTGGAAGCACTCGATCGGACTATGAAAGACTTGCGCAATGATTCCAGATGTTTTGGAGGCGCATTGATTCTATTGTCTGGCGACTTCCGACAAACATTACCGGTCATTCCAAAATCGACCGCTGCTGATGAAATAAATGCTTGCCTAAAGTCATCGACTTTGTGGCGTTATGTGCAAAAACTGCAATTGACAACAAACATGCGAGTTGCATTGTTAAACGATCCATCTGCCAGAATTTTTTCAGAACAGTTACTGGATATAGGTAATGGTCGTGTGCCTGCCGATCAATCGACAGGTTTGATTTCGCTACCTCGGACTTTTTGCACTTTTGTGTCAACAAAGGATCAACTAATTAGCAAAGTCTTTCCTGATATTATTGGCAACCATAAAAATTTGAATTGGTTAAGTGAACGAGCCATTCTTGCGGCAAAGAACAGAGATGTTGATGAGTTGAATCTGACCATTCAAAATCAAATTATAGGTCAGCTGCATAGCTATAAATCTATAGATAGTGCAACGAATGAGAACGACACAACAAATTATCCAACTGAGTTCTTGAATTCATTGGATATACCTGGTTTGCCACCTCACAATCTACAACTGAAGGTTGGATCTGTTGTCATTATGTTGAGAAATCTTAACCAGCCAAAATTATGCAACGGAACACGTTTAGTGGTGAAAAATCTCAAAAATAATGTGATTCACTCCACAATACTCAAAGGAAAATATAAAGGTGAGGAAGTTCTCATTCCCAGAATTCCGATGATCCCAACAGATATGCCATTTGAGTTTAAAAGAATTCAATTTCCTATTCGCCTTGCCTTTGCTATGACAATCAACAAATCGCAAGGCCAATCATTGGGAGTGTGTGGACTGAATCTAGAAAATAGTTGTTTTTCTCATGGTCAATTGTATGTTGCATGTTCGCGAGTTGGAAAACCTTCTGCTCTATTTATTCTGGCACCAGGTGAAAAAACTAAAAATATTGTTCATCATAAGGTACTTCAATGAGGTAACTGCAGAAAATTAAAAATGTTATGCTTTAATGAAGATGACTTTTTTTCTCATGTAAATATCAATGTAATTAAAATTTTGTATATTTTTACTTTAATTTTGCCTCATTTATCTCCTGCTTGGGAACTTAGCAATGGTAAGTTAATACAACTTAATGTAAAATTGAGGCGAAACAACGTTCGCCGGGTCAGCTAGTTAAATTTAAAAGAGAATTGAAGGCGCCACTTGTAAGAAAAGCGTATTATTCGCTCTCAGAGTTTTTCTGCGACACAAACCTATCTGTGATATGAGTATAGTTTGCTGTAGACTGTAAGTTCATTTTATATCCATATTTATTTTAATAATGTGTTATTTATGCTGAAAATTGACGAGTCCACGCTATTGTATTAAGCCTGTATTACAATAAAGATTTGATTGATTGATTCAAGTTTCGGGTGTATGACTGCAGTCAACAAAATTTTGAATTTTCACCATCATTTCTACTAGATATGTGTAGACGAAAAAACTGTAATTCAAAGCTTCGATCAATTTCAAAGTAAATATTGCGATATGAAAGGGACCAACTTTTAAATTCAAGTTCTTAATATTTATCACCTATTTCTACCTGAATTGAATAAGGCATGGACAATTCATGAATTGTGTATGAAAATAATAAAGAAATACGGAATGCTGGAATGCGATCTAACAGAATATTACTGTTCCATACAATCTTCCTGTCACCTCTGCGCTCTGCAGAAGCTGAAAGATCTTTCAGAAAATTAAGAATAATGTAAAATTATTTGCGGAACACTATGAGCCAAGCTCAACGTCGACATTTATGGCTTATACCTATCGATTGAAAATGAAGCTGCATTAAGTCTCTATTTGAGTAAAGTCATTGAATCTTTCGCAAAGAGTAGGTCTAGAAAGAGGTTGTAAACATATTTTTTCCGAAGGAATAAATGACTTCAAATCTTGACTTGACCTCTAGGTTCGAATCCCCAATAATTAATTTGAATTCATTCCTCGAATAATTTATTCTTATTGTGATTTCACCAAATAATCAATAAAAAAAATAAGGCTAGATGGTCATAGTGACAATGACAATTTTTTGATTGGATATTTGTACATATAGTAAATATCTATAAAAAATGTTTTCAAAGCCCTTTTTTTCATCCACATTAATATAACATTAATATAATGAATTTAATATACCTACTCCAATACATAAATAACAACATAATTTATTCAAGTATATTCCTCAACTGTACCTTCAGTAAGTAGGTAACTTTGCTTCTTCGAAGTATTTATATTTTGACTCGAAAACAATTCATTAAGGGGCCCCTCTTCGATTTTTGCACCAGGGCCCCGGACTATCTAGCTACGCCACTGAGTGGAAATATCGGTAATTGAATTTTCCGGGCCAACTTATGTGCGAAAGCATTTTCCTTCGAAATGCTAACGAAACTTAATGCTAGCTAAATGCTGATGAATGCTGAAGTAAAATTATCTTCGACAGTACTTAAAAAGTCGATGATTAGCCTATATGCAGCTGGTGTAAGTGGACATGAGACTCCGTATTCATATGTATTCATATTCATTTCTCTGGATAAGTTGTGTACGTCGCAGATACATTGGCATATCTATAGAATATAAATATTTTCCAGGAAAAACAAAGAAATCAAAGTAAGTTTTTATATCACAATGAATAAGAGGAAACTAAAATAAAAAATAGCAATAACCAGAGAAAAGGATAATCGTTTTCAAACAGAAAAAAACTAAGAGAGTTGTTGAAACATAATTATCTTCGTCTATGCGACGTTCAGCTTATCTTCAGGTCATCGTATTTTTCTCATTCACCACGTAATCTCTTGGCGAAAGCCACAAAATGACCCACAGAGTTTTTTTCTCCTCCAATGATTTCTATTACACCTCTCAGACAGTAGGTTTTCTCCTGTATATGTATATCATTAGGTATATCAGAGAGTTTACATTTTATATCATTTCCCTTTCATCCGTCCATTCAAGGAATATCAGGAAATACAGTTTGTAATTTATTTCCTTTGAATTGCTTTTGCATTCTGAACAGAATAATTTTTTTCCTTCAAGTGAAAGATGATGATTTGTTTCAAAATAACACACTGAAATTGAAGCCGTTTTAATTAATTCTTTAGATTTACACACAGTGCATAGTACTTCAGTAGTTGCAAAAGTTCCGCTCCATGAGTTTTTTCACAATGGAACTCATATACTTGAGCACTAATTTTTCCTGTAACAAGCTTTTGGAGAATACGCAAAAGAAAATTATTAGTAGTAGTCCGTTCAACTTCACACCAGTTCTCTATTTTGGAATTGAACTCAGAGGAATCACAATATGCTGTACATAGAATTTGCAGGAGACAATCTATCGCACAAGTGTTGGTTATAATATATTTCGAATTATCAATTTTAATCGGCTCCAAATCACTTGCGTTATCATTTCTCAAAAAACCAATTGGAATCATTTGAGATTTATCTGCAAGATTGATGAAAGCCCATGCCTTTTGCGATTCTAAATAGATTTCCTATGGCGATTTTTCTTCCCTCTTTTCTGACCCTCACCGCGCCATTTTTCCACTTACATTTTTCTTCTATTTTTTAGGATTGGCGTCATGACGGCTGTAAATTATGTAAATTATTGCCTCTTTGGACAGCCGTCATGACGCCGATCCTAAAAAATAGTGGAACAGATTGTTCCAGTGCAAGTGTTGAAAGTAATTTTCATAATATAAAAAATAGCATATTTCATAACTTCCAACTTCCTATTAGAGTAGATGACATGGTCAAGAGACATATAGATAGTTTAGAAGAAATTATGCGTATTGCTATCAGTTCAAAAATATCATCAAACATAACTGCTCTTGATGTAAGGCTGAAAAAACAAGCCGATGCGCCGATATGTAATATTATAACAAAATCTTCGGAGCTATCAAGAAGCAGTGCAAAATTATCTTTAGAAGCAAAAATGTCAATGGATATTTGGCGCGGTGGTCGCTGAGGACATTGTAAAGAAAAATCGCCATGGGAAATCATATTTGGATCAATCTTGCAGATAAATCTCAAATAATTCCAATTGGTTTTTTGAGAAATGCTAACGCAAGTGATTTGGAGCCGATTAAAATTGATAATTCGAAATATATTATAACCAACACTTGTGCGATAGATTGTCTCCTGCAAATTCTATGTACAGCATATTGTGATTCCTCTGAGTTCAATTCCAAAATAGAGAACTGGTGTGAAGTTGAACGGACTACTACTGATAATTTTCTTTTGCGTATTCTCCAAAAGCTTGTTACAGGAAAAATTAGTGCTCAAGTATATGAGCTCCGGGGTAAAATTGTAAAAAAACTCATGGAGAGGAACTTTTGCAACTACTGAAGTACGCACTGTGTGTAAATCTAAAGAATTAATTAAAACGGCTTCAATTTCAGTGTGCTATTTTGAAACAAATCCTCATCTTTCACTTGAAGGAAAAAAATTATTCTGTTCAGAATGCAAAAGCAATTCAAAGGAAATAAATTACAAACTGTATTTCCTGATATTCCTTGAATGGACGGATGAAAAGGGATATGATATAAAATATAAACTCTCTGATATACCTAATGATATACATATACAGGAGAAAACCTACTGTCTGAGATGTAATAGAAATCATTGGAGGAGAAAAAAACTCTGTGGGTCATTTTGTGGCTTTTCTAAGAGATTACGTGGTGAATGGGAAAAATACGATGACCTGAAGAAAAAAGCTGAACGTCGCATAGACGAAGATAATTATGTTTCAACAACCCTTTTAGTTTATTCTGTTTGAAAACGATTATCATTTTCTCTTGTTATTTCTGAAGTTATTGCTATTTTTTATTTTAGTTTCCTCTTATTCATTGTGATATAAAAACTTACTTTGATTTCTTTGTTTTTCCTGGAAAATATCATATTCACGCCCCCCAAAAATTCTATAGATATGCCAATTTATCTGCGACGTACACAACTTATCCAGAGAAATGTTTATACATATGAATACGGAGTCTCATGTCAACTTACACCAGCTGCATATAGGCTAATCATCGACATTTTAAGTACTGGCGAAGATAATTTTACTTCAGCATTCATCAGCATTCAGCAAACATTAAGTTTCGTTAGCATTTCGAAGGAAAATGCTATCGCACATAAGTTGGCCCGGAAAATTCAATTACCGATATTTCCACTACGGTCGAAGATATTTCCATTTTTTTTTAACATCCATCAGCATTTCGCTAGCATTAATTTTTTTCAGCATTTCGATGAAAAATGCCGATGTCTCCGGGCTGCACATAAGTTGGCCCGGAAAATTCAACCTTCAATTTTTCCACTACGGTCACAGATATTTCGATTTTTTTTTCAGCATTCATCAGCATTTCGCTAGCATTAAATTTTTTCAGCATTTCCATGAAAAATGCCGATGTCTCCGGGCTGCACATAAGTTGGCCCGGAAAATTCAACCTTCAATTTTTTCCACTACGGTCACAGATATTTCGATTTTTTTTTCAGCATTCATCAGCATTTCGCTAGCATTAATCTTTGTCAGCATTTCGATGAAAAATGCCGATGTCTCCGGGCTGCACATAAGTTGGCCCGGAAAATTCAACCTTCAATTTTTCCACTACGGTCACAGATATTTCGATTTTTTTTTCAGCATTCATCAGCATTTCGCTAGCATTAATCTTTGTCAGCATTTCGATGAAAAATGCCGATGTCTCCGGGCTGCACATAGGTTGGCCCGGAAAATTCAATCATCGATTTTTCCACCACTAGCGAAGATAATTAATTTTTTTCCACAGCATTTATCAGCATTTAGCTAGCATTTACCGTATAATTTTTTTTTCTAAGAAATGCTGAAACTTCCGGGCCAACTTGATAGACCTAGGTGCATGCGAGTTCAGATGATCTTCCGCACCTCCTCTAAACTAATCTAATCTAATCTCCTCTTTCTATGGTCTCAGTCAGGGGTCTCCAAACTTTTCAGCCTAAGGGCCATAATGTTTACTCCAACAAATACGAAGGGCCAAAATAGTAGTAGTAGTAACTGTGTTTTATTGTAGCAATACAAATGGCCATCGACCAAGGGTCCTTCAGCCGGGCCAAAATATTTAACCGAGTTAACCGATTCTTATGTTGAATTCTATATTTTGCTTGTCAATAGGCTTCACCTAGCATGCAAGTGAATAAAGCCGAATTACCATCATTCTGTGTTTTTTATTTAACATATTACAGCAACAGTAATAATATATATATATACATACAAAATTTGATGATTAATTGGAATTATCAGAGATAAAAAGGTCCTCTATTTAGTGTACCATTTATTGCCAATTGTTGAGCTTTCGCAGTATTTCAACTGCTTCATCAGAACATCTAAAAAGGAATACATACGTCAAGAATCTCACAAGTAAAAAACAATCAATAAACAGAAACATTGAAAGACAATACAATTATAAGTTCAAGTTGACTCAGGAAAGGTTGAGAATGAGATCCTACTTACACAATGTAGGATTCTTAAAAAAGTTGGAAAATAGGCCGAACTATAGTCTGACATTAAGTTGTTGTACCCTAATTCCATCCAATTTATAATATTTCTCACTGGATAATTCCTATGATTTTGAATTAAATTTATCTATTACGTTTACGTACGACCAGCCTTGGCAAAGACACAGTATAAGGTAGCTTATACTGTGGCAAAGATGTCAGTTGTCTATGATTTAGGTTAACAGTTTGACATGTTTCAACCGCAATATCTTCTTCTTCCATCGTGGATGGCCGAGCGCTATTTTTAATGCATCCTTACCTTAATATATGTCAAAGAGAGCCTAGAAGACCAATGCATCACTCTGACTATAGAACTACAACAACCAGTGTTCCAAACAACAAAACTGATGAACTTCTAACTTCATTCAACTCATATGATAATGAAAAGTATATTCAATTCACTATGGAAAGGGAAAATGACAATAGATCCGTACCATTTCTAGATACATTGGCGATAAGAACGGGGCAAAATACAGTTATGTTGAACTGGTATATAAAAGAGTCAAGTTCTGGTAGATTTATCAACTACTATTCAAATCATAAGCAAAAAGTCAAAGTCAACTTCATACTGGGTATGAAAAATAGGATTCACCGAATATCCCATCCTACTTTATACCATAAAAATCTTAAAAGACTACGTGATTTGCTTGTGAAGAATTCATATCCGGTAAAATTGCTAAATAGTCTACTGTGTAACACACCAGTAGACCAGACAACACCAAGTCCAACAACAGAAACGGAGGAAGGACAAAATATCAAGTCATATGTGGTTCTACCGAAGATAGACAATCTGACTGACAGCCTCATAGGTTTGTTTTCTGGCATTCCTAATATAAAGATAGCTCAAAAATCCATCAAGACTACAGCAGGTAACTTCTCCAGATTAAAGGAGAGAATACCAAAATCAATGACTACAGGTGTCGTCCACAAGATCAACTGTGGCAACTGTGAACTTTGCTACATAGGTCAGACATCTCGTAATCTAAAAGGGCGTCTTACATCACACAAAAGTGACTGTAAATCAAAAAAACCGGGATGTGCCCTAACACAACATGCAATAGAAACAGACCACAAGATCAATTGGAATATGGACAATGTAGCTATTCTGGATAAATGCAACATGGAAAAATCTAGGTCCATCCTCGAGATGATACGTATTGCGCAGTGTCCTAATGCTATGAACAGAAGATCAGACATTAATCATCTGGGTAATATCTATTCGTATTTGATCAAAGCAGACCGGGTTTTGGTAAACTTAGCTTTCTTTAACAATACTGAAATAACCGGTTGATTTCGAGGGAAAAAAATTTTCAAAATGATAGTTGTAATGGTAATTCAATTTTTAGTCGATTTTGTAGTTCTATATAGTCAGAGTGATGAATTGGTCTTCTAGGCTCTCTTTGACATATATTAAGGTTAGGATGCATTAAAAATAGCGCTCGGCCATCCACGATGAAAGAAGAAGATATTGCGGTTGAAACATGTCAAACTGTTAACCTAAATCATACTAATCATAGACAACTGACATCTTTGCCAAGGCTGGTCGTACGTAAACGTAATAGATAAATTTAATTCAAAATCATAGGAATAATCCAGTGAGAAATATTATATATTGGATGGAATTAGGGTACAACAACTTAATGTCAGACTATAGTTCGGCCTATTTTCCAACTTTTTTAAGAATCCTACATTGTGTAAGTAGGATCTCATTCTCAACCTTTCCTGAGTCAACTTGAACTTATAATTGTATTGTCTTTCAATGTTTCTGTTTATTGATTGTTTTTTACTTGTGAGATTCTTGACGTATGTATTCCTTTTTAGATGTTCTGATGAAGCAGTTGAAATACTGCGAAAGCTCAACAATTGGCAATAAATGGTATACTAAATAGAGGACCTTTTTATCTCTGATAATCCCAATTAATCATCAAATTTTGTATGTATATATATATATTATTACTGTTGCTGTAAAAATATATATAGAGACACTCACAGCGTACGGCAGCTGTTCGCCGGTGAGCAAATTGGGGGTGAGTCTTAGTAGGTAATTAAGTCAAAATTTGTGGGCGCCAATTGGTTGTACTTCTACTTACTGTGTGCTCTCAATTGCCACAAACCAATAACTGGCAATTGGTTATTTGATTGTTCTTTGTTATATTCAAATGCCTGAGGTAAATGTTAAGGAACTCATAGCAAAAAATATTCAGATAGATTCTCAGCTTTATTTGGACCTTGGAGTTGACAAGTCTTCGGGAGGATGGGCTGTCACAGACTTTTCTCTTGATTGATGCCTCAAGAAAATGATGTTGAATAGCAATGTCGTTGAAATCCGTGTTGAGGTTCTCTGGTATCGTCCAGAATGTCATAAAGATTTTAAGGTATGGCGGTGAAATCCGGTGTCGTCCAGAAATTCATAGAGAATTTTAGGCGTGGGGGTGAAACCCTATAATTCAATTCATTGAAATTTCCGCAATAAAATGACTACTGGATTGTTAATATTTTTAGTTGAACTCTCCTTAAGGGTTTCAACGTAATTCAATCCGGTAAACAAGCGAAAACCTGAGTTAATCAGAAGTCTTCGAAAATCGTGATTAAAAAAATGGCTTTTCAAATCCCTTGAACACAGGTAGCGGCGTACTCAAAATCTGAACCAAGAATAATTCATTTCTGGAATTTCCAAAAACTGTGCGATCGATATGACATCTGGGCGACACTAGAGACAACAATTTTATCAAGGAAGATTTCCATACGTTCAATGTTTAACTGATATTAATTTAAAGAATTTAACGGTAGGTGTTGCTGTTTGCATGTTTGTTGAACCATAATTTTGAGAGCGCGGAACTTTGAAATGCTACAAGTTCAGCCTATTTTCCAACTTTTTCAAGAATCCTACATTGTGTAAGTAGGATCTCATTCTCAACCTTTCCTGAGTCAACTTGAACTTATAATTGTATTGTCTTTTAATGTTTCTGTTTATTGATTGTTTTGTACTTGTGAGATTATTGACGTATGTATTCCTTTTTAGATGTTCTGATGAAGCAGTTGAAATACTGCGAAAGCTCAACAATTTGCAATAAATGGTACACTAAATAGAGGACCTTTTTATCTCTGATAATCCCAATTAATCATCAAATTTTGTTGTCAACTGGTCAGAGATGACTTCTACCCAACTTATTTATACATACATATACAGTATGGAGCAAATGAAAGGAATAAATTCAATATTTTGTAAACCGACGGCTTTAAGGAAAAATCCTGAAACCCGTCTATTTTTATTTCAAACAGGCTAGTCGTAAGGATACCTTTTTATTTTTGACGTCATCTATATGAGCGTGATGACGTCGCTGAAATTTTTAGATGAAAATGTGGGTGTTGTGATACATTATTTGAAAGTTCTTTCAAATACCTATTCAGCCATACCAATATGTATACAGTAGTTGATTTGCGTATTGTCACAAATATTATTGTTGAAATTTCAAAAGGTTTCTCAATAAAATGTATCAAGTATTGGTATGATATATTTATCAACACACAAAAATAAATTTTGTGAAGGCTGTCATTGTATTTCAGCTGAAGGTAAACAATTTGAGCACTTAATTTAGGTTTCGTTGTATCTAATGGTAATACATATTAAATATCTATTGTAATAATAAGATTTTAATGATTTTTTAAACAAATACAAAAATAAATCACTGTAAATTATTGATATGACTGAATAGGTAATTAAAAGACCTTTCAAATAATGTATTACAACAACCACATTTCCATTTGAAAATTTTAGCGATGAGGTCATCACGCTCACATAGTTAAAAATAAAAAGGTATCCTTACGACTAGCCCGTTTTGAAATAAAAATCTACGAGTTTCAGGATTTTTCCTTAAAGTCGCCGGTTTACGAAATAACGAATTTATTCCTTCCATTTGCTCCATACTGTATAAGCTGATGAGCTTTCGCGGGCCGGATTCTTGAAACTAGCAGGCCAGATTTGGCCCGCAGGCCGTAGTTTGGAGACCCTTGGTCTAAGTCTATAATATTACTCGATCTTATAGGCATCTGAACTTGCGCTACGCCACCTGGTGACAATCAGAGTCCCTAAGAATCTTGACAGAGTTCGAACATTGGTTTTTGTGTTGATGTGAATTTCTACAAATATTTATATTTCAAAATAGTTATCAATAGTTATGAATCGTTCGAATCAAATTTTCATAACGGAAATATACACCCAGAACTAACACAACACAACAATCTAATGTAAATAACTGTAGTTCCACGACTGCCCACCTTGGCGCTGCATTCTTATTTTCAGATGCCTATATTATAAATCCTAAATCTGTCCTAGAAATATGACATTGCATTGTTATTGCTCTGAATAAATTATTGGAGATGAATTTAAAACTTTGGATTATAAAACAAAAATTTGAGAATTTTTTATGACTACGAAGTCAGTCAATAAAAACTTTCCTTCTTATTTGATATAGTCGTGTTATTGTTACGAAATATCGTATTTTCGAAGATTATGCTTCAAAAAAGTTTCAATCAAGAAAAATCAAAATAGAGGTATTCACATCCATAGCAAAATATCATACACGCACGGGTCCTCTGTTTTTTCAGAAAAATAACTATATGTTTCAAATGAAGCCGAATTCGGAAAATGGAAAAAGGTTCCTTTCCACCTCAAAAATCTACATTTGAAAAAATGTCCAAGTCGAGACTCACCCTTTCCATACGAAATCAACCTGCAAATTCCTTACGATAAGCTGCAGCACATTCGTATTGGATATTTTCTCTACCGTAAAAATCGGAAAAGCTGAAAAGAGGCATCATAGAAGATGCCCTGTACTTATATTTGACCGTAAAAATCTAAACCGGTATACAGGTAGGGGAAGTATGCCTATGATGGCACCTTGCCTATGATGGCACACCATGAAGAAGTCTGTTAATATCAACTGAATAAACTTATGTTCACTGAGGTTGTTCGCCAGATAGTATTAATGAGAGGTATTCGTAGTTACAACTTAATACGTGGCATTTTGTGTCTTTTATAACAGTTCAGTTATTTTGGTAAGTGTTGATGTATGATAATTATCTCCTTTATTTTCATATTATTCAGATGTTTCACAACTTTGTGTTAAAAAATTTTTACTTTCCTTTGAATGCCTTATAACAATGATGTAAGTGTGAAGTTTGAGGTAATGTCGTATTGTAATTGCCTTCTTCGGTTGGTTGAAAGATATATGACATTTATGCCTATGATGGCATAGTCGAAGTGTTCCTATGATCATCACATTGAATATTCTTTTTTTCTAAATCAACTTTATGACAACAAGAAGCAAGAGGCAACTTTGGAAAGAGGAAGATATGGAGGCAGCGCTAAATGCTGTGAAAAAAAAAGAATATTAAGATATCTAATAATATGAATGTCAAAGAATTTATATTTAGTTTTATGTTTTGTTACACTCTTACGTGCAGGTATACTCATCTGTTGACCTCTCAATTTCATTTTTATGCGATGGGAGTGCAATTTTTTTTCAATAAACCAATTCAATAATTAGTTTCTTTTCATTTTCAGTCATATGCCATCATAGGACATATGTGCGCCTATGATGGCACCCTTGGCCAAATTTTGAAAAGTGCTATCATTCATTTCCTTCAAAATTTATACTGAAAATATACTCAAGAATGCATACTACATATGAGCATAAGTGAATCTATGAAATCGATTATCCAAAAAAATTTTCGTCCAATGAGATATGTGGATAATTCGTTAAGGGTGCCAACATAGGCACACTTCCCCTATAGAACAATTGTGATGTTCAGGTTGTCCTGAATTTCAAAAATATTTAAAGGATCTCTGAAAAAAACACATAGTATACCTACTTCGAAATCTTTGTAGGGTCTTGTTGTGATGAGTTTGCTTACCATGATCTCCTGTATGTTATTGTCTCGTAACTGAATATGCTCAATGGTGGCGATTCTATTCAATTGATAGGGATATCTTGTGATATTATTGAAACTCAAATCAACTTTTTTCAAATTTGTACTGGAGATACTGGAAAATGGCGTATTTCCACCAATGAACTCTGAATCTTCAAAGTTGAATTGGTTATGACTCATAATGAATATTTCCAAGTTGATATTTCCCCAAAGGCATTGTGTCGGCAGTGTTTTGATTTTATTGAAGCTCAAGTCAATTTCCTTCAAGTTCTTCAAATTGATTAAGAGATCTCTGTCGATATTCTCCAATTGATTGTTTTGCACATAGAGATTTCGCAAATTTTCTAGAGATGTGAATGTTTCTGGATGGAAAGATTCAATTTGGTTATTCTCCAAATGAAGTTCTTGCAAGCTTTTCATGCTCTCAAATATTTTAGTAGGCAGAGTTCGGAGACGATTGTCGTTCAGTGTAACTTCATGCAAATTCATTGACCCCCGGAATAAGTTCTCGGGTATTGATTTCAATTCATTGTAAGCTAATTCTATATATTTCAAATTCGAGAAATTGGAGAATACATCATCGACGAAATTTATATCTGGATTCATATTCAATTTTATCAGTTCTATGCCTGAACAGTTTTCGAAAATTCTTTTTGAAATATTCACGATCTTATTTCCACTCAACGTCAAGTTCAATAAATTCTTGGTGAAATCGAAAACACCCTCTTCTATTACTTCTATCTTATTGTGTGACAATTCCAACATTTTCAGATTGACCAAACTGTCAAAAATTCCCTTTTTTAGAATTCTCAAATTGTTTTGCCATAATGATAATTTCCGCAAATCATTCAAACTTCTGAAAGTTCCTTCAGGAATATAATCAATGTTATTGCTACTGATGCTTAGAGTTGATAATTTTGGTGTTTTTACGAAGATATTTTCGCTTAATATCAGTTTATTGTTGTTAATCATGAGATCTACTAATTCTGGTGAGTTCTCGAAGACATTACCGTTGAGCTTTGATATATTGTTACTTTCGAATTCCAAAGTTTTAACATTATATAATTCTTTCAGATCTTCACTGGTCAGAATTTCATTCACTTCATGTTCTGCAAACCGTAAAAACTCCAAGTGGTGAAGTGAAAATTTGTCCACAATATACTTGAATCCCTTTTCAGGAAATGGACAGTTTCGAAATTCCAACTTTTTCACCATACTGAAATTTCCTTCAGGTAAAAATGTGTCGTTTAGCTTTTCTATGTGGATGCAGTCTACTCTCATCCTTCTAGAAGTGCGAAATACGTGGATTTTGATTTTAATCTCCTCATAACTAGCTGGTGGACACTGGAATTCGAGGGCTCCTGGGGATATAACGTTTATGCATCTGCATTTATCCGAATTTCTGCACCAATCTTCTTCTGAGCCTTTTATGTTGCCGATTTTCCTGAATATAAACAGTATTCCTATCCATATTAGCGGCATCGTTCATCGAATCTGAAACAAAGGCCATATTACCGGTTTTGTATAGTGCAAGAAAGAGAGGATGAATGGAACTGAGCCGAAAATCGCAAAGTAGTAAGAATTGCTTCGAAAGCTCTTATAACACTGCGAAAACTGAACAGGTGACGTTCATATAACGAGCACAAATGAACCATCATGATGCGTATCGGTAATGAGATGGTTCTTTTTGGTCTAGAATGAAGAGTCGCAATTTGACAAAATGCCGACGTTTCGATTTATTTCAAATCATTTTCAGGGCTCTACAATAAATGATACATTCAAATAACACAGAACATGTCGAAATTCGACAGAATGAACAATGGTTGGCTATAACACAAAAATACGAATCAGGAAATATATAAAAATAACAGACATTGTACATAAAAAATTCATTTATGAATCAACAAATACGATGATAATTAAACAAAAAAACTCCATATCTATTATGAAGAAGTTCGCTGAAAAACAATAAGAGCTACTCACATTGCCAGTTGGTTTCTATTGTAATCTCTAAAAATAACAATACTAAGGATGGATTGATAACAGATCTCATTCGGAAAGATAGCTTGCGTACTGAAATATGTGGAATTGTGGAATGTGGGTGAATTGGAAGTTTGATATTAATCATTGTTTATCTGATATCAAGAAAGAAAAACGAGCAATATGTGAAGTCCGCGAACCAATATCAATGTAGGTAAATACTTCGAGATGGTCGTTCAGTCTGTTGGTAACAAATGGAGTCAAATAGAAATTAATTGCTCATAGAATGCATAAAGATGATTTTTGACACAAAATACTGTCGATTCCAAGGCGATTATCACAAGAAAATAAAAGGGACACCAATATGTGCGGATTTTCCACCAATTTTGCCACAGATGGTGATTGACGACCTGTTAGATGAATTAGTGTTGACATAGCAATCCCTGTCATTAAGAATTTCGCGGATGACCTCTTCATCATCTTACCTGCAGACAAATTAGAATTAATATTCCACACCCTGAATGCAATGAATGAAAATATAAAGTTTACATACGAGACTGAACAAGAATCTAAGCTTCCCTTCTTAGACTTATCACTGATAAGACAGGACAGTAATATTGTGGATGACTGGTATAGAAAGAGCATTTCATCTGGTCGATACTCAAATTACATGTCAGCACATGAACTGAAACATAAAATAAACCTAGTGTTGGGATTGAAAAACCAAATAGAAGGTTTAGTCAGCCCTCATCTGATCGCCCCAAATTTAGGTTCATTGAGGAGTTTACTGATTTCCAATTCGTACCCAATGAGGCTCATTAACAGGCTTCTTTATAGTACACCCCAACGAGATGAACTCATGTTTAGGACAGCCACTAGCCATGCATGAAAGTTTAGAAGGTTCTAGAAAGTATTCCAAGGAATTGTGGTTTGTGAAGGTTAATTGCGGCAAGATTGATTTAAAAACACAATATGAAAATGGTCAACCACAAGAATATAATAAGGACGCAATATATATTATATATATACATATATAAAATATATTTGTATCGATCCAACAATCCATGATATAAGAAAGAAAGAAAGAAGAAGGAAAAAAATCGAGACTATGTATAGATTTTCGGGATCTGAATAAAATTGTTGTACCCCAGAGTCAGCCATTCCCGTTAATTGAAGACTTGATGATAAAAGCAAGAAATTGTAAGTTTTTCACTACACTAGACATTAACTCAGCATTTTGGTCTATTCCTCTGCGTGTAGAAGATAGAAAAAAGACCGGATTTGTGACACAAGAAGGACACTACCAATGGACATGTTTACCTTTTGGGTTGAAAACATCACCAGCAATATTCCAGAGAATACTGAGCAATATATTGAGAAAGAATAAACTAACGGGATTCGCAGTGAATTATATAGAATATAGATGATATTCTAATATTTTCAAAATCGTTTGGTGAACATATTGACCATCTATCACAACTATTGGTAGCCATAAAGAAAGAAGGTTTCAGATTGAAATTCAAAAAATGTTCATTCGCATCGAGTAAGGTTAAATATCTGGGTCATATAATTGAAAATAATTCAATTCGACCATTAAATGACAATCTCATCTCATCTCAATTAAGAATTTTGCTATTCCAAAACCACAAAAAAATATAAGACAGTTCTTAGGAAAAGTTAACTTTCATCATGAATACATACCGGGAATTGCAATGATACTGGAACCCTTGCATAATCTTTTGAGAAAGAACCAACAATTTGTCTGGTCCGAAGATTGCCAAAATTCTTTCGAAAAAATAAAAACCAGTTTATGCTCACAACCAGTGTTGGAAATATTTGATAAAGATTTACCAATTAATATATACACGGATGCTTCAATAAGAGGAATCGGAGCTATAATGAAACAAATTCAAATTAATGGAAAGGAAAAACCAGTAGCCTATTTTTCAAAAAAACTGAATGAGTCTCAAAAGAAAAAGAAGGCGATATATTTAGAATGTCTTGCTATAAAAGAGGCAATAAAATACTGGCAATACTGGTTATTAGGAAGATCATTCACGGCATACAGTGATCATAAACCTCTTGAAAATTTGAATGTGAAATCAAGAACTGACGAAGAATTAGGAGACTTAACATACTACTTATCTCAATATGATTTCAAAATAAAATATGCTCCTGGGAAAGACAATGTAGAAGCAGATTGCTTGAGTAGAAACCCAGTTTTAGAAATAAATGATAACGAAGAGGAGCAATTGAAAATTGTAAATGTTATAAAACTACAAGACATTCTTGAAGACCAAAATAGAAATGGGGAAATACATAAGAAAATGAAAAACATAACAAAAAAACATGATATATATTATAGAAAAAACAAAAAGAAGGACAAAATTATACTTAGTGAGGAGTTCAGTATAGAATTAATAAAAAGGATACATGAAGACTTATGCCATATTGGTATCGAACAAATGCAAAGAACAATCAGCACAATATACACCGCAAAAAATTTGACGAGAAACATAAAGGAAGTCTGCAGAAACTGCGAAATTTGTACTAAAAACAAATCAAGAGGACAGGAGAAATTTGGTCTGATGTCGCACTCAGGCCCAGCCTCAAAGCCTTTCGAGATAATATCGATAGATACGATTGGAGGTTTTGGAGGTTCACGATCGACAAAAAGATACTTGCATCTTTTAGTAGATCACTTCACAAGGTATGCATTTATAACAACATCAAAATCACAAAATTCGAACGATTTTATCAAACTAGTGAGAAAAGTATCGGAAACAGAAGATGTTGGATTATTGCTTACTGACCAATATCCAGGAATAAACTCAACAGAAGTCAAGGAGTATTTGAAGGAAAAAGGAATAACAATGATATTTACTGCAGTGAATGCGCCATTCTCTAATGGATTTAACGAAAGGTTGAATCAAACATTAGTTAATAAAATAAGATGCAAAATACACGAGAAAAATAAGAGAAGAGCTTGGACAACCATTGCTCAAGAGTGTGTTGATAAATACAACGAGACTATACACTCAGTCACAGGTTTCACACCGAAATATTTATTGTATGGTGTAGATACTACAATTATACCGAAGGAATTAAAAAATGAAATATCTGAAGATAACTGGATTAGAGATAGAGAGACGCCTTTGAAGAATACTATCAAGTCGCATGATTACAATAAGAGATTATTTGATAGAAATAGGAAAGATATCGAACTTGAAGTAGGAAACTGGGTGTACGTTGAAAATGGCAACAAACTCAATAGAAAGAAATTGGACGAGTTAAGAATTGGACCATACCAAATCACAGAAAAAATTTCAAGTTCCATATATAGAGTGAATACGGGCCATAAAAAATCTGAGTCTAATCTGTTCCATATAGTTAGACTTATTCCAATACCTATAAGTGAAATAAAGAGAAAAGGATGGAATAGCGTATAATGAGAACATTTTGTAAACAATTTTCTCCCCAACCAGGGGGGATATAAAATATATTTGTATCAATCCAACAATCCATGATATAAGTGACCGTGGAAACCGTTAATGACTTACGTCAATATTAGAATTGTATGAATTTCAAATATTTGTGAATTAATCTAATTTAAACTGTAAATAGCAGAAAATTGGTGGGAAGATTGACTTTAATTGTCGTTTCTCTATTTACAAGTAAATATTTAATTTGATTGTATTTAAAATTGAGTTTGAAATAAAAAAACTCTATTTACAGAGCAACACTTGGAGTTTTCTTAACTACCAACTCAACAACATATTATATATATTATATAATATTGGATCAGAAACTACCTTTCATTCCACATATCGATAGCGTCGTCAACAGTGCCAACAGAATGCTCGGATTTTTATTTAGACAATGTAGAATTTTCAAAAACTATAAATCGATCCTCAGTGTTTACTACGCGTATGTGTTCAGTAGAGTCAATTTTGCCTGTGTAATTTGGAGTCCTCATTATAATGTTCATATTAATAGAATTGAACGTATCCAAAACAAAATGCTAAGGTTTTTGAGTTTAAATAGTTATTTTTGTATCTAGTGCGCGAAATGCTACTTTGGTGATCGAGAACTGTTTTTTTTTAACGAGGCGCAGCCGAGTAAAAAAAAATAGACGAGATCACCAAGGTATTTCGCGCATGAGATGCAAACAAAATTTTTTCTACAAACGTTCGTGCACTGACCGCACCATAAATGTTGGATTTTTGCTCTATTGAGGAGCATTATGGTTAATTAAATATAAAAATTCTATGTAGTTTACATGCAGTGTGCGAAGTAAGTATTTCGCGCACGGTGTCAAGGTAACGAAGGAAAATGAAAAAAAGGGTCACTTCGCATATTGTTGTCTATGCGCGAACATTGTCATTTTTTGACGTTTGTAGAAAAATGTAATTTTACCGTTCGTGAGAATGAAGATTTTTATTGCTTGGCACGTAAACATTTCAATCTTTTATCCCTTCAGGACAGACGTAAAGTGAATGAACTCCTTGTAATGAAAAAAATTGTGAGTGGTGAGTTGCAGGTGCCGAGTCTGTTGCAGGCTGTTGGTCTAAATGTTCCAACATTCAATGTCAGAACTTTCGAAACTTTTTTCAGTCCTTTGAGGTGAACCAATGCTTCGAAAAATCAACCTTTAATTCGAATGCTCCGCACCTGTAATGAACTACAAGAAGTTGTTGACATTTTTCATGGTAACATTTTGAATTCCAAATTGCTCCTCAAAAGACATTTTCTTCGAATGTAATTTTTTTTCTCATTGTTGGTTTTTTTCTATATAAATTTGGTTAATTAGTTTGTCACTGGTTGTTTTGCTTATTGGTGTAAACTGTGAATACAATTTATGGGTTTATCCTGTTTGTATTCCTTGTAAATGAATAAGTAAAATAAAATAAATAAATATTATATATTATAAAACTAGCTGGCCCGGCGAACTTTGTTACGCCTAAATGATACTTACGATGAATTTCACAAATCGTAATCACCGGTGATCGGAGATCAACGGCTTGGTTCTCTGATTTTTGAATTGTCAAATCGAGTTGATGATAGATGAAACTCAGATCACCCCCCATGAGTATCGAAGTCCTTAGAAAAAGTTACACAATGTGGTGCACATAAAATATTTCATACATTGTGTACCTGATTTTCAATCGTTATTACCCTCCACCCCCATAAAAAAAACGCTATATCCGCCCTTGGGTGAGATTTCCATGTTTCCATGGATATGAGCTGTCACACAGAACAGAAACACGAATATAATAATGTCAATTACTAATTATGGCTATTTTGGATTCAGTTATTTCCGCAAATATATTTATTACCCAAACAGAAATTCAAAAACATTTCAAAAATCATGAGAAAAGATGAGAATAATGGACAACTCACGATTGAAACTGATCGACAAAATGCGATTTACTTGAAATTTCGATAAAAATTCACTGTGATAGAGTTCTATGCAAATTATACAGTAATTGATGTCAATACCTTCACGATTACGTTATTTTGAATAAATAAAGATGTGAAAATAACTAATAATAATCAGTCATAATGTCTGAATAGCGCCACCTGAAGTGGTAAGAACGAAACTACTCTCATATCAGACATATCTCAATGAAATCTCATCATTTTAGAGATCTGTAATCTAACGCTAAGTCATTTCGGCTTTGGTCAACAGCGCAGAGTTGGAGGCAACCCAAATTACACACTATATGTTTACATCGCTGTCTAACTGTAGCGACACCTAGTGGCCTTACTCGAAAGAAGGAAAAGCATTTCCTGCATAAGTAAAATTTTCATCGATTTTTTCAGAGTTTTATTGTATTTTATAATAACCAGACCGTAGACGAATCCATATATGAAGTTTCATAACAAACAGTCCATCCGATCTCGAGTTATAAATGGTGTAACCAACATCTTTCTTTTATATATATATATAATATATAATATAATATAATATATAATTCTGCTGTGTTCTCGTCCATATTATTAAAAATTCAGGGTATATATATAATATATATATAGAATATAGATATATAGATATAGATATAGATATATAGATATATAGATAAGAATAACTCAAACGAATATGAATCAGCTCTGTATTACGACTATATCAAGATTGAATACACATGAATGTAATCGTGTTTCAGGATAATTCCTTCTGCTCCATCCAGATTTTGTACCAGTATACAGGGTCTTTCACGAGGAACCTCACCCATATTTATACGGGAAAATACTGAACGTATTTTCATGAAATTCAGCACTTATAAGTATTTCACGATGCTGATGAAATCTAATAAACTTCCGTTTTTCAAATTAGAACACCATTTTTTTATTGCAGAAATAGATGGGGGCTCTACGAACCGATCTGGGGGCCTACAAAGTTTTGACGTTTCTCGGGAATTTTTCGAGGTCGAATCGACACAGACGCGTCACAGAGATAATTATTAACGTTTGACGTACGGACTTTCGAATGCCGACGAAATTTTTTAAAATGCGGATTTTTGGTATTCAATCGATATTTGCAGGTGAGTTATGTGTCGATTATCCAAGATTAACGTATGTTTATCGTTTTTAGCGAAAGTTTGAACCGTGAGGAGGATTTTCAAGACCAGGAGGAATGTTTACATTTTAAGGTTACAAGGGGTAAACGGAATTTCGTCGAAAATGCTGTTATTTGGACAAATATCGCAGTGGATGGATAGAATGGAGCCTCTAGAGTTCGATTACGTTGATATTTTCCAGGTTTTCCAGGAATTTCGGCGAAATCTGAGCAGATTTGCGAAATTTAGGTACTTCAATGAGGATGTGGAACTTAGACCTGATTCTCCTAGAAGAAATGGCTTTCGAAAGTCGAGATGGTGAAAAATGTCTTCTTTAGATGTTCTTTAAACAAACGAGACCTAGATTTACACTCCAAAGTAAGTTTTCAGGAAGTAATGAACGAAATAAAATTGACATTCTGACATTGCTCGGTGGTGAAAAAAATTATTTTTTTTGCATTTAAACAGGAAGGTAGGGGGCCCATTCTGTTCGAAAACGTAAATCTACGTTGTCTTTCAACGTTTTAGCCAAGGTACCAATCGTGAGGACGATTTTCAAGACCAGGACGAATGTTTATATTTACAGGTTAGAAGGGATACATGGAATTTCGTTGAAAAAGCTGTTATTTGTGAAAATATCGAAGTAGATGGGTGGGATATAACCTCCAGAAGTCGATTACGACGATATTTTTCAGGTTTTACAGGAATTTCGGCGATATTATAGTAGATTTGGGAAATTTAGGTACACGTCTCTACTGAGGTGGAATTTAGACCTGATTCTCTTATAAGAAATGACTTTCAAAGGTCTAGACGGTGAAAAATACGTTCTTTAGATGTCCTTCAAACAAACGCAGCCCAGTTTTATACCCCAACATCAATTTCAAGAAAGTTATCAACAAAATAAAATTGACATTCTGACATTGGCCCGTTGAAGGAATAAAGAATGTATTTGCATTTAAACAGAAAGGTAGGGGGCTGATTCTGTTCGAAAACGTGAATCTACGTTGTCTTTTTACATTTTAGCTAAAATTCCAATCGGTTGCATCATTTGTGAAGATATTTCAGTACCACGAAGGTAGAATCAACGAACAACAATCAAATTGTTCAAAAACCTCTTATTTGGTGAATAATGGCAGTGAATTGATTTAATGAGGTGGATTACAACGATATTTTTCAGATTCTGTCCAAGTTTCAATGATATTAGAGCCGAAAATTTGGAAATTATCAATGTGATGTTAATTGTTGGAAACCAAAAGACTAATTTTATCAACCATGGAAACGCCGCGGGTGACTATGTGTTTTTTAGTCTCGGCCGCGATATAGTTGGCGAGTGTGAAGTTTTTAAGTATTGTCAGTTGAGTTCGGTTTTTCAAGATTTTCAAAGACTTTTTCAATTAAGTTTGACCACAGTCTGTATTGGGTACTTGTGTACCAATAAACCTGTAAAAAGATCTTCTCTTGTGTTTTTCGAACCTTCGTAAACCGGGAGAAGCGGGTAGCTTCTCTTTTGGGTACGAAAATAACATTTAGTGGCGACCGTGACAGGACATTTTACGAGAGAAGAAATTCGCGATACAGGATTTTTCTGAGTTTGGACGATTTGGTGGTTTGACCGAGTTTGCTGCACAAACTTTTACCACGTTCAACAAGTGATTCGTATTGAACATTCGTTAGTGAAGATGGCCAACGACAAGAATTCCAAGAAAAGCAGGAAAGCAATTCGGTGTTTGTTCACAAAATATGCAAATGAACTTGATGGATTATTTAGTGCCGAACCCGTAGATATAGAGTCGGTAGAGGTTACGTTCGAACTCTTAAGTACAAAATTCGATGAACTGAAAGTTTTGAACAATCAAATTTATGAGTTGGTGTTAGACAGTGCCACGGAAGAAGATTTGGTACGTGAAATCGAAAGCTGTGAGGATTACAACAAGAAATTTGCCACGATAAGGATAAAGTTTGGGAAAATACAAAATTCAGCTACAGCAGTGATGACTGCAGATAGAAGAGAATATAGTAGAAAACCACCCGGTTTTCCAGATATGTCTGTACCTCCACCAGCAGCTACTTTCGAACCATTTCAACCAGAATATGGGTTCAATCCTGAACCCGAACCATACTTTGGTGGATATGAACCAACACAAGATTGCCAATGGGGTGCAGTTAATCAACCGACCTGGACACCATCAGACATCAAATCCCTTACCACTTGTTCTGCTTCTATACCTAATAATCTGCCTATGAGACCCCCTGTCGGAATTTCAGGACCTCCTTTATCAGATAGAGATAGGGATAGAGATAGAGATAGAAGTCCTTCACACCACAGAGAAGACAGGGATAGAGATTATGATCAAGATGGATTAATACGATCAAAATCTAGAATTTCGCGAAGGGAAGATACAGAAAATTATCGTTTTCCTATTGTGTTACCTGTCAAGGATCCAGTGGCTAAAAACTTGATCATGGACATGCATGTTAAAGCTCGTCACGTAGGAACTCAGGGACTTTTAAGCCTGCATGATGAAGAATCCATGTCTAATTTTATTAAGGAAGCATCTGCAGTTATGGCTGAGGGGCAGTTTGATTTAAGAGGGTGGGAGCACACCGGATCTGTTACCTGTGATACCTGTGATCCCCTCCTAGGTTTAGGCTGGAATCCGCAGAGAGACGTTATATCTTTGAATCCTGAATTCATTTCGTGTGACTTTGATAAAGAAACATTGGTAGTCACAAAACGTCTAATTTTATCAATTTCACACAATGTTTTCGACCCTATCGGACTTGTGTGTCCTTCTGTTTTAATACCCAAACTTTGGTTGAGACCTGTGCAAAGACTATACTCGTTGATGATAAAGCCCGTGATCTACGTCTTCAAGATGAGAAGACATCACACCAAGCGACGATGGAAGAAAAAGCGACGGTCAAGATCCACCCGAACCAGAGATGGTTGCTGATGCAGAAGATAGTGTTGGTGCGGGGGTGCCGATACCGAGAACAACGCGAAGCGGACGCATTTCCCAAATGCCTGCTCGTTTCTCCTGAGTGAAACGGGAAATTTTTCCATTCAGGACAATGATATGTACTTTCAAATTTGTTCATTCTCGGACTCTTATTTATGTTTCCTTCGTTTTGTGAAAAATGTGTTTTCCGTAGAGACATTTTTCAGGTGGGAGAATGTTGGAAACCAAAAGACTAATTTCATCAACTATGGAAACGCCGCGGGTGACTATGTGTTTTTTAGTCTCGGCCGCGATATAGTTGGCGAGTGTGAAGTTTTATGTATTGTCAGTTGAGTTCGATTTTTTCAAGATATTGAAAGACTTTTTCAATTAAGTTTGACCACAGTCTGTATTGGGTACTTGTGTACCAATAAACCTGTAAAAAGATCTTCTCTTGTGTTTTTCGAACCTTCGTAAACCGGGAGAAGCGGGTAGCTTCTCTTTTGGGTACGAAAATAACATTTAGTGGCGACCGTGACAGGACATTTTACGAGAGAAGAAATTCGCGATACAGGATTTTTCTGAGTTTGGACGATTTGGTGGTTTGACCGAGTTTGCTGCACAAACTTTTACCACGTTCAACAAGTGATTCGTATTGAACATTCGTTAGTGAAGATGGCCAACGACAAGAATTCCAAGAAAAGCAGGAAAGCAATTCGGTGTTTGTTCACAAAATATGCAAATGAACTTGATGGATTATTTAGTGCCGAACCCGTAGATATAGAGTCGGTAGAGGTTACGTTCGAACTCTTAAGTACAAAATTCGATGAACTGAAAGTTTTGAACAATCAAATTTATGAGTTGGTGTTAGACAGTGCCACGGAAGAAGATTTGGTACGTGAAATCGAAGGCTGTGAGGATTACAACAAGAAGTTTGCCACGATAAGGATAAAGTTTGGGAAAATACAAAATTCAGCTACAGCAGTGATGACTGCAGATAGAAGAGAATATAGTAGAAAACCACCCGGTTTTCCAGATATGTCTGTACCTCCACCAGCAGCTACTTTCGAACCATTTCAACCAGAATATGGGTTCAATCCTGAACCCGAACCATACTTTGGTGGATATGAACCAACACAAGATTGCCAATGGGGTGCAGTTAATCAACCGACCTGGACACCATCAGACATCAAATCCCTTACCCCTTGTCCTGCTTCGATACCTAATAATCTGCCTATGAGACCCCCTGTCGGAATTTCAGGACCTCCTTTATCAGATAGAGATAGGGATAGAGATAGAAGTCCTTCACACCACAGAGAAGACAGGGATAGAGATTATGATCAAGATGGATTAATACGATTAAAATCTAGAATTTCGCGAAGGGAAGATACAGAAAATTATCGTTTTCCTATTGTGTTACCTGTCAATGATCCAGTGGCTAAAAACTTGATCATGGACATGCATGTTAAAGCTCGTCACGTAGGAACTCAGGGACTTTTAAGCCTGCATGATGAGGAATCCATGTCTAATTTTATTAAAGAAGCATCTGCAGTTATGGCTGAGGGGCAGTTTGATTTAAGAGGGTGGGAGCACACCGGATCTGTTACTTGTGATACCTGTGATCCCCTCCTAGGTTTAGTCTGGAATCCGCAGAGAGACGTTATATCTTTGAATCCTGAATTCATTTCGTGTGACTTTGATAAAGAAATATTGGTAGTCACAAAACGTCTAATTTTATCAATTTCACACAATGTTTTCGACCCTATCGGACTTGTGTGTCCTTCTGTTTTAATACCCAAACTTTGGTTGAGACCTGTGCAAAGACTATACTCGTTGATGATAAAGCCCGTGATCTACGTCTTCAAGATGAGAAGACATCACACCAAGCGACGATGGAAGAAAAAGCGACGGTCAAGATCCACCCGAACCAGAGATGGTTGCTGATGCAGAAGATAGTGTTGGTGCGGGGGTGCCGATACCGAGAACAACGCGAAGCGGACGCATTTCCCGAATGCCTGCTCGTTTCTCCTGAGTGAAACGGGAAATTTTTCCATTCAGGACAATGATATGTACTTTCAAATTTGTTCATTCTCGGACTCTTATTTATGTTTCCTTCGTTTTGTGAAAAATGTGTTTTTGCGCAGAGACATTTTTCAGGTGGGAGAATGTTGGAAACCAAAAGACTAATTTTATCAACCATGGAAACGCCGCGGGTGACTATGTGTTTTTTAGTCTCGGCCGCGATATAGTTGGCGAGTGTGAAGTTTTTAAGTATTGTCAGTTGAGTTCGGTTTTTCAAGATTTTCAAAGACTTTTTCAATTAAGTTTGACCACAGTCTGTATTGGGTACTTGTGTACCAATAAACCTGTAAAAAGATCTTCTCTTGTGTTTTTCGAACCTTCGTAAACCGGGAGAAGCGGGTAGCTTCTCTTTTGGGTACGAAAATAACATTAATAATATAACTACCCTAGAAGTTTAGACTGATTTCGGTCATTTAGAGGCCTTTCTTTACATGAAAGCGATGAAAAATGTGTTATTTAGATGTTATTTGAACACCTAGTGGTATTACGTATGAAAGGGGTAAGCGTTCGGAAGGCGAACATGGCGCCGCGTAATAACATTGCAATTCCTGAAATCGTTTGTAAAAAGTGTGCGAAAGAAGTTAAGGTTTTTGTAAAGTGTTGCAAATGTAACAGTTGTTATCACCCCAGTTGCATATTGAAAATAGGTGGAATATATACAAATAATAAGAGGGAAATATTTTGTTGTGATAACATAACCTCTAAACAATGTGAATGTGAGAGGAAGGAAAAAGAAATAGAGAGCTTAAAATCTCGCCTAGCCAACCTGAACGAAATATGCTTGGAGAATTCTATCAGGCAAGATGGGACTGTTGATGGGGAAATTGGAGAAGTTGAGGAAAATCCTGGAAACTACTATGACTCACGAATAAAGAAACAGGATATGGATGAAGATTTGAGACAAGCAAGTAATGGTAATATTTTATCGATTGTTATTAAGGAGAAAACATCACTTATTGAAGAGTTATACGACAAAATAAATGTTCTAAAAAAATATATTTCCCTTCTTGAGAAAAACCAACACAAGCCAGCTACTCCTATAAATGAGTCTTCTAACGTAGATAGTAACGATGAATTGCGGGTTGCAGGGGTAGAGGGGCAAAAGAAGGTTTTAGAGAGGGGAACTAGTGGAGCAAAAATCTGTGAAAACAAAGAGATTGTGCCTGATAAGGCCAATGTATCTGAGCTGCTCAATAATTTTGACATAGGAGAGCAAAAAATCTGTGCTGTTGACGAGGGGGATGGGACTGACCGTAATGACTGGGAGACTGTGGGACCACGTAGGAGACGTACACGGAGGAGCCTACGCCCTGAACCGATGAGAGGCACAAATAATAATGATGGCCAAAATATGTTGAAAGTGGCCAAAAGGAGTGCGTATATTTTCATCTCTGGACTGGATGCTGACACGACACCCGAACAGGTACTGGGCTACTTAAATGAAAATAGATACACCGACCACTTGTTCTGTGAGAAAATGAAGACAAGAAAATCCCAATATAGCTCTTTCAAAATTGGTGTTCCAATGGATGTGAAGGAAGAAATAATGTCCCCTAATTTATGGCCGGAGGGAACGATTATTAACCATTTTCTGAACCTACAACACCTGAGATCGCGAAATCAGGTACAGAAAACAAACAAACAAGTTTAGATTTGTTCCATTTGAATGTTCAGTCACTGAAAAACAAATGCAATATGGTGGATGCGCTGCTGCTCGATTCTTACCCGGAAATTGTATGTATTACGGAACATTGGTTGTGCGGGAACGAGATGGATTGCACTCGCTTAAATGGTTACAATGTTGCAGCTTCTTACTGCAGGAGAGAATTCAAAGGGGGTGGAGCGGCGATTTTTTTGCACCCAGGGATAGAATTCAAACAAACCGAAGCGGAGACGTTTTGCACAGAAAAATGTCTGGAAGTCGCGGGTGTATATCTGGCAGATTTTAAAATACATGTCTTTTCAGTTTACAGATGCCCGTCTGGGTGCTTTGATGCGTTTATGGGTGCGCTCGAGGGTCTGTTGGATAGTGTTGGCAGTGGAAGGAAGATTGTCCTTGCAGGGGATTTCAATGTGATTTTCAACAGTCAACAGAGTAGAGCACTGGAGCTTTGTCACGTCCTTGGCTCATATGGCTTTAAACGAATGGAGACCGGTCCCACCAGACAAGGAAATTGCCTAGATGGTGTCTTCGTGAACTTTGGGTTTGAGGCGTGCCAGATATCAATTGTGTGCGCAGATATCTCCGATCATAAGGGTCAACTGCTAAAGATACCAGTTTCACCGCCTGCGACGGATAGACCAACTGTGAGAACGTATCGTCCGATAACCGAACAGGGTAAATTCATGTTTTATGAAAGAGTAAGTGCTATCGATTGGTTGTGCATAGATGAGATGGGCCCTTGTGTTAATGAGAGATTCTCTGGATTTTTCAAACTAATTATGTCAGCTTTCAGAGAGTCATTCCCAGAGCGGAAGTTCAGTGTCAGGCCACAGAAACCAAGACTGGACTGGTTTAATGAGGGATTGAGTGCAATGCGTGAGAATCTTCATCTACTCAATGAAATATATTCCTCTTCTCCAAATGAATACAACAAGATCCGAAGAAATAGGTATAAAATGGAATATAGAAATGCGATAAAAGCCGCCAAACAGCAGGCGAACGAGATTCTCATAAAGAATGCATCAAATCCAAATAAAATGATGTGGAGCATAATAAATGGGTACAGAGGTGTACCCGGAATGATGAAATCATCGGCTCATGTCAGTCCGGATCGATTTAACAGCTTCTTCTTGGGTACAGTCAGAAATATACAGAAGAGTATACGTCCGTCAGACCGCGATCCTGTGGGCTCTTTGTTTGATGTGCCGAATGTACCCGCTTCCCAGTTCATGTTTACTGAGGTCACCTTCAACGAAGCGAGAGACATAATAGATGGTTTGAAAAATAAGAAGTGCAAAGATATATATGGCTTCGATGTCTCGTCACTGAAATGTATCAAGAATCTCATCATTGTTCCATTAACAAAGTTGGTCAATATGTGTTTCAGGGAGGGTGTATTTCCGGAGAGTTTGAAGCATGCCCTTGTTTGTCCGATCTTTAAAAAGGGAGAAGAGAATGATCCATCAAACTACAGACCAGTGTCCCTCCTTCCAATATTCTCAAAGATAATTGAGAAATGTATGGCGAGTAGAATAACTGATTACTTCGAGAGGAACAATTTGTTTACGGGGAGCCAACATGGTTTTAGAGCGGGTAGAAGTACCACCACGGCTATACTGGACTTCGTTGAGAATGTGGCTGAGGCATTTGAGAATCAGGAGATCGCCTCGGCAACCTTTTGTGACCTGAGCAAGGCCTTCGATTGCGTTTCTCATGGGACTCTCTTGGAAAAAATAAAGAAGTACAATTTCCATTCGTCGAGTGTAGGTCTGCTCAGTTCCTACCTCAGCGGCAGAACACAGGTGGTGAGGGTTGGAGATCTGACCTCAGGAAGGGGTGAGGTGACTGCTGGAGTCCCTCAGGGCTCCATCATTGGTCCGCTTCTGTTCCTCATTTATATAAATGACATGGGTATAAATACTGGAGACACGCATAACACCCTATACGTGGATGACGCCACATTGACTGTGCGTGGTGGGACACTGGGGGAGGCAATGGCACGGAGTGAGGTTGCATTGTCGGAGGCCGGATCATGGTTTTCGGCCAACGGGCTGTTCTTGAATACCGAGAAGACAAAAAACTTATACCTCTCGACGAAGGACATATCTGAGGTGGGAGCGCAGGAGCCGGTTCGTTTCCTGGGTGTTCTTGTGGATTCGAAACTGCTATGGACCGATCAGACTTCCATGGTGTGTAAGCGCCTTGGTTCTAACGTTTTCCTCCTCAGAAGTCTGGCGAACTGCGTTTCCGGAGAGGTTCTGAGATGTGCCTATTTTTCGCTATGTCAAAGTGCGATGTCTTATGGTGTTTTGGCGTGGGGTCACTCGGCTGGCAGATTTTGGGTTTTTCGTATGCAGAGGAGAGCTGTCAGAATTTTGGCCGGTCTCAATTACAGAGACGATTGCCGGGAGGCATTCAAACGCCTGAAGATATTGACTTTTCCATCAATCTACATACTGGAGAACGTTCTTTACATCAAAAGGAACATAAATTTATACATCTGTCACCGTGATATCCATGACCATGATACTAGAAATGGTTGCCAGCTTGTACCAGATTTCACAAGGTTGGCCAGGTGCCGGGGTAGACCAGGTCAGATGGGTCTTAGATTCTTCAATAAGCTGCCTGCTGCTGTGAGAAGCCTTGATGATCGACGTTTCAAGAGGAAGGTTAGTGAGCTACTGATTCGGCACGCTTTTTATACCACAGAAGACTTTTTAAGTTGCTCCCGCCTAGAATGGTCGCTCTAGTATTCCTGCGTGAGATCTCACAGTTTTTCAGAGTCATATTTTAATGTGTAAATTTCGTATATTTATCGTTTGTAAAGTTTTATTGTAAGTGTAAAGCATGATTGATGAATTATATGTGTGTATGTTAATATATAATTGACGTGTGTAAATACTTTTGTATGAAAACACCAATAAATTTGAATCTTGAATCTTGAATCTTGAATCTTGAACAAACACAGCCGAGTTTTATACTCCAAAATGAATTTTCAGGCAGATATGAGCATTTTGCTTTCAACCGTGAGAAAATTCAGGTACCGATAAATTGAAATGTGTCACTGGAGCTCTCATTCTTATCAATCCTATCCACAAAATGGAAACAGGGTTTATTGAACAAGAATATGACGTTTCTTCCCATATTCCAGGTGATATTACATGATTTTCGAGAAAAATATCGATTCTGTTCAAAAAATTAGGTTAGGTTGTTTGTTTATATTTCATGAAAACGATAATGCAACAAAACAACGTTTTATATGTAGAAATGTAAGCCGAAGTAAGTACTAATCGACCTTTTTACACTTGATAACTACGTTTGTTTCAGGTATCTAGCAATTTCGAATGATTGGTGAAGATATTTCAGTACCACGAAGGTAGAATCAACGAACAAAAATAAAATTGTTCAAAAACCTTTTATTTGGTAAATAATGGCAGTGCATTGATTTAATGAGGTGTTTTGAGATGAATTTCAACGATATTTTTCAGATTCTGGCCAAATTTCAGTGATATTAGAGCCGAAAAGTTGGAAATTCTAAATCTAATGTCAATAATATACCCTAGAAGTTTAGACTGATTTCGGTCATTTAGAGGCCTTTCTTTACATGAAAGCGATGAAAAATGTGTTCTTTAGATGTTATTTGAACAAACGCAGCCGAGTTTCATACTCCAAAATGAATTTTCAGAAAGTTATAAGCGAATTCCACTAAGCATTTTTTATAGGTTAATTGTCAACGAGAAATCAAAAATCGAGTTTTTTTTTGGGAAAATCGTTTTGAGAATGAAAAGTATTCATGAATCTGGACTATTGACTAATCCCTCCCTATTGGAACAGAAATTTAGAAGAATATTGACACTTATTGCATGGAAATGAGAATAACGAGTGAAGGTTAACGGAGAACTATCTTTGCAAGGAATAGCAATCAGAAAGCAGGTTTGTAATCGAGTTTTAGGTGTAAAGTGTGTATTTACGATATGTTTTCACGTTTCAGGACGATAACCCAGAGTAAAATCCGATATTGAAAGAAAAATAACAAACTAACATTCAACATTCTGATTCCTGCGAATTGAAGATGAGGAAAAAATGTATTTCTGGATAGAAGTTTGCAGGTATGTCAGCAATTCAGTTTGAAAACGTTCTTTTATGTTGTATTTCGAATAAATGGAAAGCGATCGCCTGAAATTTTGTTGAATTTGGATAATTTGACGTGGAAAACCCTGCCATTAGGCCTTGCAAATAATCAGGCGTAATGGCTCAGTGCATTGAATTCCAATTTAGAGTTATTTAGAAGCAGCGTCGGGTGCGGTTAGTACTTGGATGGGTGACCGGCGTGGACATTGCACGAGAGAGGAAATGCAAGGTTTCTCATAAATTTCTTTTTTGAAGCGAATTGTGTATTTATTATTGACGATTCAATAAAGTGGACCGAGAAACGGCGCATATTTTGGTGCCAGAATCGAGGTTCTACGACGTCGGGAAGTATTTTAAAAAAATTCGCGAAAATGCCGAAAATCGACGTTTTTCTCGATTTTCGCCCGAAAGTCTCCCACGGGAAAGCCTAAGGATCCGGTAAACTTCCGTTTTTCAAATCAGAACACCATTTTTTTATTGCAGAAATAGATTCCTCAGAAAATTTCAAGTTATTTTGATGTATAGTTTTTCAGTTTTGGTTGGAAAATTCTCTCTGAGCGGAAAGATTCGAAAAAAAAATCGAAAATAGAGCTCCGCTGAAACAAGAATAACTTCGAGGTTTTTGGATGGAAAATTTTCATTTTTGGGATTTTTCAAAATGTGAGATTGATAAATCCGCTTTGAAAATCGAAATCGCGATTCATGATACAGGGGGTGAAAACATCGCTTTCAAAGTTAGGGATGACAAAATCGTGAAAAATCAATTTTTTCAAAGTAGAACCCTATTTTTTTATGGCAGATATTGAATCTACGTTAAAAAATAATGTGAGTGTATGCATCACACCCTTGCCCTGAAATGGATATTTTCTGAGTTATTCACAAAAAACTGTTTTTCGTCTTGAATTTTCAGCTATTTCTTTTTCCTTCACGCCAAAAAGATGAAATTTTCAGGAACTGATATTTGAACCATGCTGTAGATTTTTCACCCCTTCTTGAAACCGACTTCAAGTTACTATTAGGAGAACCATGGCAAACTCTCGCAGTTATAACTAGAGAAGATGCTCAAAGTTTTGACCGTTAATTTCTAGACATTCATTTATACGTCTCAGGAATGCTTCGTGCGTTGCTCTTCTTATTTCATCGGGAGGAAGAGATCTGCAAAAGTGTTTAAAAACCAAATTGAGTTTCAAAACTATGAATCTAAAAATCTAAACAAACCTGAACGCATTTCTGACTCGTTCTATGCAGTCCTCTTTATCAGTCAGGGGAGTTGAGTAGACAATATTTTTTATCCTACCCCAAACATAATAGTCTAAAGGAGTTAAATCGGGAGAACGTGGTGGCCAAAGATGTGGACCATTGTTCGCCAACCATCGATCTTCAAATAGCCTGTAGAGGATATTTGACACATTGAGTGAATTGTGTGGAGGCGCGCCATCTTGTTGATACCATGAGTCATTATGGTTCTGTACTAGCGGCTCAATTATTTGAGTCAATATGTCAGAATATCTATCTCCTAAGGGAGAACATTCTTTAAATAATGCAAACATGTAGTGTTCTATCTTACCAGTTAAAGTCCCATCATAAATGTGAACATCGAGAATTGGATTATTTTTGATGGCGCAAAAAACATTGAAACTCCAGGTCTCTTGAAAGTTCCATTGTCTGAAGTGGTGGTTGTTCTCTTCATCCCAATAATGACTGTTATGCCTATTGAAAGAACCATTCTTTGTGATTTCAGATTCATCTGTCCAAATTATACAGTCCAAAAAGTTTTCATTCTCTTGAAATCGAATCATCATAGCTTCGCAAAACTCTGTTCTCCTGACGAAATCAGTTTCCTTCAAATGCTGTACCCTATTGAATTTATATGGGTGCATTTTATGTTTTTTAATATTCTCCAAACACTCGATTGAGATAATCCCAGATCAATCTCGGCATCTTTGAGAGAATTTTGAGGATTCACACGAAAATATGCAAGAACTGTAATTTCGTTGTTCTCATCTTCTACTACACTTTTTTCTCTGTGTATAGTTTTCTTAACGAAAGATCCGACATTTGTCAAGTTTGAAATGGTTCTGTTAATGGTATCTCTCGTTGGTCTGGGTCGGTCAGGAAACCTCTCAATGAACAGTCGAATCGTTCTATCTACAACTTTATTACATTCTCCATGAAGTAGAATGAGATTTAAATAATCTTCATTGGTAAAATTAGGCATAGTGATCGATTTTATAACTTAATACGAATTAACACCAAATTAATAGTAAACACAAAATGTTACTGAATAAAGAGGAATTTGGCAGATGTAATTAATGATATCTATCATTAAAAAAAAAGGATGTGAAACATGGTAAGTTTTTGCATATGGTTCATAAGGAATTATTTATTTATCACTGGAGAGAAAACCGATGGCCGATTCGTTGAAATAAAGAGGTTTCCGATACAAATTCGAATACAAATTCGCCATCTATTTAGGAATAATCTTTTTTCTCTTGCATATTAGGGTAGTAAAATCTAAAACATGGTTTAAGTAACAGTTCCTGAAAATTTCATCTTTTTGGCGTGAAGGGAAAAGAAATAGCTGAAAATTCAAGACGAAAAACAGTTTTTTGTGAATAACTCAGAAAATATCCACTTTAGGGCAAGGGTGTGATGCATACACTCACATTATTTTTTAACGTAGATTCAATATCTGCCATAAAAAATGGGGTTCTAATTTGAAAAAACGGATTTTTCACGATTTTGTCATCCCTAACTTTGAAAGCGATTTTTTCACCCCCTGTACAATGAATCGCGATTTCGATTTTCAAAGTGGATACATCAATCTCACATCTTGAAAAATCCCAAAAATGAAAATTTTCCATTCGAAAACCTCGAAGTTATTCTTGTTTTCGCAAGGCTCTATTTTCGATTTTTTTTTAGAATTTTCCCGCTCAGAGAGAATTTTCCAACCAAAACTGAAAAATGTTACATCAAAATAACTAGAAATTTTCTAAGGAATCTATTTCTGCAAAAAAAAATGGTGTTCTAATTTGAAAAACGGAAGTTGACGTCATTTCCGGTAAAACCGGAGGTGCTCATGCCTTGAAAATATTTTAGATTTCATCAGCATCGTGAAATACCTATAAGTTCTGAATTTCATGAGAATACGTTCAGTAGTTTCCCGTATAAATATGGGTGAGTTTCCTCGTGAAAGACCCTGTATATAAGTTTCTCAACCATGCACAGAAAAATCCGAATCATCAATGAATTCCTTGATGCTATAATATGCCTTCGAAAGCAGCACATCTTTTACAAATTTCTTGAATACTCGGATTTCAAGTGATCTTATCTGTTGTGGAAGACTATTAAAAAGCTTCACACATTGGTATTGGGGAGAGGACTCGTATTTTGAGGTTCTGTGCTTAGGGAAGGACAGAAGACATTTATTTCTCGTGTTGTAGAGATTGCTATCACTTAAAATTTCAAACTTTGTTATGTTATCCTTGACATAAACTAAACAGCGGTATATGAAAAGTGAAGGAACAGTCATTATTTTATAATTTATAAAGATTGGTTTGCAGGAAACTGGTATTCTAATCTTAAATATCATCCTAAGCACACGCTTTTGAGACAGAAGAATCCTATGGACATTATCTGCATTTCCCCATAAAATTATGTTGTAGTTAAGATGGGAGTGAAAAAGGCTATAGTAGACGCCGAGCACCGATTGTAGTGGAAGTGAGTCCCTAATTCTGCTCAGCGCGTAGTTGCTGAAATGACGAAGGAGGTGTCATCGGCAAACATGGTCATCAGTTCAGCCATGATGTGTTCAGGCAAGTCATTCATGAAGAGGATAAAAATGAGTGGTCCCAAGATAGATCCCTGAGGGACCCCTAAATCGGAATCAAACAGCTCAGACCAGCACTCCTCGACTCTAAAGATCACACTTCTAGCAGTTAGAAAGGAATAAATCCAATCAAGGAAAATGCCTCTAAAGCCTAAGCTGAAAAGTTTATCGATAATGAACTTGAAGTTAAGAGAATCGAAAGCTCGAGACAGGTCAAAGTATAACCCAGCAACGTATAATCCGTTATCCAGACATTTATAAACGTAATCAATGAAGGCGATTGCAGCTGTCTGCGTTGAATGGCCTCTACGGAAACCATGCTGATTCTGACTCAGTATTTTATGCTTGTTTAGGTAAACAACTATACGATCATAAACAATTCTCTCAATCGCCTTAAAAAAAAACACTTGTGAGAGAGATAGGTCTATAGTTACTCAGATCTGTTGGGTCTTTTTTTTGAAAATTGGTATAACTGTAGACAATTTAAGGGAGGAAGGAAACTTTCCACTACTAATTGAAAGATTTACAACATGCGCTAAATGAGTAGATATCAGGTCAGCTATTCCCTTCAAAACTTTACCGGATACTTCATCGATGCCACTACTTTTATTATTTTTTAAAGCATTTATTGCATTGTATATTTCATTCTCGTAAACTGGGAAGAAGAAAAAAGTACTCTCTTCTAGTTTCGAAGTAGTGCATGAATATGGAAGAGCCGTCCCATAGTGATCAACAAGACTTTTTTGAGCACAGGTTGTGAAATATTGGCCAAAAGCAGATGTCACAGTTTTGAGATCGGTACATATCGAACCATATTGAGCCTGAGCGGTATCTTAGTATTGATCATTCTAGATGTCATATCGTTCACAATTTTCCAAACAGTCTTGTTTACATTTGAGGAATCATTCAATAAATTTTCGTGATACGCAAGTTTCGCATTTTTCAACATCTCATTATAAGTTTTCTTTTTAATTTTGTAAATTTCCAGTAAATCCCTTGAACTAGAGTTTTTGACCAACCAGTTCAAGTTTTTCAACTCATCACGGTAAGATTTTATTTCTGGACTTACCCATTTCACCGATTCATTTTTGAAATAGATTTTTTTCTTCGGACAAACTTCGTTAATGCAAGAAATTATATTATTTATAAAGAGATGAAAACATTTGTCTATATTATCAGATGTTACATTTATTTGACTGAAGGTCCTGTCAGCAATCATGGCACGAAGCTTGAACATATTTGTGAGGGAACAATCTCTTATGATTAGATTATGATTCTGTGTGTGGTTTTCTCCAGAAGTAACAGAATAACAATGAGTGAGCTGTATCGCCTGATGGTCGCTAATGTGCGGGTCAGAGACTCGGGTTGTACATAGTTCAGGACTAACGTTTGTTAAAACATAATCAATCAAGGAGGAAGAGGTTTTTCCCTTGACATTTGTGAAAATTCTAGTTGGTTCAGATGAAGTTAGATCCAATCCAAAAGAAATCAGAAGATCATCAACAAGGTTCTTATCATGGTTATTAACATTCAGATAATCTACATCAAAATCACCGCATACAAAGACAGATGTGTGCTCTTTTATTACACGCAAAAGAATGAAAGATAATTGGTTTATAAAAGTTTCCAAGTTGCCTGATGGAGATCTGTATACACTCAAAATACAAATGTTCTTATCTTGAAGACTCAAGCTAGCAGCGCAAACCTTACAATGAATCTCTGAGCACAGAGAAGCAATGTTTATATGTTTAAAGGGCAAACCTTTTTTAACGAATATCATCGATCCTCCATGAATCGCATTTGAGCGACAGAACTGGGCAGCCAGAAAGTATCCAGGCAAATTGACTGATTCAACACTATCTCTACTACACCAATGTTTTACGATGCTGACAACATGCGGCTTATGTTCGCCAAACAACACCTCCAATGCACACAACTTGTTTGAGATACACTGCACATTCAAATGAAAAATTTTCAGGTTCGCAAGTTCAATCGCTATGTTGGTGAAGTTCCAGTTTTTGAGAGATATGTTGACGATATTTTCACCTCAATACCGGCAAGCAGTGTCGAACATTCTGAACACGTTCAATTCGTTTCATCAACGCTTTACAGACGGAGAAAAACAATGAATTTTCCTTTCTACGTACGTGTCATGAGATCATCGGGCCGATTGAAAACTGATTCGTATCACAAACCGACTTTCTCTGGAAGATTTTTGAATTTCAATTCTCAAAGTCCTTATTCTCATAAAGTCAATCTCACTGAAAATCTTCAATTGAGGTTTTCTCGTTTATCTGACATGGAGTTTCACGTTTATAATTTCGACAGAATTGAAAGGTTCTTGATTAAAAACAATTACCCTGTTTCGCTCGTCAGGAGAATTCTGAATAAAAATGATACCACACATCTTAGATTACACACTACAGGTTAGAGATTGCTCAAACTTTCTTAAATTAATTCTGAGAGAGTGGGACTACTGCTAAGAGATGAAATCGTTGAAATAGCCTACAAGCCGTTAAATACTGTACAATGTTTCTATTCTCAATTAAAGTCGAAAACAGCTTCAGAATCAGATCAAATGTCATGGATAGAATACCTTGCACAACAAGATACAAGATACAACACGATATTCATAGGTCATAGGTCATACTAATAGGTATCTCAAAAAAAGAATAACCGAACACAAAAGAGACTGCGTTAATACACACAATCCTACTAGATCCAAGGATAATAACACAGCGTTCACTGAACATGCTTTCAATGAGTTACACTCACTCAAGTTCGAAGTTTTAGACACCAACTTAAGGAAAAGATTATTTTGCGAAATGATAGAAATTAAGAAGGACATGAATTCAGTCAACAAAAGAAGTGATATTGACAACTTAAATACTGCCTATTTTAGTCTTATACAAAAAATACAAAATTTAACATTTATCTATTTACATTGATCTTGGTTCGCGGAGTTCACATATTGTTCGTTTTTCGTCTTGATATCAGATTAATATCAAACTTCCAATTCACCCACATTACACATATTTCAGTACGCTAGCTATCTTTCCGAATGTGATCTGTTATCAATCCATCCTTAGTATTGTTATTTTTAGAGATGACAATAGAGACTAACTGGCAATGTGAGTAGCTCTTATTATTTCTCAGCGAAGTTCTTCATAATATATATATACAGGGTCTTTCACGAAGAACCTCACCCATATTTATACAGGAAACTACTGAACGTATTTTCATGAAATTCAGCACTTATAAGTATTTCACGATGCTGATGAAATCTAAAATATCTTCAAGGCATGAGCACCTCCGGTTTTTCCGGAAATGACGCCAACTTCCGTTTTTCAAATTAGAACACCATTTTTTTATTGCAGAAATAGATTCCTTAGAAAATTTCAAGTTATTTTGATGTAACATTTTTCAGTTTTGGTTGGAAAATTCTCTCTGAGCGGGAAAATTCGAAAAAAAAATCGAAAATAGAGCTCCGCTGAAACAAGAATAACTTCGAGGTTTTTGGATGGAAAATTTTCATTTTTGGGGTTTTTCAAGATGTAAAATTGATGTATCCACTTTAAAAATCGAAAATGCGATTCATGATACAGGGGGTGAAAAAATCGCTTTCAAAGTTAGGGATGACAAAATCGTGAAAAATCAATTTTTTCAAATTAGAACCCCATTTTTTTATGGCAGATATTGAATCTACGTTAAAAAATAATGTGAGTGTTTGCATCACATCCTTGCCCTAAAGTGGATATTTTCTGAGTTATTCACAAAAAACTGTTTTTCGTCTTGAATTTCCAGCTATTTCTTTTCCCTTCACGCCAAAAAGATGAAATTTTCAGGAACTGTTCATTAAACCATGTTTTAGATTTTACTACCCTAATATGCAAGAGAAAAAAGTTACAGGTTGTTCCTAAATCGATGGCGAATTTGGATTCGAATTTGTATCGGAAACCTCTTTATTTCAACTAATCGGCCATCGGTTTTCTCTCCAGTGATAAATAAATAATTCCTTATGAACCATATGCAAAAACTTACCATGTTTTACATTCTTTTTTTTTAATGATAGATATCATTAATTACATCTGCCAAGTTCCTCTTTATTCAGTAGCATTTTGTGTTTACTATTAATTTGGTGATAATTCGTATTAAGTTATAAAATCGATCACTATGCCTAATTTTACCAATGAATATTATTTAAATCTCATTCTACTTAATGGAGAATGTAATAGAGTTGTAGATAGAACGATTCGACTGTTCATTGAGAGTGTAACATATATATGATTATATAGATAATGTACATGTGTAGACAGTCAGTATTAAATGAGACATCGAGCTGAACACTTGTATCATTGATTATTTAAAATATCATACATATCACATGGCGCAGTCGAAACGAACCAAAGCGAATTTCGTGAATTAAAATCCTAACGTGGAAATATTATATATCTGAGAATCAGAAAAATGGAGAAGAGTGTGAAACCACCGTCCGAAATGAAGTTAGAAGAAGACCCGGCAGTGGAATGGAAATTTTTCCTTCAAAAATTCAAAATTTTCATTCAAGCAATAAAAGCAGAAGAGGAGTCCGAAGAATATAAAGCCGCTTTGCTGTTGAATTGCATAGGGGATAAAGCTCTTAAAATATACAGGGTCTTTCACGAGGAACCTCACCCATATTTATACGGAAAACTACTGAACGTATTTTCATGAAATTCAGCACTTATAAGTATTTCACGATGCTGATGAAATCTAAAATATTTTCAAGGCATGAGCACCTCCGGTTTTTCCGGAAATGACGTCAACTTCCGTTTTTCAGATTAGAACACCATTTTTTTATTGCAGAAATAGATTCCTTAGAAAATTTCAAGTTATTTTGATGTAACATTTTTCAGTTTTGGTTGGAAAATTCTCTCTGAGCGGGAAAATTCGAAAAAAAAATCGAAAATGGAGCTCCGCTGAAACAAGAATAACTTCGAGGTTTTTGGATGGAAAATTTTCATTTTTGGGATTTTTCAAGATGTAAGATTGATGTATCCACTTTAAAAATCGAAATCGTGATTCATGATACAGGGGGTGAAAAAATCGCTTTCAAAGTTAGGGATGACAAAATCGTGAAAAATCAATTTTTTCAAATTAGAACCCCATTTTTTTATGGCAGATATTGAATCTACGTTAAAAAATAATGTGAGTGTATGCATCACACCCTTGCCCCAAAGTGGATATTTTCTGAGTTATTCACAAAAAACTGTTTTTCGTCTTGAATTTTCAGCTATTTCTTTTCCCTTTAACGCCACAGTTTGAAATGTGGTACTCTGCATTCGAGAGGAAATTGTAAAGCTTTTGGAAAAATTTGTCGAAAATGCGGTTTGTATAATCATTTTGCATCATTGTGTAGAAGTAAAAGTATAAATAATGTTGCTAGAAAAGAAGAACTGTACATAGGTTCTGTAGAGAATAGTATTTCAATAGCAAAGTTAGATTGGACGGTAGATTTGAAGATAAAAAATGAAATGGTAAATTTCAAAGTTGACACAGGTGCTGATGTTAATGTCATTCCTTTGAGTATGTATAATAAAATTTTCAAATCAGACAAAATTATGAAAGATGACACCAAACTAATTGAATATACTGGAAATCAAATTGAAATAATAGGATATATTACAACCATTGTCTTCATAAAAATAAGAAATATAATGTCAAATTTTTTATAGCTAAAGGAAAATATGGCCGTCCAATTATTGGAAAAGGTTCAATAGAAAATATGGATATTGCGAGAATGGTGGCGGAAATGAGTGACAGTAAGAGGTATATTGAAGATTTTCAGGATGTTTTTGATGGAATTGGGTGTTTACCAGGCCAATATAGAATTAAATTAGATGAAACTATTAAACCTTGTGTCCATGCAGCTAGACGATTTCCTCAAGGAATTTTGGTGAGATTGAAGAGTAAATTAGAAAATTTGGAAAAACAAAACATTATAGCTAGAGAATTCGAGCCAACTGAATGGGTAAACTCCCTGGTAATTGTAGATAAGCCTAATGGAGATTTTAGAATATGCATTGATCCCACTGATTTAAATAAGGCCATTAAACGGGAACATTTTTCAATTCCTACTTTTACAGATATTGTTACCAATTTGAATAAAGCTAAAATTTTTTCAGTGTTAGATACGAATAGTGGATTTTGGAATATAGAATTAGATGAATTCAGTTCAAAATTATGTACTTTCAATACTCCATTCGGCAGGTATAGGTTTAAGAGATTGCCTTTTGGTTTAATTTGTTCCGCAGAAATTTTTCAGAGAAAAATATCACAATGTTTTGAAGGTATTGAAGGTGTTCACATATATATAGACGATATTCTAATATGGGGTGAAAATCAAAAGGAACATGATGAAAGGCTTGTCGAAGTTTTGAAGAGAGCGCGCGATTATAATATTAAATTCAATAAAGAAAAATGTCAGTTCTCAGTTTCGGAAGTAAATTACCTAGGTCATAAAATAACCTGTGATGGCATAAAACCTGATGAAAGTAAAATATTTGCAATAGAAAATTATCCGGAACCAACGAATATGAAAGAATTACAACGTTTTTTGGGCATTGTAAATTACCTGCATAAATTCATTCCGAATGTAGCCGAAATAACCGCTCCTTTAAGGGAATTGTTGAGAAAAAATACAATTTTTGAATGGGGTTCAGAACAGAAAAAAATGTTTGATCAGTTGAGGAGAATTTTGACATCTCAACCAACATTGAGATTTTATGACCCACAAAAAATGTTATTGTTATCAGTAGATGCCTCAAAAGATGGTTTAGGTGCGGTATTGTTACAAGAAGGAAAGCCTATAGCATACGCATCGAGATCTTTGAATGATACGCAAAAATGTTATGCACAAATTGAAAAAGAAATGTTGGCAATAGTATATGGCGTGAAGAAATTCCATCAATATATTTATGGAAGAAAAGTTATTGTAGAAACGGATCACAAACCACTTATTCATATTTTCAAAAAGGCATTGATTGATTGTCCAATGCGTTTACAAAGAATGATGTTAGACGTCCAAAAATATGATCTAGATGTGCAGTTCAGACCGGGAAAAGAAATGTATACAGGGTCTTTCACGAGGAACCTCACCCATATTTATACGGGAAACTACTGAACGTATTTTCATGAAATTCAGCACTTATAAGTATTTCACGATGCTGATGAAATCTAAAATATTTTCAAGGCATGAGCACCTCCGGTTTTTCCGGAAATGACGTCAACTTCCGCTTTTCAAATTAGAACACCATTTTTTTATTGCAGAAATAGATTCCTTAGAAAATTTCAAGTTATTTTGATGTAACATTTTTCAGTTTTGGTTGGAAAATTCTCTCTGAGCGGGAAAATTCGAAAAAAAAATCGAAAATAGAGCTCCGCTGAAACAAGAATAACTTTGAGGTTTTTGGATGGAAAATTTTAATTTTTGGGATTTTTCAAGATGTAAGATTGATATATCCACTTTAAAAATCGAAATTGCGATTCATGATACAGGGGGTGAAAAAATCGCTTTCAAAGTTAGGGATCACAAAATCGTGAAAAATCAATTTTTTCAAATTAGAACCCCATTTTTTTATGGCAGATATTGAATCTACGTTAAAAAATAATGTGAGTGTATGCATCACATCCTTGCCTTAAAGTGGATATTTTCTGAGTTATTTACAAAAAACTGTTTTTCGTCTTGAATTTTCAGCTATTTCTTTTCCCTTCACGCCAAATTCCTCTTTATTCAGCAGCATGTAATTAATGATATCTATCATTAAAAAAAAAGAATGTAAAACATGGTGAGTTTTTGCATATGGTTCATAAGGAATTATTTATTTATCACTGGAGAGAAAACCGATGGCCGATTAGTTGAAATAAAGAGGTTTCCGATACAAATTCGAATCCAAATTCGCCATATATTTAGGAACAACCTGTAACTTTTTTCTCTTGCATATTAGGGTAGTAAAATCTAAAACATGGTTTAAGTAGCAGTTCCTGAAAATTTCATCTTTTTGGCGTGAAGGGAAAAGAAATAGCTGAAAATTAAAGACGAAAAACAGTTTTTTTGTGAATAACTCCGAAAGTATACACTTAAGGGCAAGGGTGTGATGCATACCCTCACATTATTTTTTAACGTAGATTCAATATCTGCAATAAAAAAATGGGGTTCTTATTTGAAAAAATTGATTTTTCACGATTTTGTCATCCCTAACTTTGAAAGCGATTTTTTCACCCCCTGTATCATGAATCGCAATTTCGATTTTTAAAGTGGATACATCAATCTTACATCTTAAAAAATCCCAAAAATGAAAATTTTCCATCCAAAACCTCAAAGTTATTCTTGTTTCAGCGGAGCTCTATTTTCGATTTTTTTTTCGAATTTTCCCGCTCAGAGAGAATTTTCCAACCAAAACTGAAAAATGTTACATCAAAATAACTTGAAATTTTCTAAGGAATCTATTTCTGCAATAAAAAAATGGTGTTCTAATTTGAAAAACGGAAGTTGACGTCATTTCCGGAAAAACCGGAGGTGCTCATGCCTTGAAAATATTTTAGATTTCATCAGCATCGTGAAATACTTATAAGTGCTGAATTTCATGAAAATACGTTCAGTAGTTTCCCGTATAAATATGGGTGAGGTTCCTCGTGAAAGACCCTGTATATCGGACGCTTTGAGTCGAATCAGTATACAAAAGGATGATACGAATATTTTGGATAACGAGTATGAAGCTCAAGTTAATTTTTTGAAGAAATACTTTCCGATATCGTCACAATACTTGGAAAAGTTCAAAGTAGAAACTCGAAAAGATGTCACGCTGAAAGTGATTGGAAAATATATAAAAGACGGATGGCCGAATTCTAGAGCTAAATGTGAATCCATGACAAAATTATATTATAATGTTAGGTCAGAATTGGTTATTATTGATGATATAATTTATAAAAGAAATTGCTTGGTTGTGCCTGAATCACTCAAAAAAGAGATGTTAAATCTAATTCATTTAAGTCATATGGGAATTGTAAAGTGTACTTTAAAAGCGAAAGAATTACTTTATTGGCCGAGTATGTCTCGTGACATAGAAAATGTTATATTATCATGTGAGATTTGTCAAAAATATTCCAGAAACAATTATAAAGAGTCACTCATACCGCATACTGTTCCCGAGTACCCATGGCAAAAAATTGGTTGCGATTTGTTTGAAATTGATACTAAAAAATATATGATTGTTATTGATTATTTCTCTAAATATGTTGAAATTTGTAAATTGAACTGTTTATCTTCTGAAATTGTAATAAGAAATTTGAAGAATATGTTCAGTAGATTAGGCATTCCACAAGTATTCATGTCTGATAATGGAACACAATTTTCTAGTTTTGAATTTCAAAAATTTGCGAAAAGTTGGAATTTTGAAAATACAACTTCAAGTCCAAATTATCCACGCTCTAATGGCATGGTAGAAAGAGCTATTCAAACTGTCAAAAATATAATAAGAAAGAACTCAGAAACTGATACAGAATTAGAATTAGCTTTGTTAGATTATAGAAATACTCCAATAGATATAAACATACCTTCACCTAGTGAATTGTTCTTCAATAGAAAAACTAGGACAATGCTACCTGTTAGAAATGAACTGTTATATCCACGAAATATTGATTTTAAACAGCAGAGGAAACTCTTAATGAATAGACAAAATAAACAAAAGACTTATCATGACAGGAAGTCGAAGAATTTGAGAATTTTGAAAGAAAATGAAAAAATATATGTGAAAATAAATGATATTTGGGTTAAAGGATTTGTCATTAGGAAAATTAATTCGAGGTCATACTTAGTGAAAATAGAAAACACTGGTTCAATCATTAGGAGAAATAGATACCATCTGAAACCTTTCTTTGTTGAAAGTTATAAATACAGATCTGATATTGAAGATGAAGGAAATGTTATTGTTAATTCTGATATTGAAGATGAAGGGAATGTTATTGTTAATTCTGATATTGAAGATGAAGAAAATAATGTCATTAATTCTAATTTTAGTTCGAATAATGAAAATGTGGAAACTTCACGTAGAACTATATATGTAACAAGGTATGGTAGGAAAGTAAGAAAACCTAATTAAGAGAATCTGTTTTAATCATTTGATAGAATTTTAATTTAGTTACGATAGAATTTTAATTTAGTTAAGAAGGGAGATGTAACATATATATGATTATACAGGGTCTTTCTCGAGGAACCTCACCCATATTTGTACGGGAAACTACTGAACGTATTTTCATGAAATTCAGCACTGATAAGTATTTCACGATGCTGATGAAATCTAAAATATTTTTAAGGCATGAGCACCTCTGGTTTTTCCGGAAATGACGTCAACTTCCGTTTTTCAAATTAGAACACCATTTTTTTATTGCAGAAATAGATTCCTTAGAAAATTTAAAGTTATTTTGATGTAACATTTTTCAGTTTTGGTTGGAAAATTCTCTCTGAGCGGGAAAATTCGAAAAAAAAATCGAAAATAAAGCTCCGCTGAAACAAGAATAACTTCGAGGTTTTTGGATGGAAAATTTTCATTCCACAAGTATTCATGTCTGATAATGGAACACAATTTTCTAGTTTTGAATTTCAAAAATTTGCGAAAAGTTGGAATTTTGAAAATACAACTTCAAGTCCAAATTATCCACGCTCTAATGGCATGGTAGAAAGAGCTATTCAAACTGTCAAAAATATAATAAGAAAGAACTCAGAAACTGATACAGAATTAGAATTAGCTTTGTTAGATTATAGAAATACTCCAATAGATATAAACATACCTTCACCTAGTGAATTGTTCTTCAATAGAAAAACTAGGACAATGCTACCTGTTAGAAATGAACTGTTATATCCACGAAATATTGATTTTAAACAGCAGAGGAAACTCTTAATGAATAGACAAAATAAACAAAAGACTTATCATGACAGGAAGTCGAAGAATTTGAGAATTTTGAAAGAAAATGAAAAAATATATGTGAAAATAAATGATATTTGGGTTAAAGGATTTGTCATTAGGAAAATTAATTCGAGGTCATACTTAGTGAAAATAGAAAACACTGGTTCAATCATTAGGAGAAATAGATACCATCTGAAACCTTTCTTTGTTGAAAGTTATAAATACAGATCTGATATTGAAGATGAAGGAAATGTTATTGTTAATTCTGATATTGAAGATGAAGGGAATGTTATTGTTAATTCTGATATTGAAGATGAAGAAAATAATGTCATTAATTCTAATTTTAGTTCGAATAATGAAAATGTGGAAACTTCACGTAGAACTATATATGTAACAAGGTATGGTAGGAAAGTAAGAAAACCTAATTAAGAGAATCTGTTTTAATCATTTGATAGAATTTTAATTTAGTTACGATAGAATTTTAATTTAGTTAAGAAGGGAGATGTAACATATATATGATTATACAGGGTCTTTCTCGAGGAACCTCACCCATATTTGTACGGGAAACTACTGAACGTATTTTCATGAAATTCAGCACTGATAAGTATTTCACGATGCTGATGAAATCTAAAATATTTTTAAGGCATGAGCACCTCTGGTTTTTCCGGAAATGACGTCAACTTCCGTTTTTCAAATTAGAACACCATTTTTTTATTGCAGAAATAGATTCCTTAGAAAATTTAAAGTTATTTTGATGTAACATTTTTCAGTTTTGGTTGGAAAATTCTCTCTGAGCGGGAAAATTCGAAAAAAAAATCGAAAATAAAGCTCCGCTGAAACAAGAATAACTTCGAGGTTTTTGGATGGAAAATTTTTATTTTTGGGATTTTCCAAGATGTAAGATTGATGTATCCACTTAAAAAATCGAAATCGCGATTCATGATACAGGGGGTGAAAAAATCGCTTTCAAAGTTAGGGATGACAAAATCGTGAAAAATCAATTTTTTCAAATTAAAACCCCATTTTTTTATGGCAGATATTGAATCTACTTTAAAAAATAATGTGAGTGTATGCATCGCACCCTTGCCCTAAAGTGGATATTTTCTGAGTTATTCATAAAAAACTGTTTTTCGTCTTGAATTTTCAGCTATTTCTTTTCCCTTCACGCCAAAAAGATGAAATTTTATGCAAGAGAAAAAAGTTACAGGTTGTTCCTAAATAGATGGCGAATTTGGATTCGAATTTGTATCGGAAACCTCTTTATTTCAACTAATCGGCCATCGGTTTTCTCTCCAGTGATAAATAAATAATTCCTTATGAACCATATGCAAAAACTTACCATGTTTTACATTTTTTTTTTAATGATAGATATCATTAATTACATGCTACTGAATAAAGAGGAATTTGGCAGATGTAATTAATGATATCTATCCTTAAAAAAAAAAGTGAAACATGGTAAGTTTTTGCATATGGTTCATAAGGAATTATTTATTCATCACTGGAGAGAAAACCGATGGCCGATTAGTTGAAATAAAGAGGTTTCCGATACAAATTCGAATCCAAATTCGCCATCTATTTAGGAACAACCTGTAACTTTTTTCTCTTGCATATTAGGGTAGTAAAATCTAAAACATGGTTTAAGTAACAGTCCCTTAAAATTTCATCTTTTTGGCGTGAAGGGAAAAGAAATAGCTGAAAATTCAAGACGAAAAACAGTTTTTTGTGAATAACTCAGAAAATATCCACTTTAGGGCAAGGGTGTGATGCATACACTCACATTATTTTTCAACGTAGATTCAATATCTGCCATAAAAAATGGGGTTCTAATTTGAAAAAATTGATTTTTCACGATTTTGTCATCCCTAACTTTGAAAGCGATTTTTTCACCCCCTGTATCATGAATCGCGATTTCGATTTTCAAAGTGGATACATCAATCTTACATCTTGAAAAATCACAAAAATGAAAATTTTCCATCCAAAAACCTCGAAGTTATTCTGGTTTCAGCGGAGCTCTATTTTCGATTTTTTTTTCGAATTTTCCCGCTCAGAGAGAATTTTCCAACCAAAACTGAAAAATGTTACATCAAAATAACTTGAAATTTTCTAAGGAATCTATTTCTGCAATAAAAAAATGGTGTTCTAATTTGAAAAACGGAAGTTGACGTCATTTCCGGAAAAACCGGAGGTGCTCATGCCTTGAAAATATTTTAGATTTCATCATCATCGTGAAATATTTATAAGTGCTGAATTTCATGAAAATACGTTCAGTAGTTTCCTGTATAAATATGGGTGAGGTTCCTCGTGAAAGACCCTGTATAGATAATGTACATGTGTAGACAGTCAGTATTAAATGAGACATCGAGCTGAACACTTGTATCATTGATTATTTAAAATATCATACATATCACAGAGAGGTTTCCTGACCGACCCAGACCAACGAGAGATACCATTACCAGAACCATGACAAACTTGAGAAATGTCGGATCTTTCGTTAAGAAAACTATACACAGAGAAAAAAGTGTAGTAGAAGATGAGAACAACGAAATTATAGTTCTTGCATATTTTCGTGTGAATCCTCAAAATTCTCTCAAAGATGCCGAGATTGATCTGGGATTATCTCAATCGAGTGTTTGGAGAATATTAAAAAAAACATAAAATGCACCCATATAAATTCAATAGGGTACAGCATTTGACGGAAACTGATTCCGTCAGGAGAACAGAGTTTTGCGAAGCTATGATGATTCGATTTCAAGAGAATGAAAACTTTTTGGACTGTATAATTTGGACAGATTAATCTAAATTCACAAAGAATGGTTCTTTCAATAGGCATAACAGTCATTATTGGGATGAAGAGAACAACCACCACTTCAGACAATGGAACTTTCAAGAGAACTGGAGTTTCAATGTTTTTTGCGCCATCAAAAATAATGCAATTCTCGATGTTCACATTTATGATGGGACTTTAACTGGTAAGATAGAACACTACACATGTTTGCATTGTTTAAAGAATGTTCTCACTTAGGAGATAGATATTCTGACATATTGACTCAAATAATTGAGCCGCTAGTACAGAACCATAATGACTTATGGTATCAACAAGATGGCGCGCCTCCACACAATTCACTCAATGTGTCAAATATCCTCTACAGGCTATTTGAAGATCGATGGTTGGCGAACAATGGTCCACATCTTTGGCCACCACGTTCTCCCGATTTAACTCCTTTAGACTATTATGTTTGGGGTAGGATAAAAAATATTATCTACTCAACTCCCCTGACTGATAAAGAGGACTGCATAGAACGAGTCAGAAATGCGTTCAGGTTTGTTTAGATTTTTAGATTCATAGTTTTGAAACTCAATTTTGTTTTTAAACACTTTTGCAGATCTCTTCCTCCCGATGAAATAAGAAGAGCAACGCACGAAGCATTCCTGAGACGTATAAATAAATGTCTAGAAATTAACGGTCAAAACTTTGAGCATCTTCTCTAGTTATAACTGCGAGAGTTTGCCATGGTTCTCCTATTAGTAACTTGAAGTCGGTTTCAAGAAGGGGTGAAAAATCTACATCATGGTTCAAATAACAGTTCCTAAAAATTTCATCTTTTTGGCGTGAAGGGAAAAGAAATAGCTGAAAATTCAAGACGAAAAACAGTTTTTTGTGAATAACTCAGAAAATATCCATTCTAGGGCAAGGGTGTGATGCATACACTCACATTATTTTTTAACGTAGATTCAATATCTGCCATAAAAAAATGGGGTTCTAATTTGAAAAAAATTGATTTTTCACGATTTTGTCATCCCTAACTTTGAAAGCGATTTTTTCACCCCCTGTATCATTAATCGCGATTTCGATTTTCAAAGTGGATACATCAATCTTACATCTTGAAAAATCCCAAAAATGAAAATTTTCCATCCAAAAACCTCGATGTTATTCTTGTTTCAGCGGAGCTCTATTTTCGATTTTTTTTTCGAATTTTCCCGCTCAGAGAGAATTTTCCAACCAAAACTGAAAAATGTTACGTCAAAATAACTTGAAATTTTCTAAGGAATCTATTTCTGCAATAAAAAAATGGTGTTCTAATTTGAAAAACGGAAGTTGACGTCATTTCCGGAAAAACCGGAGGTGCTCATGCCTTGAAAATATTTTAGATTTCATCAGCATCGTGAAATACTTATAAGTGCTGAATTTCATGAAAATACGTTCAGTAGTTTCCCGTATAAATATGGGTGAGGTTCCTCGTGAAAGAGCCTGTATTATGTCCATATATGTGTACATTTTTCATTATTTAATGGGTAGTACAAATGGGTTGATTGTTTTGTCTTTTTCTAGATAACTATTTGTAAATTTTTTCTGCTTTTTTTGCTATGTTGACATGTCCCATACATATTTGTATGTCTAGAGGGAATAAATAAATTTGATTTGATTCGATCTCATCAGAAAGTACTAGATCAAGGTGGAACCACATACTCGTCTGACCGTAGAAGAATTCATTCAATTGTTTGAGTTTTGTGTTACTAACGGTTATTTTATTTTTAATAATCAGTACTTTTGTCAGATTTTGGGGCTTGGCATGAGCGATTGTTTGGCACCTATTGTTTCGGATATAGTAATGTCAAAATTACAGAATTTCGCTTTATCACAGTTGCCTTTCGAAGTTCCAATTTTAAAGAGAAATGTTGACGATATGTTCACCTCAATACCAGCAAACAGTGTCGATATCATTAAACACGTTCAATTCGTTTCATCAACGCTTGCAATTTACTTTACAAACAGAGAAAAACAATGAATTGCCCTTTCTGAGTACGTGTAATAAGATAATCACAAACCGACTATCTCTGAAAGATTTTTTAATTTCAATTCTCAACATCCTCATTCTCATAAATTCAATATCATTGAAAATCTTAAATTGAGGTCTTCTCGTTTATCTGACAGAATTGAGAGGTTCTTGATTAAAAACAATTACCTTGTTTCGCTGGTTAGGAGAATTCTGACTAAAAATGATACCTGCACACATCTTAGATTACACACTTCAGGTAAGAGATTTCTCAAACATCCTCATAATAAGGGGCTATCTGAGAGGGTGGGACCACTCCTTACAGATGAAACTGTTGAAATAGCCTACAAGCCGTCAAATACTGTTAGATGTTTCTATCCCCAATTAAAGTCGAAAACAGCTTTAGAATCAAGATCTAATGTCATATATAGAATACCTTGCAGTGAATGCAACAAGATATACATAGGTCAGACTAATAGTTATCTCAAAACAAGAATAACCGAACACAAAAGAGACTTCGTTGATATACACAATCCTACCATATCCGAGGATAATAACACAGCGTTGGCTGAAGATGGTTTCAATGAGGTACACTCATTCAATTACGAAGGTGTCACTATTTTAGACACTCAAACCAACTTAAGGAAATGATTACTTTGCGAAATGATAGAAATTAAGAAGGACATGAATTCAGTCAACAAAAGAAGTGATCAAAAGTATTTATTGATATCGATTACGAAAATTTTCTTGATGTTTTGGGATATCTGCCTGTCTGGCCCACATAAAATAAACTACGCAAAAAAATTTACACACATTATGGAAATCTCAAATTTATTCTACAACTGAAGGTGTTCTCAATGATAATTATTTTTATCAGAATTATGCATGCATAATGTTATCCACTTTCAACGTTTTTCTTCAATACAGATGTTTTCTCACAGCAGGAATAAAAAAAGATGATATTATTAGATTTTGAATGTATTGGCTCCATTCTTAAATCAGTTGTTCTTGATCAATTCTAGTGATCAATAGTTTTTCTTTCGTTTGATTTTCTACACTCGATCGCTACGCAACGCGAAACACGCAATTTGACCCAAGAGGAAGCGGTAGTTTTGCGAGAAGAAGGGTGGACATACACAAGAATTGCAGAAAGGTTTAGAGTTTCCCATACAAGTGTGTCCAGAATGTTGCAGCGATTCAGGGAGACAGGTATGGATGTCCGAAGACCAGGACAGGGTAGACCACGGGTAACAACTGCCATTCAAGAACGTTACTTGAGAGTTTTTTCGTTGAGACAACGGTTTGCAACCGCTCGCCTCCTTCAAAATCAGCTTGAGCAAACTCATGAGGGGCAAATTAGCACTCAGACAATAAGATATCGCCTCAGAGAATATGATTCAAGGCCTCGTGTCGCGGCAAGAGGCCCAGCCTTTACCCTAGCCCATCGAAGGGCGCGTTCGGATTTTGCGAGAGAGCATATCCATTGCGGGAAGAGGCCGATTGGGAAACAGTTCTCTTCACAGATGAGTCTAGATTCTGCCTCTCCATTGTGATCGACGTTCCCTTGTATACAGACGTCCACATGAAAGATATGCTCAGTACAATTTCCTGAATACTACTGGTTTCGGGGGAGGATCGATTATGGTATGGGGTGGAATATCTTTGACTGCTCGCACAGACCTAGTGGTCCTTGATAATGGAGCTAGGAATGCTGATAAGTATATAAGGAACATTATTGAAGAGCATGTAGTGCCATTTGCCCCATACATTGGTGAAAATTTCATTTTTATGGACGATAATGCCAGACCCCATCGTGCGCGCATCGTTCAGGAGTACCTTGAAGTCTCTCGAATGGAATGGCCAGCAAGAAGTCCAGATCTCAATCCGATTGAGCAGACTTGGGACAACCTCAATAGAAGGCTGAGAAGTTCAGAAAATCATCCAGCTACTATTAATGACTTAGGAATCCAACTCGGAGAAATCTGGGAAGGATTAGATCAGAACATTTTAAGATCACTAATTTTGAGTATAAACCGTCGTTGCCGAGCTGTAATTAACGCAAGGGGTGGAAACCAAGTATTTAATCACTTATCAGCATTTCTGTATTTTGAAAATTGTTCATTTCTCTTCTTTCACATTAGATTCGGTGAAATCCTGAATTTTTCTTCCATTTAATGTGTCTTGTTTCGTTCAAAACCTTCCAGATAAAAATAAGTTATAAAGTCAATGTAGAGTTAACTTTCATTAAAATTGAGATTTTCAGAATGTTCATAAATTTTTTTGCGCAGTGTAGGTCACAGTCACTACACTTTATCTTATAAACTATATTAGTCCTCTTAATATTAGTCCTCTTAATAATCTCCACATCATCTTTCGTCTTCGTAAACCCTGTGTTACCAACAGTGAACGGCGTCTTCTTAGCTATTTTCAATTCGAAGATACTCTGATATCTCTTGAATAGATTGCAGATATTTTGTGTCAGGCTGTTGTACAGGGGTCAAGAGCAATACATCACATTATTTGTGACATTATTAAGTTCGTTCCTTTTGTAGCGATCGACACAATAGCTTTCCCAGATCTCGACAGAGGGCGCTCTCGCGAGTTACGATCGGCGGCAAACCGAAGACGTCACCTGTTATACATATCTGAGAAGAATCTGTCCAGTTGATTCATATGTATAGTTTATTTTGTTTGATTACCATCGTATTTGTTGCTTCATAAATGAATATTGTTTATGTAGAACTAGCTGGCCCGGCGAATTTTGTTTCGCCTAAATGATATACCTGTGGTACAAACATTTAAGTAACATATTTTCATCCTCGATATCAATTTTCTTGTTTATTGTCTTTCTGAATAAACATAACCTCTACATATTTCGCAATTTTTGAATTTCCAGTTCTTATCAACTATCAAGAATTGTCTCCGCTTTCTGACTGTTAAGAGCAGGATTATAAGTCATATTATACCTTTCCTCAGAGCTAATATGAATGTATATGTATAGGATGTCCAACACAGTTTCTTTATCGCTTCCTATATGAGCATTTTATACAGGGTGCTTCACCAAAAACTGGACAAGCATATATTGCCGAGAAAGCCATTTTTGCCATATGACATATATCCTGTTTTCGAAGCTTTAGCGAGAGTTTAGTGCCAACTTGGAAAATAGCGGAAAAACTGCGCAAAGCTTTTCTTTCTAGGTTTCTAATTTGGAAAGCATAATTTCAACGTATTCCATTTTTTTTATGATTTTACGTGGAAAATATTTTTCATTACACCGCTCTGAACACCCCGAGGGGAATTTCACCCCCAAAATTTTGTACACTAAAATTCCAACTCAGTCCAATAATTCCAAAAAACACCAAATAATTCTAAAACTGGCAAAAAATTCCAAAAACTCTGAATAACTCCAAATAAAATTCCAATAGTTCCAAATAATTCCAGAAAATTTCAATAATTCCAAATAATTCCAATAATTCCAGTAATTCAATAAAAATTATGTTGTTCTTTTAAGCTGAGAATTCATCAAAAAGCAGCCATTATTTACTTCAATGATTTATATTTTCGTGACCAAATGGATTATGAGAAGAAAAATAGGTAGTTTTTATTCTACACAGGTTTTAGACATGACAACACTTTCCGATTTTTTTATTTTTTTGAGTAATGTTCAAATGAAAGATCTAGTTTGGTTTATATATTGCCAATATTTATTGAAACTATTAATCCAATCATACCCTATTAATATACCTATGTATAGATAATGTCTTGTTTGTGGTATCTTAAATTCTCTTCCTGTTTCTGACCGACACTGTTCTACACAACTATAAACCGTATAGTTTTTCTTTGGGGTTCTTGTGTTGTACTTAAAAATAAGGTAAGTCGAAAATATTAGATTATGATGAAAATTTCAAGTTTTGACAAGGTATGTCACTGTTCCAAAAAGGTGTTCAAATTCTTTATTATATTCATTGTGTATTGCGTATTGCATGATTGGGTCCCCTAGATACCATAAATAAAACGGGGTTATATAAACCAGTCCAATGAGTAGCAAATTTTTTTTTGACAATGAGTAAACAAGGGGTAAAAGCTCGTAGGCAGATGTTTTGGTGGTGATTGGGCTAAAACGTTATATATTATGAAATTAGGTGTTATACAATTACAATTTTGTAGATATTCGAATGCTAAATTAATATACGGTTTGGTAACGAAGTTCTATGTACCTATAGGAAATACATAAGTGCAACAAAGATGCATGGACAAAACCAGGCGAGAGACAAGGAGGAGAGAAATTTCAACTTTGCACTGACTTATACCCATATGGCTAATATAGGTCCTTGTGATTGTTGCTAATTACTTATTTCTGCTATACAGGGTGTTTCATTGGTAAATGAACATACGGTAGCCTGAGCTAGGGCTACCCTAGGCGAGTCCAAAAAACCGATATATAATAGGTCTAATCAATTCCATAACCGAGATACAGGGTGGATTATGTATTCACCAAAAATTTCAATTCCTCATAACTTTTCCACCCAACAGTAGAGTCGATTCATATTTGGAACGTATGATTCACTTCTATAGGTCGATCGATTTACTTTTGAATTTCAAAAAAATTCCAGGTCCGTATTTGAAAAATATGGGACATCTTTCAAGCTCAGATTCAACCCCTGTATATTGAAATTTTGGGATTTGGTCGAGATATTTCAAAGGAGCAGAAAATTTTCAATGGGGTTCAGTAGATTTCATTGTCTCGCACGTCATTTTACTCAAAGGGAGCTACAGGAAAAGATCCAATTGAATCTTGAAATTTCACAAAATCCTCAGAAAAATCGTACATTGTGATCAAATTGAATTCTTTCTGTTCCACTAATTGCATATTCGAATCTCATAATATTCTGAGGAATCTTCGGGAGTTATTTCCGGAAAAACAATATTCATCGGGAAAAAAATGTTTGAAGTCAACAAAGATGAATAAATAACTGGAGAAACATAAAAACTTGACGTGAATTACAGCTCGATTGCTCGAAAGTATTACCATTTTGTTCAATACACATTCTTGCCTTCTTCAAAATATGTCTGAAACTTTTTTTGACCATGTCTGGATTATTACGACTTCGATACGTCGCATGAGGATATCCTCACTTCCTATTCCAGATGAATATACTGAACATTTCAAATAACCCCAAATAAAATAATCAACTCTGGTGACCTAGCGGGCCAGGCATGTGGTCCATCATATTCACGAGGGATGGGGGTCTTCAATATGAGGAATTCGCATGAACGGGCTGAAGAGAATCCTTATGCGGTCAGGCATACGAAATCCCAATACAAATTTTCAAGAAACGTATGGTGTGGCGTTTAGAAAAATCGATTGATTGGACCACACGTCCTGCCAAGATGGCCTACGGGTGATCCTTACTTAGATTTACTCCAAAATCATCTTCCTGTATTACTCGAAGGTACGGACATTGCATTTTCAGCATGGCTCCATCCCATTTCAGAGTAATGGTCAGACAATTTTTAGATTTCCAAATAAGTGGATAGGCAGAGGTGGACCGCATGCCTGGCCCGCTAGGTCACCATATTTCAATCCTGTTGATTATTCACATTTGGGGTTATTTGAAATGTTCAGTATAATCATCTGAAATAGAAAGTGACGATTATGCAACATATCGAAGTCGCCTGCAATGAAATTCGTTATAATCCAGACATGATCAAAAAAAGAATCAGACATATTTTGAAGCAAAATGTGTATTGAACAAAATGGTGGTACTTTCGAGCACCTTCACTAATTCACGTTAAGTTTTTATTGGTGTAGAGGTTCGGTATATAGGCAAACACTTCTTTAGTCTACTGATGTACAAAGTGGTATAACATTACAACAGAACTCAGAATGGTTGTATAACTGTACATCGGTGGCGTTACCCTACAATGTTTGTTCACTGTTAGCATTGGGCCCTAAGTTCATTCCACCAATCGAAGTAAGCAAAATTCCCATTATGGAAGTGCTTAAAGATGTAGAAGATATAATCCAGAGAGAACATACAACAGAGTTGAAAGATGAAAAGAGAGCTTTGTGCACAAATATCATTGTTAATTTCATGAACAGACCAAAATCTGTGAGATCATTGAATCCTTTAGAACAGCACATTAACAGCTTAGTCAGAGAAACAAAGGTATATTTGAGGCACCACCAAGAACTATTAGTGTGAAGAGCAGATAAGGGAAACCGTACTGTAGTGATGCATAAGGATGACTATCTTGAAAAAATGAAAAATCTAGTTGATGACGTTGATACTTACCAGTTACTGCAAAAGGATCCAACTATGACATTTCAGAAGGAGTCTAATAAGCTTGTTTTGTCATTACATAGAAGTAATTACATTTCCGATGACCAAAGGAAGCTTATGGCAAAGTACAATTGTGTTCCACCTAAATTATATGGGATGTGTAAAATACATAAAAATGGCTTACCTATGCGGCCTATTGTTTCTCATATTGGATCACCTGGGTACAACATCTCCAAATTCATAGCTGATATTGTGAGTGGTATCTTACCTTCGTTTAATTTTAATGTTAAAAATTCATTTGAATTTGTGGGTCTACTTAAGGATGTCAGGGTACAAGAAGATTACATCATGGTATCATTCGATGCGCAAAGTCTGTTCACGAACGTTAAACTACATCTCATCTTAAACCTATGCCGTAATAACTGGCATTTGATCGAAAACAATACTTGCTTAGATTTTGAAACATTTTTGGAATTGGTTAATTTTTGTTTCGAATGCAGCTACGTCAGTTTTAATAATCAGATATATAAACAGACGTCTGGTTGCCCGATGGGTGCCACTTGTTCAGCAACATTTGCTAACATGGCTATGCATTACATCTTATGTGAAGTAAGAGACAAGTTAAACTTTACATTGCCACTTTTGACTGTTTATGTGGATGATGTCTTCACCATAATACCTGAAGACTCTGTACAAGATGTCCTCAAGCTTTTTAATTCCATTGACCCACATATTAACTTCACGTATGAATTGGAAAATGACAAGTTTTGTCTTCCCTACCTAGACGTTTGTGTTATCAGAGATCCCAGAGAAGGCACGTTATCAGCAGATTTATATAAAAAACCAACTAGCACAAACAGAACTATAAATTTCAGATCGTTACACCCTTTATACCAAAAAGTGAATATTGTAAAACAAGCTCTATTTAGAATTAACAATCTCTGCAGCAATCAATTTAAAGAAAAAAACTTATTGGCACTGAAGAAAGATCTCAAAGGGAATGGATATCCAACCGGATTTGTGAACAGGATCATCAATTCGTATAATCCTCCTAACATGAGGGAAGGAATTTCGAACACACAACGTGATCAGCCTAATATTGGATTTCTCAGACTATTGTCAGTTCCTGGTCTATCGAATAAACTGAATCGAGTTCTTAAAAAAGATAATATGAGAATAGTTAATTATTCAAAAAATACCTTAAACAATATCATATTCAGTCGCCTGAAGGATGCAATTCCTAAACAATACCAATCCAACGTCATTTATCAGATAAACTGCAGCCACTGTGAAAAATGTTATGTAGGCACAATCAAGCAGTATCTGGTTAATAGAATATCCAATCATAAAAATTCATGTAAGAATATTTCAAATCAAAGAACAGCACTAGCAGAACATCACTTGGCTACAGGACATTTGTTTGACTTCTCTCTAGACAACGTGAAAATACTCCATAAAGAAGAAAACTACAAAAAGAGATTATTTGCTGAAATGATATGTATAAAGAAGTCCAATTGTGTTAATTTTAGGTCTGATTTAGAAAATTTAAGTGCCATATACAGTAATATTATCAATAGGTGTAAAATTTAGATGCTTTCGGTTGCTGATTGTTATTTTTATTGTTTGTTGTGCTTCCGGAGGATTTCAAGAGGTTAAATTATGACAAGTAGGTTAACGTTACATATTGTTGTTGTTATAGCTACTAATACTCTGTGTGTTTGTCACTGTTCGTTTTCTTGTTCTTTTTCTGTAGTTTTTGACACTTGCCCTATTGAGGGTATATGACAGATTTTATGTTATCCATTTTAAATCAATGATGTATCGGTTAGATAGTGTGGAAAATTTTGAGATATATTTGGACTTTTTCGAACAATAATTAGATTTATAACGGTGAGTCACTATTGTAATCACGGTAAAAGATGTTTTTAAAATAAATTTCGTCTTTTTTGTAGCCTGAAGCAGGAAACAGTTTGGTTTCCGAAACTGTTGCGTCATTAAATCATCAGTAGACTAAAGAAGTTTTTGCCTATATACCGAACCTCTACACCAGTTACCATTTCAAGGCAATCCATGATATAATTTTAAGTTTTTATGTTTCTCCAGTTATTTATTCATCTTTGTTGATTTCAAATAAATTTTTCTCGATGAATATTGTTTTCCGGAAATAACTCCAAATGATTCCTCAGAATATTATGAAATTCGAATATGCAATTAGTGGAACAGAAAGAATTCAATTTGATCACAATGTACGATTTTTCTGAGAATTTTGCGGAATTTCAGGATTCAATTGGATCTTTCTCTGAAGCTCCCTTTGAGCAAAATAACGTGCGGGACACTGAAACCCATTGAAAAATTTTCTGCTCTTTTGAATTATCTCAACCAAATCCCAAAATTTCAATATATTGAATCTGAGCTCGAAAGAAGTCCCATATTTTTCAAATACGGACCTGGAATTTTTTGGAAATTCAAAAGTAAATCGATCGACCCATAGACGTGAATCATACTTTCCAAATATCAACCGACTATACTGGTTGGTCCAAAAGTTATGAGGAATTGAAATTTTTGGTGAATACATAAACCATTCTGTATCTCGGTTATGGAATTGATTAGACCTATCATATATCGGTTTTTTGGACTCGCCTAGGGTAGCTCTAGCTCAGGTGACCGTATGTCATTCATTTACTCTAATAATATAGCAACATGTCAAGCATATTTTTTTTCAATATGCCTTTCATATGAAAAAGAGACTACATAATCGAGAAATAAAATATATATTCGAGAAAACAACATAAATATTATATACAACTAGTGTTGGGTAGTACACGACTCAAAATTGAGTTTGTAAGAGGCGCCTCATTTTTGTACTGAAGCGGTACAGTGTACCACTTCAAATGAGGCGAGGTGGCGAGGCGTTCATGACGCGATAGGGAGTCGGGACAAAATATGTACTACTACAGAATCTGTAGTAGTACATATTTTGTAGTAGTACAGAAACAGACTGACGACGAGTAGTTGAGGCGAGGTAGGAACGTTGACGGTCGGTCTCGATGACTAGTCACACTTCAAATAAGTCTATGCAAAAGGAGGGTAACGTCGACTGAGTTGAAATACATTCGCCCTTTTATAATAATAATGATAATGTGAGAAATGGACTAGTAGAGATCTAGTTCCAACTTAGGGACATTATCCTCCTTTTCATTCTTCAATAATGATAATAATAATTCGTTCAATTTTTCGTCGAATCGACGATTCATGTGCATTAATTTTTCTTTATCTGTGTCGAACAGAATTCTCAATAATAATTAATAATTATTGTTCAATCGGAAAGATTAACACGCTAATGTCATGAGATTCTAGTAAATAAATAGCAGGTTATAATCGAGTGCTGAGCATTTTGATCCTTCTCTGAAGAATAAATATTCTCTTCAAACAATGATTGAAAATAAAATTGATTTTCTGTTGAGTTGAAAATCAAAGGAAACTCCTACAAAATCCCTGCATATTCGGTAAGAGGAGCCAAAGATGCCGCCCCATAAAACCAACCGTAATTCCATAATTTATGACATCTGTGTAATATGAGTATGAGTCATGAACATGAAACACTTCAGTAGTTCAGTACATTCCCTCATCATACATAAGAGACTTCATCCCTTCCCCCTCTTTCGGATCCATTTGTCGCGTTCTCCTCGATCGCCTCTTGGGCCTCCTCGAGGATTCGAGGCATAGTGGGACACTCGAATTGAGGTGGTACATTTTATAAAAATGAGCCGCTCTTACATTTCTTCGTCGTGTACGGGACAAATGAGCCGCCTCTTGTAAGACGTACCCAACACTATATACAACTAAAACAAATCTATTATTCTTCAGAAAAAAATATAAAATGATCTCCTGATAAACAAAATGATATGAAAATAAATTATCATCCTATGTCCTTCATTTCTTTGTATTTATTATTATTTATTCATTATTATCACTTCTTTTGATGGTATGAACTTCGTGATATATGATAATGTTAGGTTAGGACTATGGCGCAAGCGCAGAAGTGACGTACTATTTGAAATAATTCCAAATAATTCCGAATAATTCCAAATCATTCCAAATAATTCCAAAAAATTCCAATAATTCCAAATAATTCAAGAAAATTCCAATAATTTCAAATAATTCCGAATAATTCCAAAAATTCCAAATGATTCCAAGCTTTGTACACTAAAATTCCAGGGTGAAATCCCCCTCGGAACACCCTATCAAAACATGTCGATTCAGGGCACCGAAAGTGACCCTTTTCCGTGCAGCCGAACCGAAAGTGACCCTTTTCCGTGCGCTGAGGTGTAATGAAAAATATCGTTCATTACACGTCCAGAAAGGCTTTTTCCGTGCTTGCACAAATTCGAACTCTTCGCGCGCGCACGGAAAAAGCTTACTTTCTGGACTAGTAATGAAATATACTAAATTTCAAAGTTCGAACTCAACTTTTTTTCACATGTTTTCAGTGAAAAAACAATTTTGCCCAAAATTGTTGAAATATTTCGTGTTTGAACCTTCCTCTCATTCAAAATACTGAGGTTTGAACAGAATGACAAAATATCCATTGGTTTTCTTTTTGTTGTCTTCTGAAGAATACGCTGGGAGTACTTTCAAATGATGAAAAGCAAATCTGAAATAAACATTGTTGATGAACCAACATCATCTGAGAGGAGGATAAATAAGAAAAACTTCCCACTGCAGAAATCTTCTACCTCAGGACCGAATACCAGAATGTTCACTCTGACAAAAGTAATGAAAATAAACAAAGAATTACACTTACGCGAACAGAACTGTCAAATACTCAGGCGATTGAAAACAATAATGAACAAAGTAAGATTCCTTTCAATAATGTAAATAACAGTTGCGTCAAACAGAAGATAAAGCCAATTTAGTATGATGAGAGGAATGAATGGTACACACAAAGGGGTAGAATGCGAAAATCGAGAGCATTAACTGGGACATCTACTGCAAGCAGCAACCTGAGAGTGGACCCTAAAAATGTACCCCTTTATGTGTCCCGACTTGCCCCTACCACAACCACTTGTGAGGTACTCGATCACCTGAAAACATTCTTATCCGGTGATTCTAAACCGATTTGTGAACAAAACTGTCGAAATTTTCTGAAGAATATTCCTCATTTAGGGTTGACGTAGACGAGAGCGAGCTTGAATTGGTTAAAAATACGGATCATGGGCCTAGAGGTACAGTCCTGTCGAAGTTTTCACGCTGACTCCGGAAGCACAAAAACATGAACAATTGATTTCAACAGTAAGAAGCAATAACATGCAGGAAGTTCACTCGCAAACAGGGAGTTTGACTTTTGAGACGAAATAAGGTCTTCCTATTCCATATGAATATGCAGGGTGTGGCAGGTAAAGAAGGTGCAGTGCTGTTGGAGAAACATGGAAATTTGAAAGTTGTTTCCTTGTTTGAACATTGAAGGTGCAAGGATGTGGCAGACGCGTTTTTGTTTCAGGGTTAGGACATTGTTTCACCAGAAAAGGTGCCATTAGAGGTGGAGTACTGATAGTGTGTCAACCTTCGGTAGGATTTATATCTTTCAAAAGCATAAATAGTCTCTCCCTTGTGAAATTTCATCAATGAAACTCCTGCAGTTTAATTTGATTGTTATTTTCATTTACAGATCACCTTATGGAAAAACAGTTTCTTCCTACATGTTTTTGAGATATTTTCGTATAAATTATATAAAATCTGAAGGGCGATTTCAATTTACCATTCAATGCTGCAGATACTAGTTGTAAGTTATTTATTTATTTATTATCCTCTCACGGTTTTACTCGCACTGTTACATTGTCCACAAGGGGTTTTAATTGTATTAAATATATACAGGGTGAGTCTTTGACTTGTACATATATTTTAACTGTAGATTCCTCTCATCAAACGAAACACTTTTTTCCTATACCATTTTTCAAAATTCGGTTTCGTTTGAAAGATACAGGGTGTCAAAAATCCATGAAATTAACACTATTCTTTCCATATATTTGAAACCGATAATCCGAATGAACTGAATTTTGGTTGATTGTTTACTCTATTCATGGTGCATATTCCTCAATTGAAACTTATTCCATATTCCTTCTAGTATAAGAGTTACAGCCTACTCGTCTCATGAATTCATGCAAAAATACTATAAAATCACTCGAAAAAGATAAACGGTTCATATTTTCGAAAGAATCAACCATTTTAGAAAATAAAAGTATTCTTATATTTTTTCAATAAAACGCGTCGTTTTCGAGTTATTCCTAATTGTATACGAACAAATTCGAGGAAAAAATCATGAATTTCATAAAAAAACTGAATGCAACCCTGAATTAAATATCATCGAATATTATGTATTCTCTGATCTTAACAAATTAACAACGTTGTCAATGTTTATCAACTTCGTCAAGACTAAAATCTACTTGATGGAAAAACGTTCGATGTAATAATAGAATTCTGAGAAGCATGAAATGAAATTACACAGTCAGGATGTTTAATGTTGGGTCATAAGGTTGTCATTCCCTTGTCTCTCAGAAAGAAATTCCTGGAAATTCTTCACGGGACACATTTGGGAATGGTTAAAAGTAAGAGTTTAGCCCGTTCTTATGTATGGTGGCCTAATATAAACTATGAAATTGAAAATCTGATCAAAAATTGTGTAAACTGTTTAGCTGTAAGAAATTCTCCCTCAAAAGTTCAATTACAGACTTGGGAATATCCGAAGAAACCAGGGTACCGTGTTCATGTGGACTATGCTGGTCCAATTTTTCAAAAATATTATATTTTGATAGTGGTAGATGCATATAGTAAATGGCCAGAAGCAATCATAACCAGGGCCGGATTAACCAAGAGGCAGAGTAGGCAACTGCCTAGGGGCCCCGTGGCCGTGCCCCGTCCCCCGTGCCCCGTCCCCCGTGCCCGGAACTAAAGGTGTCCCCGAGCCAAACGAAAGAGCAATAAATGGGCCCCCGATTATCGCAAACTTACCGATTCGCGAAATTTCTCTGAAATAATGAGCAAAACAAATAAATTCAATAGCCCAGGAAGGTATAATTATACCTATACCAGAAAAATATTCCCGAATTACATTCCAGTCGGCATATTACATCCCCTATTTTCAAGAGCTTTTTATTCTCATCAAGAGTGTCGGAATTCTCTTAAAACGTCACTAGATGATAGTTTTATTAGGCAGGCGGCACCTTTGATGTGAGAGCCGTTTCACATGCGACTGGCGGCATCTTCTATATTTCAAAAATGATTATCCAGTCTCCAATCAGTATATTCTTCCAGAAGGGGAACAATATTCCAGATTCTTTTTAGTTCTATTTCCATTCCAGTGAAACCACGTTGAGATTGCATTCAGAGTCAAAGTGTTCAATATTTTGTGAATTTTTTAGTGAATGTATTTGGATTTTTTTATTTCCAATTGTATTATTGAAGGTAAGTTCTATATTTAATAAAGTAGCTAATTTTTCCGTTGGGCGCCTCTTCTATTTTTTCATTTTTAATGTTCTCCGGTGGAAAACAAGTTTCAATAATATGATTTTCGCTATTTTTCTAGAATGACATACATACTAGTATTTCAGGAAATTTCGGAACAAGATTGGAAGTGAATTGCCGGGTGCTGTGTATGGATATTAGAATAAAAATCAATAACAGATCTACATAAAATACAAAGGAAAACCAAATAACAAAAATCACCAGAAAAAATAATTGAAAATCTACATAAATTGCTCAAATGATCCTCCATCTTTTTCAATGCATAAACGAATTCGTTTAAGAAAAGAGTTTTTAACATTAGCAAATACTCGGGGTGTAGTGCTTGCAAAAGCTTCTTTTATTCTTCTTTTCATGTCTTGAGGAGTTTTTACGGGATTCTCATACACAATACTTTTGATATAACCCCATAAAAAAAATCTGGAGATGTTAGATCTGGTGACCATCAAGGGCGGTCATATATCTTGATTCTGGGGGGGGGGTCATTTTGTACAATTACATAATATCAGTCATCAATTCCAATTCAATCAGAATTTATTCTAAGTGCATTGCCATCTTTGGGGGGCCATGGCCCTTATGGCCCCTTATGACCGCCCTTGGTGACCTTGTAGGCCAATTTAGTGGGCCTCCACGACCTATCCATCTGTCAGATCATTCATCATAGAACGTATTTCTATGAAAATCATTGCTCGTAATAGTCGGTTTACTGGTTGAATTAAAAATCGAAAATTAGTGAAAAACTATTAGGTTCAGGTATAGGGAAACCCAATGAAGATAGTTTCGATAATAATTTTTACGTTCAACAAAGTACAGAAATACTGGGTGTGCCATTTGGAATAAGAAAGTTTTTGACCATTATTTGTAGTTAATGTTTGAATATTAATTATGATCACTCAGTATATTCCAGACTTAATTTTTTTTCTTCTGCATAAGGGTAGCCAATATGTCTACACGAAAAAACATTGTCTGTCTCGTTGACTTGAAGGGATTATTAATTAATTGCAAATTAAAAATACTCATTTTTTTTTTCGATTTTTCGCCATTTTCTCTTGAATGGTTCTCCTAAAGTAAAAAATGGTCTTTATGAACTCCTCATTATTCGAGCGTGCCGATCAATTTTTGAATTAATATATAGGGTATTACATTGAAAAAAGTGTAACTACGGTCTATATTTTTGTTATCGAACACCCTGTATATGTGGAAACAATTTTAAATTGTGCATCTGATTGTCCTTTACATTTCACGAAAAAAAAATTTTCAAAATGTCTTCGTTTACTGCCTAAAATGAGAACCGCGTCTGGGGCGGGCCACCCTGTATACAGGGTATCCCAGAAGTACCGCACTTCCTTCAGGGGATCGAATGTGAAAAATATTCTAAGCCCAAATATCCATGTTTGAAATTTTTTGATAACGTAGTTAATTAGTAATTAATTAATGAAAGTGACCAATCAGGAGGGTCCTACACAAGAATAAGTAGGCAGTGGGGACACGAAAGAGAGACGCCAGAGCTGCTGCCGGCTTTTCACGCACTAAACCGAGACTGGGGACACGCCTGCAGCTCTGTACCTCTATTCTTGAAAACCAGGAAGTAGAACGATCGAGAGAACGGTGACGTGGCCCTACTAATCAGTAGAGGGAGTAGAACGATCGAGAGAACGGTGACGTGGCCCTACTAATCACGTCGACGTTCTCTCGATCGTTCTACTCCCTCTACTCGTTCAAGAATAAAGGCCCTGGCGTCTCACTCTCGTGTCCCCACTGCCTACTTATTCTTGTGTAGGACGCTCCTGATTGGTCACTTTCATTAATTAATTACTAATTAACTACGTTATCAAAAAATTTCAAACATGGATATTTGGGCTTAGAATATTTTTCACTTTCGATCCCCTGAAGAAAGTGCGGTACTTCTGAGACACCCTGTATACTTATTAACTTGAAAAATTCTGATAATGGTTGAATGAGGAGGGGCCCCGAAAAATGCACTGCCTAGGGGCCTCCCACATGGTTAATCCGGCCCTGATCATAACTTCAAATAATTCTTCTTACACGACCATCAATGCCTTACGTGAAATTTTTGCCAGATTTGGCTTACCAAATATATTGGTATCAGATAACGCAAAAAACTTTAAGTCAGATGAATTCCAATCATTTTTGAGTAAAAACTCCATTCAATTTAAAGAAATAGCTCCTTTCTATCCTGAATCTAATGTTCAAGCCAAGAATTCGGTAAAAACAATTAAAAATAGTATTTTGAAGGTATTAAAGAGCGATGATTGTCAGAAATTGAAGTTGGTTTTGAGCAATTTTTTGTTTTCTTATCGAATTGCCCCACACTGTACAACAGGGTTGGCTCCTGCAAAATTGATGTTAAATAGAATTCCCAGATCTGAACTTGATTTCACTCACAGAGATGATAAATTTGATGTAGATACAAAAGATGATATTGCTGAGTTTGTAATGAGTAAAGTTAAAGCTGAGCAAAATAAACAAATTGAGTATTATAGAGGGAGAAAAATGAGAGAGTATAAATCCGATGAGACAGTAGCTGTAAGGGACTACAGAATTCCAAATAAACCACGTTGGATCAAGGGTATAATCAAAAAAAGAATTGGTTCGAAATCATATCTTGTTTTTATTCCTTCGCTCGAAAAAACTTGGCGCAGGCACATAAACCGAATTATAGATTTCAATTTCTCTGTTAATAGGAATAATGACGATGTTGATATAGACGCTGGTGGAAATGACCCTCAGGAGATTGATAAAAATTCAGTAAATGGCAACTTAGTAAGCCAACAATCTTCATCAAAGGGTTCTTCTTCTAAAAGAATGTCACATATAGAGACTGTTAGACGTAGTGAAAGAAATGTAAACAAAAAAGTTCATTATAAATTTTAGTATTATGAAATGATGTTTCACTGAGAAAAAATTCCCATTATTCCGATTATAATTCTCATTGATTTTATAAAGCCATCTTCATTAAATAGGTGACCATTGGACGTCCCATAACTGCAATGAAACTCGTTTCATAAAAATGGATTTGGCTTTGCTTTAGCAACAATGGAAGCGTTTCATTAATATAATGGTTAAGTTTAATCACCTCAATGAAATTTCATCATGAAATCAATGAAACCTCCTACTAAATTTGTTAATGCGAATTATAAATTTGATTAAAAAGTATTTTCAACTTGATGAACACTCCTATTGAATTTAATGAACTGAGTAATATTTTCAATTAAAGAGTATAATAAAATTGATGTAGCTACCTACTGAATAGCATGAAGTGAATTATAAAAATGATCGTACTGCATCATATATTCAGAATTTCAGTTTCACTGTTGTTTTAAAGATAGCACATTATATTCATTAGGCATCATACTTCAATTCAAGAATAAAGAAAAATTGATTATTTTGCAATATGAGATAATAGAAAAATACTATGGAATAATGAAAATAATATGGAAATTTATCATAGAATTTAACCATGAAAATAAGATAATATGTAGGTATTGGCATATAATTATATGAGACATTTGGGTATTTTATTTTGAAAGAATGATATAAAATAAATTAACATTATGAACTCCAGTTTCAACAATCAGTAATAATAGGTACTTCTTAAACTCTATAGCTATTAACAATGAAAATTCAACTCAATTCTATATAACTCAAAACATTACAAACAATCAATTTCAGTATTATGAAACAATATACATGTCAAAGCCTTGAGCCTTCTTTAGGCAGTATCATCTGTAGGATCCCACCGTCCAGTAAAATGAAAAAAAAAAGATTAATTATCTATTTATCCTTCTGAAAACTAGAAAATATGCCATAACAAACTATACAGTACTCAAGCAGGTATTCAATAAGGTATGAAAAATGTCACCTAACAGAATGATTTTAGTAGTTTCGGCACAATGTCTCTCAATGATCTCAGCTTAATTTCAATATATGTCTAGATTTGGTAATAAAACGTTTATATAACGAAAAAGTCTTTTCCTAAACTATTCCAAGGATATTACATAGTGATTTACTGCTTGCATTTGATAATATTTCATAGATAACCGGATAGGGCAAGTCCGAAACCCTCTGTCAGTTGCAAAGGAAGAATATTTCAAGATGAAGAAGGAAGTTTTGGGAAATGAAGGAGGAACATGATATCAAATAACAATTTATTGATGCTGCAAGTTTTATAAATGCGAACAAAACTCAATGTTGAAGTTCGAATTGGGGTGCATAATGAATATTGATAATTAAGTATATATTTTTTTAATGGATGCTTGAGTGTTTAATGGGAAATATATCAATATATCTGAGTATTAACTTAGGAAATAAATGAGATAAGGAAATATGTAATGAATACAGAGAAATATATTTGAAATATTTTCAGGGTTGAATGTATGTATGTACAGGGTGCGTCAGCAACACGTACGGCTAAAAAAGCGCCTAAACTGTACCATCTGGAAAAAAACTTGCATGGCAAAGTTATAAGGTGACAAAATCTACGAACTAAAAATAACTTTACATATACAGGTTGCGTCAAAAAAAAGTTATTGAAAAATAGGTGGTTATTTCAAATGGAACACCCTGTATTTCATGGCATTATTGTTTCGAGGACAACAAGAGCATTACAATTATACCTCATTTTTCAAATTTCATCACGGCGTTGCCTCATAACTCGTATTTTTAGTGTTTTAAAGGGTTGATCAAAATTCTTATAGCAACCGATGTATGCATTCTAGATAGGTGTCAGCTTCATCATTCGGTAAACATCTGAAGTTTTTTTATACAGAATGTCTAATATGAATTTAACAATTTACTCAAATTAAATATGCGATAAATCGATTTCTTCAAATGGAACACCCTGTATTTTTCTCTTTCATGAAATTTGTTTTTCAAATGTCTAATTTTTCAACAGGGTAATCGTTATTTTAAAGAATGTGAAATATCTCAAAAAAAAAGGTTTGAGTATGGGACATACTCATTTGAAAAACAAATTTCATGAAAGAGAAAAATACAGGGCATAATATTTAATTTGAGTAAATTGGTGAATTTATATTAGACACTCTGCATGAAAAAAAATCCAGATGTTTATCGAAAATGAAGCTGAAACCTTAAGCTAACCACTGTAAAATTTTCGTTCATCTAGATTCTAGATTGAACACAGCGGTTGCTATAAGAATTTTGATGAACCTCTTGAAACACTAAAAATACGAATTATGTGGCAATGCCGTGATGAAATTTGTAAATCTCTTGTTGTTCTAGAAAGAATTATGCCATGAAATACAGGGTGTTCAATTTGAAAAAACTACATAATATTATTCCGAAACTTTTTTGACGAACCCTTATATGTAAAATTATTTTTAGTTTCTGTATTTTTGTCAACATCCATATTATGCTATTTTAGCCGTACACCTTGCCTAGGCACCCTGTATATTGAAACATGAAATAAATGAAATATTGTATTGTAGCGGACGAAGTCCGCCTGAATACGTCTCTGGACTCTCTGATTCCGCGTACAGGAATTATTCTAGAAGCCTCCAGAAACTATCCGAGCGTTCTCGAACAGAGACGTATTAGGTATATAAGACGCGCACGATGGGGACAGTCAGTTAACATCTGAATAGAGCCGAATCGAATTGTGAATCGCGAATTCCGAGTTGTGAATATAAATCAGCATTATTAGCAAGTGTGTAAATAAATCAGTATTAGTTATTGTACATAAATTAGTGTGATCAGTTAGTGGTATTGGAAATAAATTAGACGTTTAAATTCAGCAGACAATTTGTTTAACCCCTGAGAACGTTACATTGGTGTCAGGTGTGGGGTCAATTGAACTGCTGTGCTAAGTGGACTTCATAGTGGAACTTTTTGAATGCCGATAACAAGATCGCAAAAGGAGAAAATGGACCAGGCCAGTATCGAATTTTTCAAGCAAGCCTTTGAACAAATGAGTTCAAAATTGGAAGAAAAAATGGATAAAATGGAAGAGAATTCTCGAGAAATGAAATAGAAAATGGAAGAAAAAATGGAAAATAAAATGGAAGAAAAAATGGATGAGAATTCTCGAGAAATGAGTTCAAAAATGAACAATTGTAATGAATTGGTCAGTCAAATCGCAAGTACATTGGATGAGAAAATGGAAACCATCAAGGAGGTAATAATAGATGAAGTCAATGAAACATTTGATAAGGTTGACGAAAAATTTGAAGAATTCAATGAAAAATTTGATAAAGTGGACGAAAAATTCGAAGACATATCAGAAATAATTGAACAGCATGCCAAGTTGATAGAGTCCCTGAAGAGAACATCACATGGAAAAGAAACTCTAGCCTCACCATCCAATAACTTCGTGAAATCAGAAAACAACACAGAAAGTAGTAAAATGAAGATTAAACCTCCAACTTTTGATGGCAAAACACCTTGGTGCACGTACCAGAAGCAATTTGAAGCAGCAGCGAATGCCGATGGATGGGGAGCGGAAGAGAAAGCGACAGCCTTGGTTGTTGCACTAAGGGGAGATGCATTGAATATAATCCAGACTGTTCCTGCAAGCCTACAATGTAATTACGAGGCTTTAACAACTAAACTCCAAATGAGGTATGGTGATGCACACCTCCAACAAGTGTATCACGCGCAGATCAAGAGTCCCAGCAGAGGAGTGCAGAAACTTTGCAGGAATTTGAAGCCGATATAGCAAGGTTGGTAAGACTGGCATATCCTACAGCACCGGATAGCTTCCTGGAACAGCTCGCTATCCAGACCTTTGTTGATGGTCTGAGAGATATGGAAACCCAACAGACACTACGATTGGCCCGACCCAAGACTGTGGATGACGCCCTGGCCTTTGCATTAGAGTTTGAAGCTGCCAAATAAGCTTCGCACAGGGGACACAGCAAGGTGAGGCGCACTGTGGATGATTCCTCGGTCAGCGATGAAATCATAGAAGAGGTACTACGCCGAGTTCCTCAAGAGCGACGGAATAAAGGACTAAGACCAAGATGCTGGAATTGCGGCGGAGAAGGACATATTCGGCGCTACTGTAAAGAGCCAGCTAAACGTCAGGAACAGGAAAACTAAAACGGGTTGGTGAGAAGGGGCATAAACCGACCCGCCATGACAATGCCCCAGAAGTCATAATTCAGACCATCTCTTCAAGTATTTATGTCGACGGTAAAGTTGGGCGGTCGGTTAAAATGTTAGTCGACACAGGCGCAACCCGGACCATAGTAAAGCCAGGAATAGTTGAAAGGAATGGGAAAATCCGACAAACAAGGGTCCGTTTACGAACAGCTACTGGAGAGGACGTATCAACACATGGAAAGAAAAGGATTGTCCTGAGCATTGGAGACATAACTCTCGAACATGAGGTGCTGGTAGCAGATATCATGGAGGAAGTCATCTTGGGAATGGATGTAATCAAAGGTTATGGTTTCCAGATGGATATGAGAAACGATGTCTTGAGAATTGGAAGTCTGGAAATTCCATTCTCGGGATGTGAAGGTGCATCGATTCGAGTCTTGCTCAACGAGAATGTTGATCTAGGTGGCCAGAAACGATTGTGAAGGGGTATTTAGACAGAAACCTTCGAGATAACGGTATAAGACTCATTGAACCAGCCAGTGAGAATAACCTAGGAAAAGGATTGCTAGTCGGAAAAACCTTAGTGAGAGGCGGAAAGGAAGTTCCTGTGAGGATATTGAATACCAACATGTATCCGGTGACGTTGAAGAAGGACACGATTCTGGGGGAAAGCTGTTCCGTGCTCTGTGTGACAAGAGGCATTCGGGATGAACAGAACAATGTTACCAGGAAAGGAAAGTGCTCGCAGAAATTACTTGAAATACTGACTTCTTCCTACATAGACCTTGAACCAGAACACATAAGCGAGGTGAAGAAGTTGATAAGTGAATACAGCGACGTTTTTGCTACGGATGATACTCGAATGGGAAGAACAAATGTTGTGAGACATTCAATCAACACTGATAAATCCGGTCCCATTCGCCAACACCCACGAAGACTTCCGATAGCAAAGAGGGAAGAAGCAGAGAATATTATCAAGGACATGCACCAACAAGGAATAATAGAGCCATCAGATAGTCCTTGGTCATCACCTGTGGTTCTGGTGAAAGAGAAAGATGGCAGCACCAGATTTTGTGTCGATTACCGTCGTCTGAACGAAGTCACTAAGAAGGATTGTTACCCCCTTCCAAGGATTGATGACACTTTGGACACTCTTTCTGGATCAAGATGGTTCTCCACACTGGACTTGAAGAGCGGGTATTGGCAGGTGGAACTAGATCCCAAGGACAAAGAGAAAACAGCTTTCACCATTGGGACAGGACTGTGGCAGTTCACAGTAATGCCATTTGGTCTATGTAATGCACCTGCGACCTTCGAACGATTAATGGAAACCATTCTTCGAGGATTATCCTGGAAGACGTGCCTGGTTTATTTGGATGATGTCATTGTTTTTGGTCGGACATTCGAAGAACACCTGAGAAATTTAAGAGACGTTCTGGAGAGGCTACGCACTGCAAATTTGAGACTCAGTCCGAAGAAGTGCCACATGTTCAGGAGAGAAGTGAAATACTTAGGGCATGTAGTATCCGAAAATGGAATTAGTGCTGACCCAGACAAGGTCAAGGTCGTACAAGAATGGCCGATACCGCAAGACAGGCATCAAGTAAGAAGTTTCCTTGGATTGTGTACCTACTATAGGAAATTCGTTCTTGGGTTTGCCAATATCGCGAAGCCTTTGACGAGACTGACGGAAGATGGAAAGGATTTCAAATGGGATATGGAATGCGGGGATGCTTTCAATCGGCTGAAGCAAGCTCTAACAACGGCTCCTGTTCTAAGTTATCCCCAAGTCAGTGGAAAGTTCATCTTGGACACAGATGCGAGTAACATGGCCATAGGAAGCATATTGTCCCAAATTCAGAATGGCCAAGAAAAAGTGATAGGATATTTCAGCAAGGTCCTGTCAAAGCCCGAACGTAACTATTGCGTTACAAGAAGGGAGCTTCTCGCTGCAGTGAAGTCCATGGAACACTTCTATAAATATCTGTACGGCCGAGAATTCCTTCTCAGGACTGACCACGCCGCTCTGAAATGGCTTCTACAATTCAAGAATCCAGAGGGTCAGGTTGCCAGATGGATAGAAAGATTGCAGGAATATAATTTTACTGTCGGACATCGTGCAGGAAAAACTCATGGTAACGCTGAAGCATTATCTAGGAGACCATGTCCGTCAGATTGCAAGCACTGCAATAAAGTGGAAGAGAAAGAATTCTGCTTGAGAACGACCATCGTGGATACGGACTGGATGCCAGAATCCCTGAAGCGAGATCTAGAAAGTGACCCAGAATTGAAGATGCTGTTGTATTGGAAGATAAGCGGACAGAGACCAAGATGGGAGGAAGTGAGTCATCTGAATCCTAGGGTCAAGTCCTACTGGGCACAGTGGGATTCTTTCATTTTGGAGGATGGACTGCTGAAAAGGTCCATCGAAAATGTCGAAGGTACCGCAGCAAGAAAACAGCTGATAATTCCCAGGAGTCGAGTGAGAGAGGTTTTAGAGAAGTTACATGACGGAACTTCCGGTGGCCATTTCGGTATCGAAAAAACGCTAGAAAAGGTTAGAGAGCGTTTTTACTGGGTCAACTGCAAAGAAGATGTTAAAGACTGGTGCCGGAAATGCAGATTATGTGCCTCATCAAATGGCCCTAGGGGAAGTCGTAGAGCTCCAATGAAGCAGTATAACGTGGGGAGTCATCTGGAACGAGTTGCAATCGATATTGCAGGTCCGTTCCCCGAAACCGAAGATGGGAATAAGTACATACTGGTTGCGATGGATTATTTCACCAAATGGGTTGAAGCTTATGCTATTCCAAATCAAGAGGCCTCGACAGTGGCGGATGTTCTGATTAAGGATATGTTTAGCCGATTTGGTGTGCCTCTCGAACTTCATTCGTATCAAGGACGAAACTTCGAGTCTAGCCTGTTCCAGAATGTATGCCAATTACTCGGAATCAAAAAGACAAGGACAACTGCGCTTTACCCACAGTCAGATGGCATGGTCGAAAGAATGAATAGAACTGTGGGAAAATATCTGGCTAAAGTGGTCTCTGATCACCAAAGAGACTGGGACAGGTATCTCCATCTGTTCACTATGGCCTACAGGTCGTCAGTGCAAGAATCGACTGAAGAGATACCAGCCTGTATTATGTTCGGCCGAGAAATAAGGTTGCCTTGTGACCTGGAGTTTGGATGCAAGCCTGGAGCGGAGACAGCTGGTGAGGACTACGCGAGCCTCTTGAAAGGTAGGCTACATTACATCCATGAGAAGGTCAGACAGAACCTTCAAATAGCGAGTGACCGAATGAAGACTCGGTATGACAGCAAAGCTGCAGAAGGTGATTTCAATGTGGGAGACCTAGTCTGGCTGTACAACCCCCAGAGGAAGAGGGGTTTATCACCTAAGCTGCAGAAGGATTGGGAAGGGACATACAGAGTAGTAAAACGAATCAACGATGTAGTGTACCGTATCCAGATACTACCCAGAGGCAAGAAACGTGTGGTCCATATGAATCGTCTAGGCAAATATGAGGCAGACTACGAAGAACATGACGAAACTCATCTGAGAAGAACGACTTTTCAGAAAGCGGAGCATGAGAAGATGAGTTTCGATCTATTCATGGCAAACTACGTTGAAACCGGAAAGGCAAGATTCGGAGTAACCATCGAGAAACAGCAAGATCTCTTCTCTGTATCTGAAGACTATTCACTAGCCCATTGTCTCTCGGAAGACCTGCGTAGTCGAGAGGAATAGCATTCGTCTTCCGGAAGAAATTTTGACGTGTACCAGAACTCCTGAAACAACATCCTCGTACTGGGAAAACGCTGAGGTTGGCTGATGGCCAGCGTTACCTCTTCTACCTGGAAACCAAGAGATTCTCCGACAATAAACCCAGCTACAAAAGTATGTGGGACACCCTGTTGCAGCTGAGAGACGAGCTCACCAAGTTGAGGCTGAAAAGGCTAGCTGTGCCAAAGTTGGGTTGTGGTCTAGATCAGCAGCTCAACTGGAGAATCGTTCGAAGTATGCTTGAGGTCATTTTCCATAAGACCGGAATGAAGATACTGGTTTGCAGTTTCAACCCGAGCGGATACACTCCGAAGAAGAAGACAGTGGAATGCTATTTCGGACGACAGGGGTGCTGCAGAAAAGGAGACGCCTGTAGATTCAGCCACACCATCCAGGGTGTTCGGGGACCGAACGTCTTAAGGAGGGGGCAGTGTAGCGGACGAAGTCCGCCTGAATACGTCTCTGGACTCTCTGATTCCGCGTACAGGAATTATTCTAGAAGCCTCCAGAAACTATCCGAGCGTTCTCGAACAGAGACGTATTAGGTATATAAAGACGCGCACGATGGGGACAGTCAGTTAACATCTGAATAGAGCCGAATCGAATTGTGAATCGCGAATTCCGAGTTGTGAATATAAATCAGCATTATTAGCAAGTGTGTAAATAAATCAGCATTAGTTATTGTACATAAATTAGTGTGATCAGTTAGTGGTATTGGAAATAAATTAGACGTTTAAATTCAGCAGACAATTTGTTTAACCCCTGAGAACGTTACAGTATATTGTATATTGTATATTGCCACAATAATCATTGATAATTAAATACCTTGCTTGACGAGGAGATGTTAAATTCAATGATGTTGAATGTTGCTCCCTTCTCCTATATTATATTTTCGTCCGTCTTGAAAATATAAGTATCTTGTTCATCATCGGACAAGTAAGAACTCGTACTAGAAGAAATTTCCGATTTTTGGGGAGAAAACTTATTTTCACAGAGACAACTTTTGAAAACTAGAACGAATTAACGAAACACGAAATGACAGATCAGAACGAGGTTATGTTTACAGTCACACAGCATGCGCGAAGAAAGAGATTACTTTCCCCGCCATGGAGGCCGAACATCCGGACTTTATGATAAAGGATACTCCAGAGCGTCCTTTAACCGTAAAATTGGATTATGGGACCCGTTTCATTTGTAAAGGGGACTTCTCACGGAAAAGGAGACTTTATTTTCGATTATGGAACAGACTGTTAGTTATGCAACGGAGGTCATTTAGTCTATGAACACAATAATTCTATGAGATGTTCGATGACTATAACCTAAAGAAGCCTTGTTGAGTAGACGATTGAAGAGTTTGATGTTGTTGTCGAAAACACAAGATAAAGAGGTTTAAAGAGTTTAGGAGTGAAAAGAGAAATTTAGAGCTTCGAGGATAAAGAGATTTGAATAAATATGATAAAGAGAACTAGTATATTTTTGTTGATTACTTTGCGGAAAAGACAGCGATATTCCAATAATTAACTAGTGTGTAAATAAATCAGTATTAGTTATTGTCCATAAATTAGTGTCATAAGTTAGTGGTATTGTAAATAAATTAGACATTCAAACGAAGCAGACAATTTGTTCAACCCCGAGAACGATACATTGGTGTCAGGTGTGGGGTCAATTGAAGAATTGAACTGCTGTGCTATTTGAATTGTGGACTTCATTGTGGAATATTTTGAATGCCGATAACGAAATCACAAGCAGAGAAAATGGACCAGGTGAGTATGGAATTTTTCAAGCAAGCTTTCGAACGAATGAGCTTGAAAATGGAAGAAAATTCTCGAGAAATAGGTTCAAAAATGAATAAAATGGAAAATGAAGTGGAGGAAAAATGATGGGGAGCGGAAGAGAAAGCGACAGCCTTGATTGTTGCACTAGGGGAAGATGCATTGAATATACTCCAGACTGTTCCTGCAAGCCTACAAGGTAATTACGAGGCTTTGACAAACTAACCCCAAATGAGATATGGTGATGCACACCTTCAACAAGTGTATCATGCTCAGATCAAGAGTCGCCAGCAGAGGAGTGCAGAAACGTTGCAGGAATTTGAAGCCGATAGAGCAAAGTTGGTAATGCTGGCATATCCTACAGCACCAGATAGCTTCCTGGAACACCTCTATCCAGACCTTTGTCGATGGGTTGAGAGATATGGAAACCCAACAGACACTACGATTGGTCCGACCTAAGACTCTGGATGACGCCCTGGCCTTTGCATTAGAGTTCGAAGCTGCCAAACAAGCTTCGCACAGGGGACACAGCAAGGTGAGGAGCACTGTGGATGATTCCTCAGTCAGCGATGAAATTATTGAAGAGGAACTACGCCGAGTTCGTCAAGAGCGACGGAATATAGGACTAAGATGCTGGAATTGCGGCGGAGAAGGACAAATTCGGCGCTACTATAAAGAGTTGCTGAGAAGGGGCATAAACCGACCCTCCATGACAATGCCCCAGAAGTCATAATTCAGACTATCCCTTCAAGTATTTATGTCGACGGTAAAGTTGATGGGCGGTTGGTTAAAATGTTAGTCGACACAGGCGCAACCCAGACCATATAGTAAAGCCGGGAATAGTTGGAAGTAATGGAAAACTCCGACAAACAATGCTCCGGTTACGAACAGCTACTGGAGAAGGCTTACGAACAGCTACTGGAGAAGGCGTATCAACACATGGAAAGAAAAGAATCGTCCTGAGCATTGGAGACATAACTCTCGAACATGAGGTGCTGGTAGCAGATATCATGAAGGAAGTCATCTTGGGAATGGATGTCATCAAAGTTAATGGCTTCCAGATGGATATGAGAAACGATGATAAATAGAGTTGGTAGTTTGTTTATGAGAAACGATGTCTTGAGAATTGGAAGTCTGGAAATTCCATTCTTGGGATGTGAAGGTGCATCAATTCGAGTCTTGCTCAGCAAATATGTTGATCTATGTGGCCAGGCAGAAACGATAGTGAAGGGGTACTTAGACAGAAACCTTCGGGATAGAGGTATAAGACTCATCGTACCAGCTAGTGAAAACAACCTAGGAAAAGGATGGCTATTCCTGTAAGGATACTGAATACCAATATGTACCCGGTGACATTGAAGAAGGACACAATTCTGGGAGAAAGCTGTTCCGTGCTTTGTGTGACAGGAGGCATTCAGGATGAACAGAACAATGTTACCAGAAGGGGGAAGTGTTCGCAAAAATTACTTGAGATACTGATTTCTTCCTACATAGATATCTTGAACCAGAACACACGTGCGAGGTGAAGAAATTGATAAGTGAATACAGCGATGTTTTTGCTACGGATGATTGGCAAATGAGAAGAAAGAATGTTGTGAGACATTCAATGAACACTGATCAGGCCCCATTCGCCAACACCCACGAAGACTTCCGATAGCAAACAGGGAAGAAGCAGAAAATATTATCAAGGACATGCACCAAAAAGGAATAATAGAGCCATCAGATAGTCCTTGGTCATCACCTGTAGTTCTGGCGAAACAGAAAGATGGCAGTGTCGATTACCGTCGTCTGAAGGAAGTCACTAAGAAGGATTGTTACTCCATTCCAAGGATTTATGACACTTTGGACACTCTTTGTGGCTCAAGATGGTTCTCCACACTGGACTTGAAGAGTGGGTATTGGCAGGTGGAACTAGATCCTGAGGACAAGGAGAAAACAGCTTTCACCATTGGAACAGGACTGTGGTAGTTCACAGTAATGGCATTTGGTCTATGTAACGCACCTGCGACCTTCGAGCGATTATTGGAAACCATTCTTCGAGGATTATCTTGGAAGACGTGCCTGGTTTATTTGGATGATGTCGTTGTTTTGGTCGGACATTCGAAGAACACCTGAAAAATTTGAGAGACGTTCTTGAGAGGCTACGCAAATTTGAGACTCATTCCGAAGAAGTGTCACATGTTCAGGAGAGAAGTGAAATACTTGGGACATGTAGTATCTGAAAATGGAATTAGCGCTGACCCAGACAAGGTCAAGGTCGTAGAAGAATGGCCGATACCGCAAGACAGGCATCAGGTAAGGAGTTTCCTTGGATTGTGTACCTACTATAGGAAATGCGTTCTTGGGTTCGCCAATATTGCGAAGCCTTTGACGAGACTGACGGAATATTTCAAATGGGATATGGAATGTATGGATGCTTTCAATCGGGTGAAGCAAGCTCTAACAACGGCTCCTGTTCTAAGTTATCCCCGAGGGGGATTTCACCCTGGAATTTTAGTGTACAAAGCTTGAAATCATTTGGAATTTTTGGAATTATTTCGAATTATTTGGAATTATTGGAATTTTTTTGAATTAATTGGAATTATAGGAATGTTTTGGAATTATTTGGAATTATTTGGAATTATTCGGAATTATTTGGAATTATTTGGAATTATTCGGAATTATTTAGAATTATTTCAAATATGACGTCACTTCTGCGCTTGCGCCATAGTCCTAACCTAAGATTATCATATATCACGAAGTTCATACCATCAAAAGAAGTGAAAGAATAAATATTGTTGAAAAATACTAAGAAATGAAGGACACAGGATGAGAATTCATTTCCATATTATTTTGTTTATCAGGAGATCATTTTATGTTTTTTCTGAAGAATAATAGATTTGTTTTAGTTGTATTTAATTCCAAGTGCTTGTTAGGAGGTCTCTGTAAGTTCTTCCGGTCGTTGGTTGAAGATCCTTTGCTACGAAGTGGACACGCATTATGAGGATATTCTCTTCCTCCGTCCATCGCGTCCTTCGATCTTGTCTGTAAGGAACCTCAGCGGGACGGGTTCGAATCCCATCCAAGCTGATGCTCCTCCTTTGTCGTCTCAAGGGTTGCAAGGATTACAGTGACTATATAACCATAACTATATAACTATATACGGGAGAGTTTCAAGAATAACTCATGGACTGACAGGGGTAAAGTTTTTATTATTCATAATGATAGAAAAGTCAACGTTCTCGACGAGAATCATCTAAGTTTACTAATGAACTAGGAGCGGAGTGGGAAACTGTGTTGTTGAATAGTTCAACTTTAAATCGGGAACTTTTATTTTACTAAAGGGATTAACTATAATTTGCGTCTGTGTTCACCAAATTCCTTTCTCAGTTCATAATCGTAATCACATTTTTGCGTTCGTATACCTACCATAGTTCTGACAATTTCCGAAGATTTTTGTTCATACCATCACATTGTTACTGATTGTTATTATTGAATAATAAACGGGATTTGTTCTGTTCGCATCGATGTCTATTTGTAGTTCAAAGATAGGTCATATAAATATAAGATCCTTAATTCCAGATCTTGAAAACTTTAGGCAGTTCATTAGCTCGAACGAACTCGATTTTGTGGGTGTGTCGGAAACCTGGCTGAATGACGATGCTGTATGCGAGAGTGTTAAGGTTGATGGATTTGAGGGTATTTTTCAGAATAAGCATGGAAGGGGTGGGGGCGTGGGTCTGTTCGTGAGGGAGGGCTTTAGGTATTCGCGCATTGAGAATGAGCATACTAACAACATAAATTTTGAACAAATATGGATACGAATTTATCTCAATAAAACAGATATTATTATGGGATGTGTCTATAAACCTCCCCACTACCATCAATCTAATTTTTTAACAGACTTCGATGACATCCTAGCTTCATTATCCCCTCTTTGCGACAAAATGTGCTGTGTTGGAGATTTCAATTTAAATTACTTAAATTTCTCATCAAAAAGTGTTATCGAGTTTAACTGTTTGCTAAATTCTATGGGTCTGTCTCAAGTTCTTGCTCGACCTACTCGAATAACCTCGCAGTCTGAATCCTTAATTGATCTTGTCATTTTATCTGATAGCATAGAGGTTGTTTTATGTGATACTTTACCCTCGCAATTTTCGGATCACGAATTTATTTTCTGTGAAATAAGGCTACCATGTTTGAGAAAAAAGGTAGAGTATAGGGAATGCAGGAACTGGCGTGATATTGATGTACATCAATTTGATCAAGACTTGCGGTCAATTCCCTGGCGGAATATCTATGATATAGATAATGCTGACGGTAAGGTTGACTTCATTAACGAAAATCTCAATACTTTGCTTGATTTACACTCACCAAAAAGAACTATCAGATTGTCCAAACAGAAAAAACAACCTTGGCTAGAAAATGTAAAACAACTAATGAAATTGCGAGATAGCGCATTGAGTAAATATAAAAAACATCGAACTGACGAAAATCGAGCTTATTATAAATCACTGAGGAATTTGACATCTTCAACAATTGAACGTGAAAAAAAATCTTTTCTTCGTGAGAAATTCTCAACTGCCAATAATTTCTGGCAGGATCTGAAATATTACAGTGGACATTTCAAAGATGTTTCTACACAGATACCGGACAACTTAAAAAACCCTGATGAGATAAACCGTTCATTCATTTCCTCAGTACCACAAACTCTAAATGATTCAGAAGATACTATCAAGTACTACTCGCAAAACACGAAAGAATCGTTGACCTCTTTCCTCAAATTCAGCACGGTGTCGGAAATTGAGGTGCTTAAAATTATTTCTCAGATAAAGTCTAAAGCCTGTGGCGTTGATGGCATCGGTATATACGTAATACACTTGTGCACTCCATTCATTCTCCCATTCGTCACTCATCTCATTAACTATTGCATTTCCAACTCAGTGTACCCAACTACATGGAAGAAGGCACTCATAATACCCAAACCAAAAATATCCTCGCCGAAAGAGTACAAAGACCTTAGACCTATAAGTATCCTTCCCTGCTTATCAAAAATTTTGGAAAAAGTGATTAATGAACAACTTTTGAACCACATAGAAACCAATAATATACTTCCTGAAACGCAATCTGGCTTTCGTAGATATCACAACTGTTCTACAACACTCACTGACATCACAGACGATATTCTACGTGCAGAGGATGTCAATCGGTTCACCTTACTGGTCCTCTTAGATTACACTAGAGCTTTTGACACCCTGAATCGTTCAATATTATTGGCGGCTCTTCATTACATAGGTCTGGATGAAAGTGCAGTTGAATTTTTCAAGAGTTATTTTGAAGGAAGGACTCAAAAGGTCGTGATTGATGGTGTTCTCTCCGAGGAACTGTCTGTCCCAACAGGCGTTGCGCAAGGATCAATTTTGGGTCCAATTCTGTATGCCGTGTACACCTCTGAACAGGGTTGCTCCTTCAAACTCTGCAAAGCCCACTATTACGCCGATGACACGCAGGTATATTTATCCTTTGACAAGGATGAAACTCTCCAAGCATGTAATACCTTAAATTTAGAACTTGAAAAACTTAGAGAATATTCCTTGAGGCATCACCTTCATCTTAATCCGGAGAAGTGTAGCGCAGTTCTTTTTGGTCCTAAAAATTATTTAGAGCAAGTTCAGACATTGATAGATGTAAAGATTGGAAACAGAACGCTAAAAATTGAGAGCAGTAAGCGTAATCTTGGAATCATATTGGACAATAAGCTGAGATTTGATGATCATATTTCTAACTGCATACGTCGTGCATACTACAAACTGAGAATGCTGTACTCCTATCGTCATTACATTCCGGAAAAACAAAAAAAAATATTATGCGACTCCCTTGTACTCTCAACTTTCAATTTTGGTGATACTGTATATGGAAACTGCCTAACTAGCATGGTTGAGATGAGAATTCAAAAAGTACAAAACTCATGTTTACGCTTCATATACGGTATTCGTAAGTTTGAGAGAATCTCACATAAACTCAGGGAAATAGGTTGGTTGAACATGAAATACCGACGGAAGTTACATGCGGCCTGTTTTTACCATAACTTAGTGTTGAATAAAGTACCTAGTTATCTTCACAGGAAAATAATATATAGAAGTCATGTTCACAACATCAATATCAGAAATAAAGGTCTTATCACACCCCCTATTCACAGAACGACTTTATTCGAGAGAAGCTTTTCATACAACATAGCAAATGCCTACAACTCCCTTCCTTTGAATTTCAAGTCCTTGAACGCAAGAAAATTTAGATCTTGCATCTTTGAACTTTATCTGAGTGAACAGAACAAGTGCTAATTTTTTATATCCTACACTGTGGTATTTAATATTATGGTCAGATGGTTGATAGGTTTCTCATTTGATAGTTGAACTACTTTCCCTAAATATGTATTTTTTTTCTCCTTAATAGTGAACGCAGAACGCCATTGAAAAAATTGAAAATTTAAAATAATTAGAATTATTTTTTGTTTCGGGTTGAGTTGAGCAGAATATGCATGTGCATAACTGGACTCCGCCTTTTTTCGCAATTATAAATTATTGTATGTAAGCTATTTTCTTGTGAAATTATTATTGTGAAAATAAAGTCATTATTATTATTATTCTTCATCGGTCTCCCGTTCTCAGCTCGAGCTGGTTATTCTTCTATGAACCAGTGAAAAAACAATTCAGTTCCTCCCACTAGTTCAGAAATTTCCGCACGATGTAACAGGTTTGCAAATCCACAGCCTGCTGTGCACATCCCGCGATATTCCGGGATAATTCGATCCCTTGAAGATCTCTCTTCTCCATCCAGGAAGTGGTTTGTCCTCGCAATTGTTCACGTAATGAAAAGCTCGCATTACTTCAATATTCATTTCGCGGCTACACTGGATACGTGCGTTGCGAGCTCCCCTGCGGGCAGTCCTCCTCACGGTGGTCGAGCCAGCAGGTGGAGTGGCATCTCGATCTTCTGCCATGATATCGGTTTCCACTTCTCGTTCATGGGTTTGCCACCATTTACCCTTGGTGGCCCAGGTAACTCGGGCCGTGGGGACGTCACCCCCCATGTGGCGTGGCAGAAACCAAACCACACCCGTGCGGTATTATTATTATTGTTCATCATCGGTCTCCCGGTCTCAGCTTAAGCTGGTACTATTTCTATGAACCAGTGAAAAAACAATTCAGTTCCTCCCACTAGTTCAGGAATTTCCGCACGATGTGACAGGTTTGCAATGCTAGAGCCTATTGTGCATATCCCGCGATCCTCTGGGATAATTCGATCTTTTGGAGATTCCTCCTGAATGATTCCCTTTTGTCAGCTGAAGTTCTCCAGGTGAAGACGTTAAAGAGGGAGTATCTCCTTCCAGGAAGTGGTTTGTCCTCGCAATTGTTCACGTAATAAAAAGCTCGCATTATTTCAAAATTCATTTCGCGGCTCCACTTGATACGTGCGTTGCAAGCTCCCCTGCGGACAGTCCTCCTCACGGTGGGCGAGCCAGCAGGTGGAGTGGCATTTCGATCTTCTGCCATGATATCGGCTTCCACTTCTCGTTGCTGGCTTGATATTTTCTCCATTTTCATGGGTTTGCCACCATTTACCCTTGGTGGCCCAGGTAACTCGGGCCGTGGGGACGTCACCCCCCATGTGGCGTTGCAGAAACCAAACCACACCCGTGCGGTTATTATTATTATTATTCTTCATCGGTCTCCCGTTCTCAGCTTGAGCTGGTAATTCTTCTATGAACCAGTGAAAAAACATTTCAGTTCCTCCCACTAGTTCAGAAATTTCCGCACGATGTGATAGGTTTGCAAATCCACAGCCTGCTGTGCACATCCCGCGATCTTTTGGGATAATTCGATCCCATAAAGATTTCTCTTCTCCATCCAGGAAGTGGTCTGTCCTCGCAATTGTTCACGTAATAAAAAGCTCGCATTACTTCAATATTCATTTCGCCGCTCCACTGGATACGTGCGTTGCGAGCTCCACTGCGGGCAGTCCTCCTCACGGTGGTCGAGCCAGCAGGTGGAGTGGCATCTCGTTCTTCTGCCATGGTATCGGTTCCCACTTCTCGTTCATGGGTTTGCCACCATTAACCCTTGGTGGCCCAGGTAACTCGGGCCGTGGGGACGTCACCCCCCATGTGGCGTGGCAGAAACCACACCACACCCGTGCGGTATTATTATTATTATTCTTCGTCGGTCCCCCGTTCTCAGCTCGAGCTGGTTATTCTTCTATGAACCAGTGAAAAAACAATTCAGTTCCTCCCACTAGTTCAGAAATTTCCGCACGATGTAACAGGTTTGCAAATCCACAGCCTGCTGTGCACATCCCGCGATATTCCGGGATAATTCGATCCCTTGAAGATTTCTCTTCTCCATCCAGGAAGTGGTTTGTCCTCGCAATTGTTCACGTAATGAAAAGCTCGCATTACTTCAATATTCATTTCGCGGCTACACTGGATACGTGCGTTGCGAGCTCCCCTGCGGGCAGTCCTCCTCACGGTGGTCGAGCCAGCAGGTGGAGTGGCATCTCGATCTTCTGCCATGATATCGGTTTCCACTTCTCGTTCATGGGTTTGCCACCATTTACCCTTGGTGGCCCAGGTAACTCGGGGCGTGGGGACGTCACCCCCCATGTGGCGTGGCAGAAACCAAACCACACCCGTGCGGTAGATATTATTATCTTTCATCATCGGTCTCCCGGTCTCAGCTTGAGCTGGTATTTCTTCTATGAACCAGTGAAAAAACATTTCAGTTCCTCCCACTAGTTCAGGAATTTCCGCACGATGTGACAGGTTTGCAAAGCTACAGCCTGCTGTGCATATCCCGCGATCCTCTGGGATATCTCGATCTTTTGAAGATTTTTCTTAAATGATTTGGACATGACACCCTCAGCCGAGATCACCAATGGAATAATAGTGACTTTCGACAATTGCCACATGTTCTTCAGTTCTATTGCCAAGTTCTCGTACTTCGTTATTTTTTCGGACTCCGTTTTTCCGATGTTATGAGTCAATGGTACTGCCACATCAATTATCACCGCATACTTCTGATCCTTCTCAATGAACACAAGGTCCGGTCTATTGTAGTCCACTGTTCTATCCGTTGTTATGGGTCTGTCCCAATAGAGAACCGCTGCGTCCGTTTCTAACACTGCTGCAGGTTGATACCTATAATATGGTGGACAAGTATCCAAAAAACCATGTCTAAGAGCTAACTGCTGGTGAACAATTTTTGCCACTTGGTTGTGTCGGCCCAGATATGCGTTATCGGCTAGAACTCGACAACCGGCGATTACATGTTCAATAGATTCGCCAACTGCGCCACACTTCCTGCATTTGTCCTCCACGTTAAGCTTCAAACAGTGTTTCTCGTAGTTGCGAGTTCTTATAACTCGATCTTGGATAGCCGTCAGAAATCCCTCAGTTTCAGGATACAAGTGTCCCGCATTCAACCACGACAAAGATGCTAATTTATCGACATTTTCCCCTTCAAGGTGTTTGGGAAATCTGCCGTGCAAAGCTTGTTCTCGCCATGCACTTCTGTCCTCGCTTCTGGTAGTGATCTCAAACGCCATGTGTCGGTGTTGCAGGTTGAGAGGTGTATATCCCTTATCTTCTGTTGTCACCAATTTCATCAGGCTATCCTGTGACTCGAGCAATCGCTGCCTTAGATTTTTCTCCTGGGTTCTGCAGAGTCTATAGATGTTCAACAGACCTCTTCCGCCATCACGCCTAGGAAGATAGAGTCTTTTGACCGATGCATTGGTGTGTAAACATCGAAATTTTGTCATAAGGCGACGGGTGAGTCGGTCCAACTCATTCAGATCAGCCTCTGACCACTTCAAAACTCCGAAAGTGTGGGTCAGAACTGGCGTAGCCCAAGAGTTCAATGCATCGATCTGGTGTTTTGCAGACAGCTTTGTGTTCAGTACTTTTGTAACCCTGCTCCTATATTTCGCCATGAACTCAGTTTTCAAACGAGTGTGATCAATTCGTTGATTTTGAGGTGTGCCTAGATATTTGTAGGTGTCTTCTGGTGACATATTGAAAATGTCCTGAAATTGCTCGTGAGAGGTCTCCACTTTACCCTTCTTAATGTTGATAATGGCGCATTTGTCGAGGCCGAAGGACATGCCAATGTCACCGCTGAAGGTGCGTACTGTATCTATGAGCGAGTGAAGCTGGCTTTGGTTCTCGCTGAAGAGTTTGAGATCGTCCATATATAACAGATGCGATAATTTTCTCGGGTTCCCCATTGAAAGCCTGTAACCCTTATTTGTGCTATTCAGAAGTGTAGACAGAGGATTCAGTGCCACACAGAACCACATCGGCGACAGTGCATCTCCTTGGAATATTCCCCTCGATATTTTTATAGTTCCAGCGTTGATGTTATTAATGAGGATGTTTGTTCTCCAGTTACTCATTAGATGTTGTAGTACGGCTCTTACTCTCGGACAAACTTTATAGATCTCCAGGACTTTCATAAGCCAATCATGGGGCACTGTATCGAAGGCCTTCTGATAATCGATGTAACATACACTCAAATTCCTCCTTCGTGACTGGGCTTGTTTTAAAACTACAGCGTCTATGGTAAGCTGATGCTTGCATCCTGCAGATCCTCGAGAGCATCCCTTTTGTTCCTCTTCCAGAATATTATTGACTGCACAATGTCGATATATCGCATTATTTAGGAGCGAGGTGAACAGCTTGTACACCACTGACAAACACGTTATGGGTCTGTAGTTATCCGGCTTGCTGCGGTCCCCTTTTTTGTAAAGCATGAAGGTATTGCCCTGAGTGAGGAAAGTGGGAATCTTCAAGGGATCTTCTAGTGCCTCCGAGAAACATCTGGCCAGGCTGGGGAAACATGCTGTGAACTGTTTAATCCAGAAGTTGTGAAGTCGGTCAGGTCCTGGCGATTTCCAGTTGCTAGTGGATCTGATGATGTTGGAGATTTCCTCGGTTGTAAAGAGATCAGTTCTCATTTCAACGAGTTCTGATGTGTGGTGTTCAATGTCTCTTAGCCAGCCAGAATTTTCCTGAAATTGTTTACGTTCTGACCATAAGGAACTCCAATATTTCCGAAAGTCGTCTCTGCTGATGTCTGTATGCAGATTGGCGGATGTTTCGGATGGTTTTTCTAGACCCCTAAAGAATTTCCTCCTGTCTCTCACATATTCAGCGTTCTGTAGTTTCCGCTTCGAAAGCTCATTGTATCTTCGTAAACGAGCACCTTTTGCTTTAGCTTTCTGTCTCAAGCGATCCTTCAGTTCAACAATCAGCTCTTCGTGTCGTGGAGATTCCAGATTTACCCCTGCGAGTGTTGTTATTGTTCGCACCTTGCGCAGAACTTTGCGGGACCTATTATTCTTCAGGAACTCATTCAAGACATCCACCTGTCCTCGAAGTTTATCGACGTCCTGCATTAATCGTCTTTTCCAAGCCGGAATTTCACTTTTCACGTTTGATTCACTGGTTCTAGGCATGTAGCTCTTCTGACCATTTTGTTCAATGACTGTGATAGCAGCGCAGTACAAAGAAAAATGAACTTCCTCCAACGTCCTTTGCGTGTTCAGGTGTTCTGCCAATATTTCGTTGACTAACTGGATGTGATGTTTAGCCTTTGAGTTGAAATTCAATTTTGGCAGGATGGGGCGGTTGAGTGGATCACTAGATTCGTAATGAACCAGCTTGCTGTGAAAGATGTCGTGAAGCTGTTGATATTGTGGGCAATTTTGATTGGCAGCTTGCGAGACAGCCAGTTCCTGTGCCGTTTCCGATGATTCTACTAACGGTTCGTTAGGCTCTTCATTCTGATTTCCAACAATCTCTTCTTGATTGATTATATAGCCCATTTCTCTCTTGATCTCATCTAGTTCCTGTCTTGTCAAGTAGCTTTTCCTCATTATAACGTTTTTCCGATCAGCAATGTTTCCTTCCGTTAGTTGAAGTTCAGGATGCCTCCTGGTGAACTCGGTATAGAGGGAGTATCTCCATCCAGGAAGTGGTTTGTCATCGCAATTGTTCACGTAATAAAAAGCTCGCATTACTTCAATATTCATTTCGCGGCTCCACTTTATACGTGCATTGCGAGCTCCCCTGCGGGCAGTCCTCCTCACGGTGGACGAGCCAGCAGGTGGAGTGGCATTTTGATCTTCTGCCGTGTTTTGAGATTCCACTACCCGATGTTCTGGTGGGGCTGTATTTTGTTTTATGACAGGAGCCCGCTTCCTCAGCACCCTGCCACCGACGGCTCGCATGCTGTCATGCCCAGCGTCGGCTCCGGACATGCCCTGGCGCTCCCCAGGCAGCGACTCTATTCCGAGGCTTGATTCATTCTCCATTTTCATGGGTTTGCCACCATTTACCCTTGGTGGCCCAGGTGACTCGGGCCGTGGGGACGTCACTCCCCATGTGGCATGGCCGAAACTACACCACACCCGTGCGGGTGTGGTGTTATTATTATTATTATTATTATTATTATATAGTCACTGTAGCAAGGATTGGCTTACGGTGCCATCTCGGGGGGCTGCACCGCTTGCCCCACATCTTACCCCATCAGGCTCTACCTCTGGACGTCTCCGAAGAGGGCCAGCTCGCTGCCCTCTACCGCCCTGATTCATGCTTCTTGTGATAGGAGCGATAGTTTCTTCAGATCTTAGGCTGCTAACCTCAAGATCAGGTTGAATCAGGTACGCGAGGACGTCACCCCTCGAAAGCCGAAGCTCCCCTTTGATATTTATGTTGTTTTCTTGAATACATATGTAGGCAATGTGAATTTTGAATCCTCTTTTGAATTGATATAAAAATAAGCTGAGACCATATCTACCGAATATATAGCGTAGGCCTAATGTCAAACACTCTGTGATCTGAAGCGATGGTTTTCGATGATCTCTCTACCACGCTCTCTCTCTCTAACAACGCCGCCGCATCCTAGACACAGACGCGTGTTAGTAAACAACAACATAACCTGCCATTTTGTGTGAAGCCCACTGATAATCTGTGAACTGTGAATAAACACGTTAAACCACCCCGAGTGTTTTATTATCTTACATCAGAAGTGGGATTGATTCTTTTTTTACAAACAAAGAATTAGAACCTTAATTCTACGAGTTTCACCGAGTTCGTTGTGCAAACGAATTCGAAATGGATCAAGAGAATGCTGCCCAAATCGAACCGTTGACGATGTTTCAAATGATGGATATTCAAGCTCAACTGCAGATGAAAATGATGGAATTCATGGCGAACATGTACGATCCCAACGATTCACCTTTCACAACGAAAGAATGGATTGCTAAAGTTAAGTAATACCTCAAACTAAAAAAATTATGGGAATAGGAATCGTTGAATTTAAAACATTAGGAAAAGCAAAAATCCTATTTTTCAAGTGTGAATTAGCTATACCTAGAAATTGAATTCAATATAGTTACAGATAGTAGTATTCTACATAAGGATATTGATGCTTTAATCGAATTAGATATACTCAAAGAAGGGGATATTCAACTTGAAATTAATAAGGATTGTGTTGATTTTGTGACATCCTTTAGAAAATCTCCTAAAACGTTCACTTTAGTTTGTAAAGATTTAGAATTAGACTTGTCAGGATTGGACGAACAGTTGAAAATTCAAATAATTAAAAAAGGGGTTGAATCTGAGCCTGATGCAGTCATCACAGGTAAATTAAAAATTCAATTGAACGATGAATCTCCTGTCATTCTTAGAGCAAGAAATTTAGCGTATCAGGAAAGAACAAAAGTTAAGGAAATTATTAAAAACCAATTTGAATCTGGTATTATAAGATGTAGTGAATCACATTATGCAAGCCCTATTGTCCTAGTAAGAAAACGTAATGGCGAAATAAGACTGTGTTGATTACAGAGAACTGAATAAGAAAGTTTTGCGAAATAATTACCCCTTACCTAGAATTCAAAACCAAATAGACCTTTTAGCAACACCAAAGTTTTATACAAAACTCGATATGAAATCTGGTTTTCATCAGATCGAAGTAGAAGATTCTTCCAAACACATTACAGCATTTATCATACCTGATGGATTGTACGAATACAATAGAATGCCTTTTGGTTTCATAAATTCTCCTTCATGTTATCAGTCAGTAATTGATAAGGCTCTCGGAGATTATAAAGAGAAAATTGCACTAGTTTATGTTGATGATATTCTTTGTCCATGTGAAAATATTCAAGGACTTGTTAATTTGAATAAAATTATTGATGGGCTTTCAAAGTGTGGCTTCGCACTTAATTATCAAAAATGCGAATTCTTCAAAACGTCAATAAAATTTTTAGGAGTAATAATTGAATGTGGTATGGTAAAACTCAGTCCACGAGAAATAGAAGCATGTCGATTATATGAGTAGGAATTTGCCTTGCGAGAACAAAATACTGGTGCTCAAATCTGTTACAGGTACTCCTCAATCTATTGGTGAATGGCAAAAAGTCGACCCATTTTGCATGGAGATATAAAGTGGAAATCTACATGAGGAAGGTTTTGCAGTCCAGGATGACTTGGTTTACTGGCAAGGGAAGAGGACTCACCCAATGAGATGCTTTGTCCCAATTTTGGCTAGATTGGAGATAATGAAACTGCACCATGATGAATCTTCACACATAGGAGTTGAGAAAATCGTCAACAAGATGAGTGAAGACTGGATAGTCATAACAATAATAAATCCGTGAAGACTGGATAGTCATAATATCAAAAATAAATGCGTGAAGACTGGATAGTCATAATAATAATAATAAATGCGTGAAGACTGGATAGTCATAATAATAATAATAAATGCGTGAAGACTGGATAGTCATAATAATAATAATAAATGCGTGAAGACTGGATGGTCATAATAATAATAAATGCGTGAAGGCTGGATAGTCATAATGATAATGAATACGTGAAGACTGGATGGTCATATGTGTAGACTGGATAGTCATATGAGAAGACTGGATAGTCATATGACAAGACTGACTGAATAATAATAATAATAGGCTTTATTTCAGATAACATCGGAATTTACATCAGAAGATTAAATGAAACTGATTGAAAATAGTCATATTATGTAACGACTGGATAGTCAAAATCTTTAGTGAAGATTTAAGAAATTTAAATTTTTGCTGATTATCTTGTTTGGATCTAATCACTTTTGTATGTGATAGTTGGTTTTTGGTTCTTTTAGCTTTGTTTTGGCCTGACCTATTTCTGTGCGAACAGATAATCATTGCAATAATCGATGTACCATTATGGAAATTCTTAAATGAGTTATTTTTCAGGAAGATTAGGAGTTTATAGCCTCGAAATATTGTTATTCAATTGATTGTTGATCATGGCTGTAAAATCGTCTAACGAAGCGAGGATTGGAGCTCATTCGAGAAGCAAGGAATTGCGGAAGAACATTTTATAATTGGTCCAGTGCATAACCTGAATAATTATATAGCAGATCATCAATTTTGTGGTAATCAGCTGAAGCTGACTTTAAGTTCTTGACTAATTAGTTCTAAATCTTGAGTGGTGAGCATGTAAGCGGTGGTGGGTTTTTTATTTGCCTGGCTCTTTTTCCCACCTGAAATACAAAGCCGCAGCGCGAGCCAGCGCTTTGAACATAGTCATGCCTCACAAAAACTCAATTGTATCGAATGTTAGTGAAACATTGCTGTATGTAACCTGGAAAGTATTATTGTTTGCTATGTTAATGAAACGAGGTCGTTTCAAGTGTCAGTATGGCCGTGTAAGCAATGTGAATTTTGAATCCCCTTTTGAATTGATAAAAAATAAGCTGAGACCATATCTACCGAATATATAGCGTAGGCCTAATGTCAAACACTCTGTGATCTGAAGCGATGGTTTTCGATGATCTCTATACCACGCTCTCTCTCTAACAACGCCGCCGCATCCTAGACACAGATGCGTGTTAGTAAACAACAACATAACCTGCCATTTTGTATAAAGCCCACTGATAATCTGTGAACTGTGAATAAACACGTTAACCCACCCCGAGTGTTTTATTATCTTACACATATATATTATATTTCTCGATTATGTAGTTTTTTTTCATATGGTAGGCATATTGAAAAATAAATATGCTTAACATGTTGCTATATTATTAGAGTGAATGTGGGCGAAAGTCCGAACCTAAAAAAAACATGTGATAACTTCACTTTTGTGAACAATGTAAACAAAGTTTCTCTATCTGTGCTTACCTAAAAGATGATTAGTTTAATATATTTGATGGTCGTATCAAATGTTAGATGGTATGTTGAAAAAAAGGACTGGGGTAAAAGTCCTTAAGGTGGGGGGCAAAAGTCAGTCTATTGAGGTAAAGTCCCATTTATTGTTTAATTGAAAATTATAAAAAAAAACAAAATTCAATTTTATGGCTGTGAGAGAACAAAATAGATATTTTGAAGTTCAAAACCACAAAGAACGTATTCAACAAACTACGACCAGAAACCCAATTTCTCTTTCAAAAACACAGCATTGCATTAAATACTATACAGGGTGTTTCATTGGTTCAGTGGCTACTCTAGGCGAGTCCAAAAAACCGATATATGATAGGTCTAATCAATTCCATAACCGAGATACAGAATGGTTTATGTATTCACCAAAAATTTCAATTCCCCATAACTTTTGGACCAACGAGTATAGTCGGTTGATATTTGGAACGTATGTTAGAGATGAGTGAATCATAAAAATAAGAAGATTCAGAAAACACACTTTCAGTAAATTTTTATATCTATTGGCTACCGGTTTCGGCTTACGCCATCTTCAGGCCAGCTGAAATACAATATGTTCTTACAATTCTTTGATGTCACATTATAACAAAAATTACAAATAAATATTAACAACACTAAGGACTTTTCACATTTAGAAAATTATGAATTTGTAGGATTAATTAAATGATGATGCAACTCACCGTCTGTGAAGTATATAAACTTTATCATCTAATATGTTCAAAATATTCAACCAACAACAATAAAATCTTGTAATTTTTTCTATTTCGTGGTGTTTGTTTTTATTAGGTTGTGGTGTTTTTATCTGTGCTCTTGCATTATACGCAGAAATTTATGGTGCCCCGTTTGACATTCCTCTGCTAATACTGAGATTAGGAGCGGGGAATGGATCAATATGTTTGTTTGAATGATCTGTTCCTTGTTGCCTTTTCGAGACACATGCCATATTTGGAATCAAATCTGTACAGCTCCATTTCATAAGAATATATATATTAGGTTGTATTAACGAATAACTTTTTGGTTGTTCTTAATTATTAGTTTCGATCTTTCTTGAAGAGTTTATTCGTTCTGTCATAACATTAGATTGAAAATTGATGTCCAGTCATGGAAAAGGAAAACGTAGAAGGGGGGGGGAGGAAAACAAACGTCATACATGTCAACTGATTTAAAATAATTTGAAAACATTGTTAGTTCCGCTAAACTCTGATATGTCGTTTAATAGGTGTTGTTCATTTCTATGTTTAAGAATTTCGTATTGTTCCAGTAGAGTTATTTTCCAGTAGTTATTCTCTTTACGTAATATTCTAAGATTTTCAAGGGCGGTTTTATGTTCATGTTCTCTCAAATGATTGCCTAACGATGAGGTGGGGCGATTCTTTTGGTGTTCTATGAATCTCTTTTTTGCGGATCTTGTAGTCATACCAATGTAAAAACCAGGACAATTTGTACACGTTATTTTATAGACTCCACTGCATTGATCATTTTCCATTTTAGGTTTATTGTTAATTAATATATTCTCTAATGCAGGGTGTCGTCTATTCGTTAAACTGTAATTATGTTTATTCCATAAAAACAAAAATAATTATAAACAAAATTCATCCCCACTGCTCCATTAGAGAACATTTCATCACCATTCCATTCTATAACAATTTGAATCAAAAAATCCGTTCAATCTTGAATAAACATAATTACAGTTTAACGAATAGACGACACCCTACATTAGAGAATATATTAATTAACAATAAACCTAAAATGGAAAATGATCAATGCAGTGGAGTCTATAAAATAACGTGTACAGATTGTTCTGGTTTTTACATTGGTATGACTACAAGATCCGCAAAAAAGAGATTCATAGAACACCAAAAGATTCGCCCCACCTCATCGTTAGGCAATCATTTGAGAGAACATGAACATAAAATCGCCCTTGAAAATCTTAGAATGTGACATAAAGAGAATAACTACTGAAAATAACTCTACTGGAACAATACGAAATTCTTAAACATAAAAATGAACAACACCTAGTAAACGACATATCAGAGTTTAGCGGAACTAACAATATTTTCAAATTATTTTAAATCAGTTGACATGTATGACGTTTGTCTTCCTCCCCTTCCCTTCTACGTTTTCCTTTCCCATGACTGGACATCAATTTTCAATCTAATGTTATGACAGAACGAATAAACTCTTCAAGAAAGATCGAAACTAATAATTAAGAACAACCAAAAAGTTATTCGTTACCACAACCTAATAAAAACAAACACCACGAAAAAGAAAAAAATACAAGATTTTATTGTTGTTGGTTGAATATTTTGAACATATTAGATTATAAAGTTTATATACTTCACAGACGGTGAGTTGCATCATCATTTAATTCATCCTACAAATTCATAATTTTCTAAATGTGAAAAGTCATTAGTGTTGTTAATATTTATTTGTAATTTTTGTTATAATGTGACATCAAAGAATTGTAAGAACATATTGTATTTCAGCTGGCCTGAAGATGGCGTAAGCCGAAACCGGTAGCCAATAGATTAAAAATTTACTGAAAGTGTGTTTTCTGAATCTTCTTAATTTTATGGTTCACTCATCTCTAATAAACGATAGCACACTAATGGAGGAATGCATTAACAAAATTGGAACGTATGATTCACTTCTACAGAACGATCGATTTACTTTTGAATTTCCAAAAAATTCCAGGTCCGTATTCGAAAAACATGGAACTTCTTCCGAGCTGAGATTCAACTGTATATTGAAATTTTGAGATTTGATTGAGATATTGGAAGAGAGCAGAAAATTTTCATTGGAGTTCAGTAGATTTCATTGTCCCGCACGTCATTTTGCTCAAAGAGAGCTTCAGGGAAAGATCCAATTGAATGTTGGAATTCCACAAAATTCTCAGAAAAATCTTAGATTAGGATCAAATTGAATTTTTTTTGTCCCACCAATTGCACATTCGAATTTCATAATATTCTAAGGAATCATTCGGAGTTATTTCTGGAAAATCATTATCAATCGAAAAAAGTTTATTTGAAGTCAGAAAAGATCAATAAATAAATAAAGAAACATAAAAACTTGACGTGAATTACAGAAGGTGCTCGAAAGTACCACCATTTTGTTCAATACACATTCTTATTCAAAATATGTCTGATTCTTTTTTGATCATGTCTGGATTATAACGAATTTCATTGCAGGCGACTTCTATACATTGCATGATCCTCACTTTCTATTTCAGATGAATATACTGAACATTTCAAATAACCCGAAATGAAATAATCAACAAGATTGAAATCTGGTGACCTAGCGGGCCCGGCATGCAGTCCACCTCTGCCTATCCACATATTTGGAAAGTTCTGATCTAAAAATTGTCTGACCATTACTCTAAAATGGGGTGGAGCCATGCTGAAAATGCAATGTCCGTAGCTTCGAGTAATGCAGGAAGATGATTTTGGAGGAAATCTAAGTGAAGATCACCCGTAGGCCATCTTGGTAGGACGTGTGGTCCAATCAATCGATTTATCTAAACGCCACACCATACGTTTTCTGAAAATTTATATTCGGATTCCGTATGCCTGACCGCATACGGATTCTCTTCAGCCCGTTCATGCGAATTCCTCATATTGAAGACCCCCATCCCTCGTGAATATGATGGACCACATGCCTGGCCCGCTAGGTCACCAGATTTGATTACTTTATTTGGGGTTATTTGAAATGTTAAGTATATTAATCTGAAATAGGAAGTGAGGATATCATGATCAAAAAAAGTATCAGACATATTTTGAAGAAGGCAAGAATCTGTATTGAATTAAATGGTAGTACTTTCGAGCACCTGTAATTCATGTTAAGTTTCCATGTTTCTCTAGTTATTTATTCATCTTTGTTGACTTTAAATAAATTTTTCTCGACGAATATTGTTTTTCCAGAAATAACTCCAAATGATTCCTCAGGATATTATGAAATTCGAATATGCAATTGGTGGAACAGAAAGAATTCAATTTGATCACAATGTACGATTTTTCTGAGAATTTTGTGGAATTTCAAGATTCAATTGTATCTTTCCCTGAAGCTCCCTTTGAGCAAAATGACGTGCGGGACAATGAAATCTAATGAACCCCACTCAAAATTTTCTGCTATTTTGAAATATCTCAACCAAATCCAAAAATTTCGATATACAGGGTGTTGAATCTGAGCTTGAAAGAAGTCCCATATTTTTCAAATACGGCCTTGGAATTTTTTGGAAATTCATGTTCATTTACCAATGAAACACCCTGTATAGCAGAAATAAGTAATTAGCAAAAATCACAAGTACCTATATTAGCCATGGGCATAAGTCAGTGCAAAGTTGAAATTTCTCTCCTCTTTTTCTTTCGCCTGGTTTTGTCCATGCATCTTTGTTGCACTTATGTATTTCCTATAGGTACATAGAACTTCGTTGCCAAACCGTATATTAATTTCGCATTCGAATATCTACAAAATTGTAATTGTATAACACCTAATTTCATAACGTTTTAGCCCAATTACCACCAAAACATCTGCCTACGTTTGCCCCTTGTTTACTCATTGTCAAAGAAAAATTGCTACTCATTAGACTGGTTTATATAACCTCGTTTTATTTATGGGATCTAGGGGACCCAATCATGGAATATGCAATACACAATAAGCGCGTTCGGCAATAGCATCCGAGAGCGGACGGATTTTTTAGTCACGTGATAACAGATTGTACAGATTTGTCAGATTTTTCTGTAATAAACGAACGCTACGGGCATTTAGATCGTTTTTTCTGTTTGACGTATGTAACGCCTTACCCGAGCCAGATATTAAATTAGAGCTTAAAGGTCTATTCGTCCGTAGAGGTAGTCTGGTTACTATTTCAATTCTTTTATTATAGTTATCAACATTTCTACCCCTTGGTTGAGATGATTCAATATTTTGAATCATTATTTTTCATCAAACAACATTTTTTTATTTATTACTACACAACAAATAACATAAGACACGAAAATTCAACAGACTGTTCAAGAATATTCGAAGCGGGATAAAAAATCCATTCACAAAGGCCGAAAAGTAATTTCTGTTTCTGTTCTGTGAAAAAAATCTGTTTCCTCCGTCGGAATACACCGAGCAAAAAGATCTACATCCGATTGATCAGATTTTCTTGCCGAACGGTCCAGATGTGTACTCCCCTCAATCTGGATGTAATAAACGAAAGGTTCAGATCAATCCGACCAGTCAGATGTCATTGCTGAACGCGCTTAATGAATATGATAAAGAATTTGAACCTATTTTGGTTATTGAATTACTGGAATTATTGGAATTATTTGGAATTTTTGAAATTTTCTGGAAATATTTGGAAGTATTCGAATTTTATTTGGAGTTATTCAGAGTTTGGGGAATTTTGTGCGAGTTTTGGAATTATTCGGTGTTTTTCGGAAATATTGGACTGATTTGGAATTTGAGTGTACAAAATTTTGAGGGTGAAATTCTCCTCGGTTATCCCCAAGCCAGTGGAAAGTTCATCTTGGACACAGATGCAAGTAACATGGCCATAGGAGGCATATTGTCCCAAATTCAGAATAGCCAAGAAAGAGTTATAGGATATTTCAGCAAGGTCCTGTCAAAACCCCAACGTAACTATTTCGTAACAAGAAGAGAGCTTCTCGCTGCAGTGAAGTCCATGCAACACTTCTATGAATATCTGTACGTCCGTTAATTCCTTCTCAGGACCGACCCCGCCGCTCTGAAGTGGCTTCTACAATTCAAGAATCCAGAGGGTCAGGTTGCCAGATGGATAGAAAGATTGCAGGAATACAATTTTACTGTCGAACATCGTGCAGGAAAAACTCATGGTAACGCTGACGCATTATCTAGGAGACCATGTCCGTCAGATTGCAAGCACTGCAATAAGGTAGAAGAGAAAGTATTCTGCTTGAGAACGACCATCGTGGATACGGACTGAATGCCAGAATCCCTGAAGCAAGATCTAGAAAGTGACCCAGAATTGAAGATGCTGTTGTATTGGAAGATAAGCGAACAGAGACCAAGATGGGAGAAAGTGAGTCATCTGAATGCTAGGGTCAAGTCCTACTGGGCACAGTGGGATTCTATCATTTTGGAGGATAGACTACTGAAGAGGTCCATCGAAAATGACGAAGGTACCGCAGCCAGGAATCAGCTGATAATTCCCAGGAGTCCAGTGAGAGAGGTGTTAGAGAAGTTACATGACTGAACTTTCGGTGGCAATTTCCGTATCAAAAAACGCTATCAAAGGTCAGAGAGCGTTTTTACTGAGTCAACTGCAAAGAAGATGTTGAAGACTGGTGCCGGAAATGCAGATTATGTGCGTCATCGAATGGCGCGAGGTGAAATCATAGAGTTCCAATGAAGCAGAATAACGAGTTGCCATCGATATTGCAGCCTGTTCCAAAATGTATGCCAATTACTCGGAATCAAGAAGACAAGGACAACTGCGTTTCACCCACAGTCAGATGGCATGGTCGAAAGAATGAATAGAATTGTGGGAAAATATCCGACTAAAGTGGTCTCTAATCACCAAAGAGACTGGGACAGGTATCTTCATCTGTTCACTATAGCCTACAGATCATCAGTGCAAGAATCGACCGGAGAAACACCAGCCTGTATTATGTTCGGCCGAGAAATAAGGTTGCCTTGTGACCTGTAGTTTGGATGCAAGCCTGGAAGGGAGATAGCTGGTGGGGACTACGCGAGCCTCTTGAAGAATAGGCTACATTACATCCATGAGAAGGTTAGACAGAATCTCCAAAGAGCGAGTGACCGAATGAAGACTCGGTATGACAGCAGAGCTGCAGAAGGTAGTTTCAATGAGGGAGACTTAGTCTTGCTGTACAACCCCCAGAGGAAGAGAGGTTTATCACCTAAGCTGCAGAAGGATTGGAGAGGGCCATACAGAGTAGTAAAACGAATCAACGATGTAGTGTACCGGATCCATAATCTACCCAGAGGCAATAAACGAGTGGTCCATATAAATCGTTCAGTCAAATATGAGGCAGACTACGAAGAACATGACGAAACCGATCTGAGAAGAACGACTTTTCAGAAAGTGGAGCATGATGAGATGAGTTTCGACCTATTCATGGCAAACTACGGTGGAACCGGAAAGGCAAGATTCGGAGTTACCATCGAGCAACAGCAAGATCTCTTCTCTGTATCTGAAGATTATTCACTCGCCCATTGTGTCTCGGGAGATCTGCGTAATATGTCGAGAGGAATAGCATTTGTCTTCCGGAAGAAATTTGGCCGTGTATCAGAACTCCTAAAACAACATCTTCGTACTGCAAAAACGCTGAGGTTGGCTGATGGCCAGCGTTACCTCTTCTACCTGGTAACCAAGAGATTCTCCCACAACAAACCCAGCTACAAATGTGTGTGGGACACCCTGTTGCAGCTGAGAGACGAGCTCACCAAGTTGAGGCTGAAAAGGCTAGCTGTGCCAAAGTTCGGTTATGGTCTAGATCAGCTCAACTGAAGAATCGTTCAGAGTATGCTTGATGTCATTTTCCATAAGACGGGAATGAAGATAGTGGTTTGCAGTTTCAACCCGAGCGGATATACGCCGAAGAAGAAGACAGTGGAATGCTATTTCGGACAACAGGGGTGCTGCAGAAAAGGAGACGCCTGTAGATTCAGCCACACCATCAAGGGTGTTCGGGGACCGAACTTCTTGAGGAGGGGGCAGTGTAGCGGACGAAGTCCTCCTGAATACGTCTCTGGACTCTCTGTGATTCCACGTACGGAAACTTTAAAACCCTCCAGACTATCTGGAATATTCTCGAACAGGGCTGTATCCATATAAAAAGACGCGCATGTTGCAGAGCAGTTAGTTACTTTCCTGAATAGAGCCGAATCGAATTGTGAATCGCACATTTCAAGTAGTGAATATAAATTAGCTAGTATGTTAATAAATCAGTATTAGTTATTGTCCATAAATAAGTGTGATAAGTTATTGGTATCGTAAATAAATCACACATTTAAATGAAGCAGACAATTTGTTTAACCCCGAGAACGTTACAATATAAAAATCATTGGCAAATTCAGTACAAAATAGAAATAATGATTAACAAACTACCAACTAATCGGCCATAACCCATCTTCGATATGATATGTAAGAATAGTAATTGCACTTAGATGAATTTTTTTTTAATATTCGCTCTCCATGTTTCGCCCTATTGAGGCATATTCAGGAGCTCTGTCTTAAAAAAGATATTAAAAAAAAGTACAGACTCTGTTAGATTCTTCTGCAACTTAATCTCCATAAATTGTACTTTTATACATAAAATAACCAGATTCCTAACTTTGAAAAAAAAATATGGAAAAGTTGGTCTCAAGTGGAAAGTTACGTGAATTGAAATATGATCTGAATTTTCGAATCTAAATTTTTCCCTCGGTTGTTTGACAATGTGATTCTTTACGAATTGAAATGCGTGCAGAAATAAGGGGGAAAGCGCACGCTTGTAGAATTTTTTTTTAACAAATCTATTTTCACTTCTTATATAACCGAGAGCGCTCAGGCGCCAGTAGAAAATTTCGAACAATATGATAATCCAATTTCCAGATTTCAAATATGTCCAGTTCTCCAGAAATGTCTAATAGGCACTCGAACTTGGGACATCCTATATATTCAAGTTAGACTAATTCCAGTACCTATTAAAGTCATATATTTTTTTATATCATTAATTTGAAATAGCTTTCTTTATTTGTTGTTAGTGACTATGATATTATATTTATTTCCAAGATTATTTTACAGAAGTTTTTTTGAATGAACATTGATGAACATAAGTTTTTAAATGACGTTAAAAAAATATATGAAGAAATATCTGATATTACTCTCAATCTCTTAGTAACAAGTGACAAACATAATTCGAACTTTTCATTTTTTTATAAAAATCCTACTTTAGCTGAATAGCATTCAAGACACAAAATCTCATGCAATTAGCTTTCACACTCTCCGCTAATAATAATAGTATGGTATGGTCCTCTTCTTCGGTGTTGTTTTTAGCCCTTTCACTTTTCACTGATAACAGACGCCTTACAACTTACAAGTAAACAATAAATATTTGCCTTTGGATTTTGCTGAATAGTACCTGCTTCAATGTGCAGTATTGCCAGATAGACGGAACGATCAGTAGACAGTGGAAATAACCAAGTTTGTCGATTAGGTGGCAGCACTTTACCATCGTTTAATTTTAATTTTACTGAAATCGGTTTTGGAGCGATTGAAAAAAACTTTTTGTGTTGAATTTTGTGTGGAAATTCATAAAAAAAAATAATCTAGGTCGGAAAGTTATTATCATGCATATAGAGTCACTAAGAAGGGAAAAAAAAAATTTATTTTTTTTTCAGTCGACGAAAAAAAAAAGTTATGAACTTTCCGACTTGAAGAACACTTCAAATTGAATAATAGTGAAAACCCCATTTAAATCGGTGGTCTCTATCGTGAGAAATACCGAATCGCGTTTTGAACTGAACGTCATTACGGTATAGGCCCCTCTTAAGGAAATATGAATCGTAAGAAAAATGAAATAAGGACCAAATTCCCTTCCAGTTGAATGTACTAAAAGACCGAATAAATCCCAGTAGTTCGTTCTTTCATGAGCGCTAAGCGATCCCAGATTTACTAGAGACACAAATGAACGAATAAGGGAAACGTTAAGACAATGTGACCCGTATGTTCCATTGGGATATGGACCAAATTCCGTTCCTTTCAACCTACTAAAAGACACAAAATTCCAAATAGTTCCATAGCGCTAAGCAAATATGAACCTTATGCCGTCGTATAGAAGGACTAAAATGCTATGCTCTCTCTCGTAATTTATTCGGTCTTTTAGACATCTACTATTAAGAATAGAGATAGGGAAACGTTTCTTTTAGTACAGTGATGGGAACCGGTTTCTAATACATACTACATGTACTATATTTATTTATTTATCGTACTACATGTACTATACAAGCCTGATGCGTGCACATCGGAAAGTTCAGATTGTGAAGCCGTCTCACTCTCGCCGTGGAGCGTCGCCTCCGTGAAACACGTGTGAACTGTGATGCAAATTGACGTATAAAGAAGTTTATTTCTAATTTGTTGGGAAATTACAATAATAATTAATTTCACTTTTCTAGGATGAAAATGTGATGCATACGTTCCTTTATAAAAGACTTTATTATGTGTTTTCGGTCTGAAGAGAACATTGTATTTTGTGTGAAGTGAGGTTATATTGTGGAAACAAGCTGAAATCTGATGTGAATTATATCTTTGTAGAAGAAAAATGTGATGGATCAGTGCCTTTATTAAAGACTCTTATGTGTTTTCGTTCAAAAGAGAACATAGTATTTTGTGTGAAGTGAGGTTATATTGTAAAAACAAGCTGGAATATGATGTGAATTATATAAATAGGTATGCTTTTCCGTAATTATGTGTTCTTTTCAAGTAACTTCGGTAAAATTATTCCATATATTGTCCTCAATGAAATTATGAAATGTCAATGTCACTGTGGTCAGTGAAATATGAACGGATAAGAAATAAACATTTCAAGTCGCTATGAATTCTTTCACTCCAACTGTATAAATCCACCAACCAATAGTTCGAACATTGTAAATGATTGTATTTGATTGTGGTGGTAATAATAAACATATTCGATTTGATTTGATAGGTACCTTTAAGTCCTATAACCATATAAAAACGTATTATTATAATCCTAGGAATTTCAGTTAGAAACATATGGATATTTTAAGTAAACTTTCAAACTGTCAAATTCTCAATAGCGAATGATTAAGTGTGAATTATTATGATTTCTGGCGAATATCGGTGATACGATATGAATTCACATTTTCACTCTAACTTCAATGTCGTAGGTACATTCTCTTCTATTATCCTCTTGGTAAAACACATGCAAACCATATTGTCTCAATTTTCTGAATTGCCATCTGAAACACAATTTGAGAAATACAGGGTGTCCCAAGTTCGAGTGCCTATTAGGCGTTTCTAGAGAACGGGACATATTTGAAATCTGTAAATTGGGATTATGATATTGTTCGAAATTCTCTACAGACCTAAAATATTTTCAGAGCCAGAGCATTTCCGGTTATACTGGGAGTGAAAATAAAATGCTCAAAAATTTTTTTTTCAATCTTTTCGTTTCCGATATGATTGAGTATTCAATGGTGAATACGTTTCTGTTAAAACCATTGTATTCATTCGAATGGTTTTCAAAATATCGACAAAAAACCTGAGAAAAAGTCAAATTTTCATAGTCACTATCATGTCCATTTTTCTTATTCTGAACATCCTTAGTGTAAACCGTTCTCACAAAGTCAAAGTAGAAGAATGTGGAAAGGTCATGCATCTTTCGAATTTCATGAATATCATCACAGGGTGTTTCCAATTTTGTGTCGAAAACGCTGATCGAAAATCGGTCATAACTTCTGTTTTTTCAAATTAGAACCCTATTTTTTTCATAATTTCGTTCTGTGAAGAAAAGTAATGAAAGCACTCTCAGATGCTCTTTCTCCTAAATTGAGTAATTCCCGAGTTATTTGAGCTTTTCTGGATTCATGTTGTACGTAGAATCAAATTCATCTGATCTTTTACTTGAGAATAATTCTGTGACCAAAGAAGATACATTTTCCCATTAATAATTTACAAGTGACAGGTCTAATTTTAGGTTTTATCTGCACTTTTCGATTTTATTCCATGAAAATATTGCATGAGAATATTCTGTGACCATATATATGATTCCGTTGATAATTCACAAGTGGCAGGTCTAATTATAAGTTGTTTTGTTACTATGGTTTCATAAATATTTTCATCGAATCTGTTCAGATTCGATGAATTTGAATCTATGTACTACATGAATCTAGAAAAGCTCGAATAACTCGAGAATTACTGATTTTAGGAGCAAGAGCATCTGATAGTGCTATCATTATTTTTCTTCGACGAATACAACGCAATCATAAAAAAATAGGGTTCTAATTTGAAAAACAGAAGTTATGGCCAATTTTCGAGATCACAGTTTTCGACACAAAATTTGGAACACCCTGTGATGATATTTATGAAATTCAAAAGATGTATGACCTCTCCACGTTCTTCTACTTTGACGCTGTGAGAACGGTTCACACTCGGGATGTTCAGAATAGGAAAAATGAGCATGATACTGGCTATGAATATTTTACTTTTTCTCAGGTTTTTTTTTGATATCCTAAAAACTGTTTGAATGAATACAATGTTTTTAACAGAAATGTATTCAGCATTGAATACTCAATCATATCAGAAACGAAAAGATTGAAAAAAAACTTTTTTTTGCAAATTTATTTTCACTCCCTGTATAACCGGAAGTGCTCTGGCCTTGAAACTATTTTAGGTCGGTCGAAAATTTAGAACAATATCATAATCCCAATTTTCAGATCTCAAATAAGTCCAGTTCTCCAGAAACGTCTAGTAGGCACTCGAACTTTGGACACCCTGTATAGATCCTTATAACTTGTGACTGCTAAAATCTTATACATTCTCATTTATTCTCAAACCTCATTAACTCGTAGAAACATACAGCAGAAATTAATTTTGTGTACAAACAGATTTGAAACAGGTAAGTATTAGGTGTGAAAACCACATTGGAAAACTATAGATTCTCATAGAAACGGATATGAAGTATGTGTAAAAACACATTAGAAACCGGTAGGTACCTATAATGTGTGAAAAGCACATTTGAAAACTATAGATTCTAATAAGAACTCTTGAAAATGTATAAGAGTTATGTGTAAAAACACATTAGAAACAGGTAGGTATTATGAGTGAAAACCATATTTGAAAACTATAGATTCTTATAGAAACTGGTAGAAACAGATATGAGTTATGTGTGGAAACACATTAGAAACAGGTAGGTCCTATGTGTAAAAACACATTAGAAACAGGTAGGTATTATGTGTGAAAACCACATTTGAAAACTATAGATCCTTATAAAAACTCGTAGGAACGGATATGGGTTATGTGTAAAAACACATTAGAAATAGATAGGTCTTATGTGTGAAAACCAAATTTGAAAACTATAGATCCTTATAAAAACTCGTAGGAACGGATATGGGTTATATGTGTAAAAACACATTAGAAACAGATAGGTCTTATGTGTGAAAAACCCATTTGAAAACTATAGATTCTTATAGAAACTGGTAAAAACACATTAGAAACAGGTAGGTATTATGTGTGAAAACCACATTTGAAAACTATAGATCCTTATGAAAACTCGTAGGAACGGATATGGGTTATGTGTAAAAACACATTAGAAACAGATAGGTCTTATGTGTGAAAAACACATTTGAAAACTATAGATTCTTATAGAAACTGGTAAAAACACATTAGAAACAGGTAGGTATTATGTGTGAAAACCACATTTGAAAACTATAGATCCTTATAAAAACTCGTAGGAACGGATATGGGTTATGTATAAAAACACATTAGAAACAGATAGGTCTTATGTGTGAAAAACACATTTGAAAACTATAGATTCTTATAGAAACTGGTAAAAACACATTAGAAACAGGTAGGTATTATGTGTGAAAACCACATTCGAAAACTATAGATCCTTATAAAAACTCGTAGGAACGGATATGGGTTATGTGTAAAAACACATTAGAAACAGATAGGTCTTATGTGTGACAAACACATTTGAAAACTATAGAGTCTTATAAAAACTCGTAGGAACAAGGTCCATTCAATGTAGGAATCGCTTATAGAAACGTATATGATTTACGTTAGTAAATGCCATTAGAAACTAAAGCAATGTGTATCAGTAGTCTCCATTAAATACTGATGAATATCGTATATGGTTTTATACGGATTTGCGGTTTCACTATCCAATTAGGATCTCATAAGTTCTCATACATAAATTTTCTATCAGTTTCTATGAGACATTTTTGGCAGGGTAGTGCCATTTACCAGGAGAAAGAAATTTTCTCTCAAGGAATTAATAATAAACGGGACTGCCCTAACCCCAACGAACCAGATCAAATATCTAGGTGTTATATTCGATCAAAAACTCTCTTGGAGTCCACACCTCGAGGCTGTGATCAGTAAGGGCCAGCGAGCTCTATTCACATGCCAGAGAATGGTCGGAAAAACGTGGGGGCTTAGACCGGAACTGACCAACTGGATCTACAAATCCATCGTTCGGCCAATCATTAGCTATGCAGCGCTCATTTGGTGGCCGAGAGCAAAACTAGTGTCAGGGCAATCAGCCCTGGAAAAACTACAACGAACAGCGTGTCTATCTATCACAGGAGCAACACGCTCTTGTCCAACTGCTGCCATGCAGGTCGTCTTGGACCTGCCTCCCCTAGATATCTTTCTTGAAAGTGAGGCGACAATGTGGGCTCTCAGGGTGACAAAAGAACAAGAACTGAAAACTGGCGACTACTCAGGACACCTTTGCATTCTAAATGAGTGCAAGGGGCTCCAGGATGTGGTCACAGATAAGTTACCACTGAGACTCGAGTTTCAGAAAAACTTCAACACGACATTTCCAAGTCGTGAACAATGGGCTAATAATGAAGTGGCTTTCCCCAGAGGGTCTGCGGTATTCTATACCGATGGCTCGAAAGCCGAAGATGGGCGAGTGGGAGCTGGCGTACACGGTCCCTTGGTCCAATTAGCAATACCTATGGGTTCTTGCCCTTCGGTATTTCAAGCAGAAACATTTGCCATTAGGAAATACGTGGCGCTGTGTACAAGACGCAACTACCGGAGGGCAAGAATATACATAATATCGGAGAGTAAAGCAGCCCTGCTAGCGCTTGACTCGCCACTAGTTAGGTCCAAGTTGGTCTGGGAATGTAAAACGTCCCTCAACACACTCGGAGAAACAAACCAGGTCAACCTTATTTGGGTACCTGGCCACTCTGGGATAGATGGCAATAAAGCGGCAGACCGACTTGCCAGGGAAGGGGGGTCTATTCCCTTCACCGGTCCAGAGCCATTTTGTGTCTTCCCAGCCAGCCATCAAGCGATGGCAATTAAGGAATGGGAACAAAAGAGAAAGCTTACGTTCTGGCAAACGATCAATGGCCAAAGACAGGCCAAGTCATTTCTTTCCTACTCGACGAGCTGGACTAAAAGAGGTCTCTCACTCAGTAAACAGGAACTGAGGAAACTGACAGGCGCACTCACGGGACACTGTCCCGTGAGGTATCACCTGAAGAACATGGGTAAGTCGCTAGAAGACACATATCGTTTCTGTCAAGAAGCCACTGCGACAGCCAAGCACTTGTTATGCGAATGTGAAGCTGTTCATCGAAAAAGACTACAACACCTTGGCTTCTGGTTTTTAAAGCCGGAACAAGTGATAGATGTAGCCCCCAGAAAGGTGATAAAGTTCATGGAGAGACTATTGCCTGACTGGTAAACAGCGCGGGGATGCATAATAGATCTTTAGGTCAAGGTGCTTGCGAGTTCAGATGATCTTCTGCCCCTCCTCTAATCTAATCTATTCTTGGTTCATGCGCCTTGTAACAATATTGAATGTGTTTTTGTTCAAATTTCATATGGTAAGCAGAGATGTCTGCTGGGTTGTGTTTATCTACCCCCTAAATGTTCTCTCAATCTATATGCAAATTATGTTCATGCAGTAGAATCCATTTTGATGGAAAATGAATACGATTCAGTTGTTTTATGTGGGGATTTTAATCTCCCAAATGTACAGTGGGTAAATGATGACTGTGGTGCAAGACCTCTTGGTTCGATTACGGACAGAGTATAGTATATAGCCGATAACTTTGTGTTTTATAATCTGTTTCAGACAAATGATGTACCTAATCATAAAGGCGGGTTTTTAGACCTTATCTTTTGTAATAACACCTCAAATGTAAAGTTAGCTGATCAACCATTATTGAAATGTGACAGCTATCATCCAGCTCTCACCTTTTCTATTACTGCCAGTGTACCTTTTAAACCATTGCCTTATGATTATTTCTTCTACGATTATAAAAATGCTGATTACATACTGATTAATGAAATTTTAGGTTCATACCAATGGAATTCTATTTTAGATAAGATCAATATGAATAAGCCAATTTGAGTTTTTTATGAAGTCTTGTCTTTTTGCATAGATAACCATGTTCCAAAATGCAGGTCCAAGGAACCGAAGTTCCCTGAATGGTACTCTACTGAGCTAAAAGATCTAATTTTTCAAAAAAAGGCTGCTCATAAAAAATATAAGCTCAATTTGTGTAAGCAAGATTATGAAGCTTTCCATAGTTTACGTCAGAGTTGTGAAGACCATTACATAGTGTGTCATAAAAACAACCTTAATCACATTCAGAACATAATGAATGATAAAAAGAATTTTTGGAATTTTGTTAATAAGAAACATAAAAACTTTAATTTACCAAATATAATGAAGTTTGAAGGTACAACTTCTGATGATCCATTCATTATTGCTAATTTGTTTGGTGAGTTTTTTGGTTCATCTTATGAAATTAATGATAATGTACTGATATCGAATTTGGAAAACTATAATAGTGGATTGTGTATCAACATGTGTAATATTAATAAAAATTTGGGAGGTGGTCCAGACAATATATCAGCAATTTTTGTGTATAACTGTAGATTTGTATTGAGCCCTATCTCATTAAGTTTATCTGATATGTCACTAAGCTTAGGAATTTTTCCAGAATATTGGAAAACCCCCTATATTACTCCAATTCATAAGAGTGGCAGTAGGAAATGTGTGGAGAATTATCGGGCAATATCAAAAATATCATTTTTGCAAAGATTTTTGAATCTATAATAGCCTCCAAGCTGGGACCTCTGTTGAACCCTACTCTCATGTCAGAACAGCACGGATTTGTGCCAGGTCGCTCAACCACTACAAATCTTGTGGTTCTTAGTGAGTACCTCTTGGATGCCTTGGAGAGTCACTGTCAGGTTGATGTGGTCTACACTGATTTCTCCAAGGCGTTTGATAGAGTGAATCATGTGGTTCTTCTGGATAAGATGCCTCAGGCTGGACTTCATGGAAAATCGTTGGCTTGGCTGAAAAGCTACCTGACACAGAGAACTCAGGTCGTAAAGTTGAATCAGTGTTTGTCATCGACCATTGATGTGACGTCCGGTGTCCCTCAAGGTGGACATCTGTCACCTTTGCTATTTAACTGCTTTATTAATGATATGAGAAACTGTTCTTTGATTAGTGATAAACTTCTTTATGCAGATGACTTAAAAATTTACAAACTTATATATTATATACAAAAATGTAGTGACGTGGACTTCAAAACAACAAAATATAGTGGCTTTGTCATACTGTGAAATGCCGTAGCTGCTTCTGAGTTATTATATTTGAAAGGTATTCGTGCAAGCTTTGTACTGAAGGATAAAAAGATAGTTTTGTTAATGGACAACCAAAGTGCACTTCACTCAATTGAAAGCTTCGAGATCTGTGAAAGGTCGGAACACATTGAAATTGAGGTTCGTTTCATTAAGGACCACTGTGGACATGTGTTCATTTGAGAAGAATGTTAAAAAGAGATTTCTATAATATTACATTCATGTGAGTTTTATGGATGCTGCTAACAATTAACAATGAGATTTTAATTTAGTGACCTGTATATAAATTGACCTCACCCCGAATATAAATGGTTCGGCTCTATGCTATCATAAATGGCGCTACCAATAGACATAGAGTTGAAGTTGTTGACAGTTGATTTGACATGCAAAATAGTGGAATAAGGTTTTTGTTTCTTGAAGGCATTTTTCATTTTAACTCAGGAGAGTATTCCCCAATCTGAGAATCAATTAACTCTAAATACTCGAACGAAGCACATCAGACTATGGACGAAGGCAGAACTATTCGAATAAACGTATTGTAGAAATTGAAATACTTGCTTTCTTATGCAATATTGATATTGATATTTTATTGTATTCTCTTCCAAATAATGAAGAACTGGCAATAATTTTCAATTGGAATACTAATACTGAAGTGTGATCTCAGAACATCTTCATTGCGAAAGAATTTTGTTCATATTTTTTACCAATTTCAATGTCTATAGCAATTAATCATGTGTTATTCAATTACCTTTGTTTAAAGTACCTCACTTCAATGATAGAGCTTCCTTCAATGCAGAATTCATTCATATACCAGGTAGTAAGTAGTTAATTGTCTCTGTTCCGGAATAAAACTAATTCATGAGCACAATAAATCTTATATGTGTCATTCATCAGTCTTCTAGTGTTAGTTGAGAAAAAACGCGATATTCACAAATAAACCATATGCAGTTGAACATTGAACATTCAGTCTTCTAGAGTTTATTCTAAAATGAAAATCTTCACTAATAAACACACGGAGAATATGTTGTTACGGATTCACATTGATTTATGTTATGAACTAGCGTCACAATAAAGTATTCTGGTAGAAGATAGTGGGAAAATCACAGCCCACAATCTTCGGAACTGGTAGCTTCAGTATCACGTCATGGCCGATAACGAAAGGGAGTCGACTCGGCTCGCATCGTCACAACGTAATCGGCGAAGAAAACAGTTTGTTGGACATCAGTTATCATTCTTTTTCTGTAGCTGCCGAACCATTACGGGTTTCTTGTATTTATATTTCTGCATCTTACGAAACCATTTTCTAATATACAGGACGTTCCCAAAAATTCAATGAACAGGTGATTTTTCAAATGGAATGCTTGTATAATTTGATGTACCGGGTGGGGCAAAGAAACTGGCGGTTCAAGATATTGAATTAAACAAGAACTTTTGCAAATATCGATTCAATTATTTTTCCATCATCAAGTATGTACAGCATTTAGTTTATCTTTGGACAGTTTTGAAGATGATATTTGGCCAATGGTGTCGATTATTGTCATTACATATACATATTCAGCTGCGCGATGTCGAATGAAAGTGACACGGATACGAACTCCCAAAAAAAAGAGGAAATTAATTATGTAAAATGTATATACTGTGCTAAAAAAGTGAAGGATTCTGTGAAGTGTGGAAAGTGTTATAATAATTTCCACAAATCATGTCTTGCACGAGCTAGCAATTTGGAAAATACACCATGTAAACATGAGAGGATAGAAGCTCATGAAAATTCAACAGAACTCAAAGATATTATTGTTCGGAATAAAATGCTGGAGTTGGAAAACAACTACCTCAAACAATTAATCACGGAAACGACCGAAAAGAATAAAATCCGGATGCAAAACAATATCCTTTTATCAGAAAAGGTTCTAGTTTCTAGAGGATAACAAAAAACAAGAAATGAAAACATATTCGCAAGCAAGAAGAGGTTAAATAATAATGTTACGAAACGAACTACTGCAGAAACATCTAAAGAAGATAATGAGACATCTGATCTATCACCTATGAACATAGATGACAGAAACAAAGATAACCTAGAAACTGCTACAAAGAATGTCAAAAATCCAATTATGTTGATTTCAGAAACAACTATGGCAAAAGATGAAATAAAACTCACTACTAAACCCACATCGGAAGAATTCAATACGGTCAGGTCAAGAAGGAATAAGAAACAAAATGTTAGTACTGGACCATTGGAAGACACAACATTTGAATCTATAAAAGCAGACAAGCAAGAGAAAAAATTATGGCTGTCTATATTCCAAATAAAAGCAACTGTAAAAGATGAAGCAATAATAGAATATATAAGAAGACACGGTAATTTAGATGAAGATGAAGTAAATGTAGAACAATTAAACACTAAAAACCAAGAAAATTTGACCTATAAATGTGTGTTGGTCAGTGTTCCTTTAAAAATGAAGGAGGATATTTACAAAAATAATTTTTGGCCAACAGGAATCAAATATTCAAGATTTGATTTCAAAAGAGGAGAACATTTTTTAGAGAAGAAAAAATCCTCAACAAACTAAAAAATGGAAAAGAACTTCAAAATGAAAAAATAGGAAAGAACTATGAACAGTTTAGTATATTACATCAAAACATACGATCGTTGGGAAATGCTGGGGAACTTTTAGAAGAAACATTAATTAAACATGATGATGTCAAAATTCAATGCTTAACAGAGCACTGGAAAACAGAGAAACAGTTGGAATGGAAGACCATGCAATCAAGAATTTCTCATTAAAAACCTTTTTCTCTAGAGATTTAAAAGAGCATGGGGGAGTAGCCATCTATACTAAAAATGAGATGCAAGTCAAAGAAAGGAGGGATATAAAGAAAATGTGAATGTGATGGAGTAGAGTATAACCTGGATGGTAGTACACATGTCTGTATTGCAATATACCGGGTGGCCAAGAGATTGACGTCAAAAAGGAAAAAACAGGTCCCTCGTCTCATGAGATATTCGAATCACCCCCATGTATGTTATCCTATTTTTCACGGTTTTCGAGTTATGAATTTTTTTATGAACTTTGAGAATTTTCGACTTGACCATCTTAAAAAAGATATTAAAAAAACTGAACTGTACTTTCATACGTAAAATAACCAGATTCGTTACTTTGATAAAAATTATGGAAATGTTGGTCTCAAGTGAAAAAGTTACGTAAATTGGATTATGATCTGAATTTTCGAATCAAAATTAAAAATGTGAAAAGGCTAATTCACGGTTTCTTAATATGCTTAAAAACTGCGCTCAACAGTCAGCTTTTAGAATCATTGATAAAAAATGGTACTTAACACTCTACTTTTGCTAGAATTAGCCTTCAAAGTCATCGAGGTGGAAAAAAACTAGACATTTACTACAAAATTATTTTTTGCCATTTTAAGATATTTCTGATCAAGTTATGATAGAAAATGCTGAAAATTAATGAAAATTAGCTTCAGATGTTGGTCAAGAAAAGTTCTAGATAAAAAAAAGGTATGGCAATAATCACATCATAATGTAAATAAAAAGAAATTTATTCATAAAATTTACAGTAGGTGTTCAAAGTGGCCATCTAGAGTCTCAATACACATTCTACACCTTCTTAGAAAATTTTCTTTCAATCGCATAAAACCTGCCCTGTTATCTCTTAGGACACGTTCTGCTTCTCTTATCTTCTGCTTATCTTATCCCAGCTCGTCTTCACTCGAACATTCTCGGGCGTAAACAATTTCTTTGAAATAACCTCAAACGAAAAAATCGATGGGATTAAGGTCAGGTGAACGTGGGGTCCCCTTGATTGGTCGACTGCGTCCGAGCCATCTGTTCGGGTATCGTTCATTCAAGTGGTTAATGAAAAATTGTTCTCGAAAATTTGAATAATCCCGATCGGTTTTTTATTGCTTTTCTATGTTTGAAAACGATGAAATGTGTTATAAATATTCCGCTTTTTTTGTAATGAAGAGCCGATAAGCCGGAATCAAGTCGTTTTCATCGACGCGACTTCGTCTGAATTTTTGAACATATGAGCATTCCTTTTTACCTCCTCTCCGGAAAAACAAAACCAGATTTTTCCCTGACCAACAGTTAATTCTGATACCGACGATCGAGTGTCAAGAAGTGTTTGAACCGAATTTTCCAGTTTCCCTATTTTCACCTTAATTTTCTCAGTTTTTCTGTCGAATAAAATTTTCAGTTTTCTGAGTAAATTTTCAGTTTCCGAGTTAGTTTGTTTTCTTTGAAGTGTTAGAAGATGAGTTACACGTTAAGTGAATATGCTGAAATGCAATATTTTTACGGAGTTGCACAAGGGAACGGCCTTAAAGCAGCGAGACTAGGTATATCGTGAACATCTTCATTGTCGTGGTGGCCGCAACCTGAGCATTATCCAGACAATCGTGTTTTTATTAACACGCACCAAACCTTAATGGCTGGCCGCATTCCTGGTCAACGTGGTGGTCGTGAAGGAATCCCTAGAGTTGATCCGGATCGCAGGCAAAGGGTGCTCGAAGAGGTTCAGCGAAATACGTCTACCAGTACGAGAAGATTGGCTCGTGCTCTGGTCATCCCAAGTACTTCTATCCAAGGTATACTTCACGCAGTAGGATACCACGCATTCCACATTCAACGAGTCCAAGCGTTACTGCCTGCAGACCACCAATTGCGCGTTGAATTATGCCGAACTATAATAAAAAAAGAGAGAGAAGATCCTGGGTATTTTAATACAAAAAAAAATTTGTGGACAAATGAGTCACGATTTGAGCGATGTGGAATTTTCAATATTCACAACTACCACACGTGGGCGATTGAAAATCCTCATGATGTGAGAGCATCAAATTTCCAACAACGCATTAGCGTTAACTTGTGGTCTGGTGTCCTCAATGGTGAACTAATTGGTCCATATGAATTGCCGTCCAGACTTGATGGGGAAACGTACAAAAATTTCCTCGAGCATGAACTTCCTTTGCTCCTGGAAGATGTGAGTCTTCAGCTTCGTCAAACTATGTTACTGTCCATACTGTCGAAGTGAACAGACGTGTTTTGTCGCGAATTATTTGTATATATTATCTTAAATAATGTCTTAAACCAAAAGCTACAACTTCAGACGTACTGTTCGTGACGAATCATCTAATTCTCAATCAAAAAATTGCATCTAACCTAATCTAACCATTGGATCATTTGATGGTGTAAGCATCTCGGGACCCCCCGAAAATATTTTCTATATACGCCACTGGGCACAATGAGCTTCGAATATAGGTTTCTTCAATGCCGAAAGAATGAAATGCAATACCCCTCATGGTTTGTAAGCAACCAAGTTTAGAGATTTTGGGGGGTTGTTTATGCAAAATGATGGAAAAAATTCATATCTCGGAAAACTAAGAGTGTTCCACGATCAGCTTTGAATATGTGTTCTGCCCTCCTTAGTTAAAACGTCCTAACTCAATTTTTTTTCAATTTTGACTTAGCTGTATTTACCACCTGTTCTATGTCATATTCATCTATTCCCGCAAGTTAGAACCTTCTAACTATGTTACTCAATGATTAAAACCCTAAAATGTATTGTCCTATGTTCACAAAATACGAAGTTCCCAACATAAAACGTCCTATCTTCAAGTTACAACAAAAAAACGTCCTAAGTACACAGTTAAGACGGTTTAAATAGGTAATCAATTCACAGATTTTGGATGAACTTACAAGCACAGAATGTCCTATCTATGATTCAACAGATAAGTGAAGCGTAACCATGGTAATCTGTGTGTTTTGATTTGAATAAAGTTAATGACAATCAGAGTGCATTGTTTATTTATTTTTTCGTGAATCCATATAAAGGAAAGGTAAGTTCAAGTTTATCTTTTTAACTTCTTTTACCGCTATTAAAATATGTTCAGACTGCGTTTGTATAGGTCTACAGGATTGAGATAAAATATGGAAATAAGTAAGAATCTTTTGAACGAAGAGGATAATATTTATGAAATGTTGCAGGTACCTTAGTGCAATGGCGCAAATTGCATCTGATATTCATCATGCATATACATCAATCTGTTTGTCTGAAATTTTTTCTTAAGGGAAGTTGAATAACGTGCGATTTTTCCTCGTGCATACAGATTTTTTACACTAAACGCAGTATGAACAAATTCTAAATCTAAATCTCTTTCAATATCTGCAAAGATCAAAGATATATAGGAGGTCCCAAATGAATTGAAAAAAATGAAGGTATTTCCGGCTCATGCGGAATTATATTAAAAAAAAATTTTACATCAGATGCAATTTCCGTTGAAAAAATATTTACTTGGTTCCATACTTCATCCCAAGACTGTATAAGCAGTGTTCGTAACTGAGATGAAATGATTTTCTACGATTTTCCTGTAACAGTTTCAGCAAACGATTTCTTGTAGTTTCTGCATTGTTAATTTGGAAATGTAAAAAACATTCGTTAACATTCGTGTTCTGATACGTGAAATTTATCTGATACCTTTCTTTGTTTTAGAATGTCATGTCTCGCTGATAAATTTATGGCTTTGGCTTTAAATTTGGAGCTTCAAAAAAAACTTAAAAATGTTAAAAATAGAAGTAGAATGGATCCGTCAGAAAAAAATGATGATCCTGACTATTTTCCTGATGATATGGATAATTTCAATCCTACCATCATCGATAGTGAATTAGGTGACTTGCAAAAAGAGACGGATCCTTCAATGGGAGAAATAGTAGTCAAACACGTTTTGGTAGACTTATTGGAAAAAGTAACAGAGCAAGTTACAGAGGGAATGAAAATAAAGTTTACCAAAAAAGGAAATCCCAGAAAACGGAGGTTATTCGAAGAAACCCTCATTGAAAGAAAAAAACGAAAATTAGAAGATAAAAGGACCACACATAACGTGAAATTAACTTGTAATGAAAAGTGTAGATTAAAATGTCCTAAAATTTTTGGCTTGGAATTACAGACACAAATCAATAAGAAATTTTGGGAAATGAGTAATATTGAACAAAGGAACTTTTTATATGGTTGTATAAAACGGTGTCCAAAATTACGTCAGACAGTGGGCAATAAATCTAGAAGAGAAAAGAGTTTCGAGTATGTCCTAAAAGCTTCAAATGGAATAGAAAAATGTGTATGCAAAACTTTCCTCCTTGCTACTCTAGGCTTCCATCCTGGAAACGATAGATTTCTGAAATCAGTGAGGGATACTGAAGCTTCGTTTGTTATGCCAAAAAAGGACATGCGAGGATACCATCCAAACTCCTCTAAAATTGATAGAAATTTGCTTGTGGAGCATATTAAAACTTTTCGGCCAGTTATTTCCCACTATAGAAGAGAACATGCCCCGAACCGTCTCTATCTGTCTAGTGATATCTCAGTCACCTTGATGCATAAAGATTTTATAACAACAAATCCAAAAGTTAAGGTGTCTTATGAGCTATATAGACAGGTAGTCGCTAGCATGAATATTTCGTTTGCTAATTTAGGAAATGAAGAATGCTATGAGTGTGAGAAATTTAATTTGCATATAAAGGGTTCTCTCCACAAAAAAGAAGAAATAAAAATTGATTGTGGAGAATGCAATTCATGGAAACAACATAAAGAAAAATACGTCGCTGCCAGACAGGAATACGAAAATGATAAAAAGAAAATTGAACCTGAAAAATTGATTATTTCAGCTGATTTACAAAAGGTGAATTTATTTTATAAAAGCAATCAAAATAAATTATGTATAGCCCGTGCGCAAAAATGCTGTAAACAGGTGAATTGACCCTATTTCCTTTCAGGTCATAATGCTACCACGAGCCAATATGTTCAAGGAAGTTATTTTTACTCCTAGGATAATAGCATTTAATGAATCATTTGTACCAATTGGTGCATATTCAAAAGCTACCAAACCATTAGCGGTAATTTGGCATGAAGGTGTTAGTGGCCGGAAAAAAGAAGACATAATCTCTACATTTTATGCATTTTTTATGAATAATCGGGACATGAAACATATAACGGTTTGGCTTGACAATTGTGCTGCCCAAAATAAGAATTGGGCATTATTTACTTTTTTTGTTTTCATGGTCAATTCGGTCGATGTTGAATTGAAAGAACTAGAAATAAAGTATTTTCAATCCGGCCACACCTTCATGTCAGCTGATGCTTTCCATCATCAAGTGGAACTCAGCTTGAAGAGAGCAAGAAAGGTGCTTGATTTCAACGACTTCAAGTTAGCAGTTCAAAAATCGAATTCTTCAAAGGTCAATGTGAAAGATATGAATATTAATGATTTTTTTCAATGGAAAGACTCTTCATCTAAATTCAAAATACAAAAACTTACTCCCAAGCCATACCTAAAAAATATGGTGCATTTGAAGTAGTGTTGGGTACGTCTTACAAGAGGCGGCTCATTTGTCCCGTACACGACGAAGAAATGTAAGAGCGGCTCATTTTTATAAAATGTACCACCTCAATTCGAGTGTCCCACTATGCCTCGAATCCTCGAGGAGGCCCAAGAGGCGATCGAGGAGAACGCGACAAATGGATCCGAAAGAGGGGGAAGGGATGAAGTCTCTTATGTATGATGAGGGAATGTACTGAACTACTGAAGTGTTTCATGTTCATGACTCATACTCATATTACACAGATGTCATAAATTATGGAATTACGGTTGGTTTTATGGGGCGGCATCTTTGGCTCCTCTTACCGAATATGCAGGGATTTTGTAGGAGTTTCCTTTGATTTTCAACTCAACAGAAAATCAATTTTATTTTCAATCATTGTTTGAAGAGAATATTTATTCTTCAGAGAAGGATCAAAATGCTCAGCACTCGATTATAACCTGCTATTTATTTACTAGAATCTCATGACATTAGCGTGTTAATCTTTCCGATTGAACAATAATTATTAATTATTATTGAGAATTCTGTTCGACACAGATAAAGAAAAATTAATGCACATGAATCGTCGATTCGACGAAAAATTGAACGAATTATTATTATCATTATTGAAGAATGAAAAGGAGGATAATGTCCCTAAGTTGGAACTAGATCTCTACTAGTCCATTTCTCACATTATCATTATTATTATAAAAGGGCGAATGTATTTCAACTCAGTCGACGTTACCCTCCTTTTGCATAGACTTATTTGAAGTGTGACTAGTCATCGAGACCGACCGTCAACGTTCCTACCTCGCCTCAACTACTCGTCGTCAGTCTGTTTCTGTACTACTACAAAATATGTACTACTACAGATTCTGTAGTAGTACATATTTTGTCCCGACTCCCTATCGCGTCATGAACGCCTCGCCACCTCGCCTCATTTGAAGTGGTACACTGTACCGCTTCAGTACAAAAATGAGGCGCCTCTTACAAACTCAATTTTGAGTCGTGTACTACCCAACACTAATTTGAAGTTCAAAAGAGGCGAGATGGTGTTCAGTTACAAAAATCGGTTTTCTGAGGAATTTACACGGTTAAATTTTTTGTTAGCGAAAGAACAAAAAGAAGGATTGAGAAAACCTCCTTGCAGAACAAAACCTAGGGGTATTGCTCTTGACCGCAAAAGGAATTTAATAGCAAAACTTCAAGATATCATTCCTCAGAATCGTATGACATTTTGGAGAGAAATTGCTACATCAGAAACCGATGTTGATATTGATGATGAGGTTGACTGAGGAAATTTTTATGTCTACTCTAAGAAATTATGTTTTTTATTTCGTTTGTATTAAAGTTTAAGGTCATAACGAATGTTTTGACATAAAAAATACTGAGTTGTTTCATTTATTAATGATCTTAAATTTCCTATCTACTTTTTTTCTTATTTTATTATACGTTACATAGTTAAAACGTCCTAACTTCTTAATTCATTTTTTTTTGTAAGTCTAAGAAATACAAATCTCATTTTCTTCTTACACTGAAGATTTGATCAGTAAGCTACTGTCCAAAAAAAATTAAAACTGATCAATTCATCATGAAACATAGACTGCATGATCAACATTATAAAATCTCAATTATCTCCATATCAGCAAAATGTCAGTTAGGACGTTTTGTTCAAGTAGGGCAGTGTTTCTTGAATGCCGAAAGAAAAAAATAGTGAAAACCCCATAGTTTGTTAGCCCCCAGGTTCGGAGATTTGGGAGGTTGTTTATGCAAAATGATTGTAATGAAATTTGCTTGGAGCTTATTTTCTTTTTTTAAGATATCTCAGGGTGGCCTCACCGATATTGAGGTCTCTGACCACGAATACTATTCACAGAATAAAACACATTATTTTTAAGCATATATTAAAACCATCAAAGATATAATCAATCTCAATATCCGCTCAACAGTAGATTTCACCCTACTATATTCAAAGTGAATCAAAAATTTACGAGTTTCCATGCATTAAACGTCTTCTTACAAATGCATATGATCTTAAAGTTGTTGAAGAAAAATATAATTTATGAATAAGTGGTTGAAATACGGAGATAAGTCCTTGAATCGGCGTTGAAGGAAATCCTGATGTGGAACTTAACAGGTTACCTTCGATCAAATGGCTTGGTCTCAGCACTAGTGGCTGGGTATGCAGGGGCGATCTGGTAATTTCAATCTACCGAAGTATCTATTTTTCCCAATCCTTTCTGGACTCACAGTAGATGGAGAATGATCCCACAGCGAAGTTGTGAGTAACGAGAAATGAGGAGGAGCAGCAAGAGTATCAGGAACAGCTGGAGCAGCCGGAGGGCCTATGTATTAATTCATGTGAATTAATATAAGTCTCACTCAAAAATACATTGCTCTGTCGTCAGTGGTTTGTATTAAAAAAATCTTTATATAATTCAGGATGTGAAATATCGAAAAATGAAGACGGCAGTGCAATGGTTTCCATCGACAACAAAATGGCGATAAAAAAAATAGCATAAAAAAAATGAACACAAAACGATTGACAAAAATTATATCTTACCCTCAACATCCAGATATATCACTGAAATTTTCGATTTCCAACAAATCGAACACTGAAGATATTTATCTCAAGAAAAACCAACTATAAAAGTCACTGGAGGCTGACGACGTCTTCATTCATTAGCGTTCCAAATTCAAAAGGAATGAGGATCATATGTACCTAGATAATATGGTACCTTACGCATGTCGTCATCCAATATGCAATTTATAGTGGCACATATATCGACAAATCACAACACGTTAACAATCTGAGCGGGAATTGAAACAAATTTAAATCAAATGCAAACGGAACGTTACACCACCCCATCAACAAAAAAAAAATTTGTGAACAAAATTTTTCGTGTTTCAACATCACAAAAAATCTCACTCAAACAACGATAACCTCAATATTAGGAAACAATACACAATAAGTAATTGAAAATAGGTTATTCAGGTGGCACATATAAGAAGCTCAGACGTTGAGAAATTTTATTGGACATCACAATTGCACAAGGAAAATTTGCTTCGTAGTTTGACTACAAGTAAGGTTGAGAAAGATCGAAAGATGTGAAATAATTTCTGTCTGCTACGCATTTTTAGAAAGGAAAGGTGTAATAATACCGTTCATACATTTTGGTGAGAAAAAAAATAAAGGGGAGCATTGTGTAAAATCTCCTGTTAACTTATAGGGATGGATACAATAAATAGCAGACAAAAATAAAATTAGTGACGAATAAGCAAAGTTTCCGATGCAACATGTAACAAGTTTATAAAATTTCGTATATTTCGCATTCCTATTGAACAAAGAAAAAACATAGGAAATTAGGCTTCAACTCAATGATTCATCATCAGATTTCTCATCCTCGATGTTCAGCTCTTCGGTTATATTGAGTTTCAGATCTTTAATATGAAAATTTCCTACGTCATTGCCACTCAAATCTTCAAGGTTATATACCAAGGGAGATATAACTTTTTTAATTCCACAAGGAATGAACTTCGGTGCCAATTTTGCGGAATATTCATTCGGCGCACTAGATAAAGAAAAATTGCGTTTCCATACATGATCTCCAACATGAAATCTTATATCTCTCTTGTTCATATTATAATATTTTTTATTAGTGATGTATGAATGATATATATGGTTTTGAACTTGTTGATACAATTCAGGTAGTTTCTGTTTGTAACACGGATTCAAGAGTTTATTTGATACAAGCAGGCCGTCCCAGCTTCGCCCGAGTAGAAATTTGTTTCACGCGGCGGTTTCATCTTCAAAACTTCAACCTGCCATACCTTTTGATGTACTCGTTGTAATTGTATGATGTGAGGGGCAATTTTGTTCTAAATTAAATACTGGGGATAAGTAACGTATTAGTTTGGATTAGGATCAATACCCAATTCATAAAAACACACTCCCAAATAGTGCATAATTTTGGAAAACATCTGATTACCATAAACAGGTAATAGCAAGTCAATCTTGAGAGATAGATAAATGCTTTCGCGGACTTTTTTGTAGAATTATTCAAGAGGTACATTTCCGTCATACATTGTATCCACGTAAGTCTTACGGTTTTTGCAGCGCACGTGAAAATAGCTGATTTTGGCTGATTTTTTTGTAATTATTGAAGTTATAGTAGGTATGCTAAATTTTTTTGGGTGAAAAGTATAGCCTATGTCACTCAGGGATAATGTAGCTTTCTGAGGGTGAAAAAATTTTTGAAATCGGTCCAGTAGTTTTTGAGCCTATTCGTATCAAACAAACAAAAATACAAATCTTTCCTCTTTATAATATTAGTATAGATAGTTACTTGATTAGAGGCATTTTCAGAAATTTTTCCAAAAAATTAACCATCAGTAGGAATGTTTCTATAAAAATTAAGAAATGATGGTGACAATTTTGTGACTGCATGCTTAGAGAGATTGATTGCATGACAAATTTCATAGATATGTGTGTCCCAAAGTTTATGATCGGTTATGAAGGATCTTATGGCTGTTGTTATAGTTCGATTCACTCGCTCAGTAAAATTAATTTGAGGGTGAAAACGTGCATTGTACCATATTTTCTGTACGTTATATCTTTGTAACAGATTTTTAAATTGGTCCCAGTGGGCACGCGCACGTAGAAAATACGTTGAAAAGATGTTACATAACCAAACGTTGAAAAACGGTTAAAATGTCGCGGGAAAAAACGTTTTCTTGCATCGAGAATTGAGTTATAAATAAACGTTGTCTTTCAACGTATTGATTAAAAATAAATTAAACGCAATATTAACGTTAATTTATAACGTGTATGTATATTATTCTACCAAACAAGTTTACTGTCTAACCGATAACGTATAAATAACGTTTATTCATACCATATTATATACCTATACATAAACGTTGTCTTTCAAAGTATTATTATAATATACCTTGTGCTCAGTCTGAAAGTTAATTTATAACGTGTATATATACATATTATATTACCCTACGAGTTTATATGTTCAATCATTAACGTATTAATAATGTTTATTTTCACCATAATTTTTATCCTCATTAACCGTTGTCATTCAACGTAATGATTCAATATATTTTGATCATAATCTGAACATTGTATCGAAACGTTTACCTTTATTACACAAATTTCGTGTAATAATGTACCTATAATGTTCCTTGAACAAGAAGTCATTACTATGATAAACATTTTTCAATGGAAAAATATAAATCTTGCATAAATAATTCAATTGTTGAACTAAAACGTATAGGTATATATGATAACCTATAAAGAATATATGTATTCTATAAATTTGAGTTTTCACAAATAGGTACGAATAAATCATAATTGAATCGAAAGTTACCTTGTGTTTTCAAATTGGTGAACCTCAGGAAAAAAAACATTTCTGATTTTTATAAAAAAAATATTATAAAATGAGACATTCACTATAACATATCCAAGAAACAATAATAAAATAATAGTTCGTCTATTTTGCTTTCTTCAACCTCGCCGAGGCGAATTTCAGCCATTCTTTCATGACTGTGCAAAGTCGAAACTCATCTATTTCTTTGGTTGGGAAGGAAATCTTAACAGCCTCTATAAATATGAAAAAAAAATCAGACACGAGCATTATATTCTGAAATTTATATGAAATTTTTTTCTGGTTAACACATCTACATCTAATAGATTTTATTTTTTTTCAAGAAAAGTATAATAGAAAACTAAGCATTTTCATGGTAATTGCTATTGTCACGATCTATTATATTGATGCTGATCTATATCGGTATACATCTTCTACCAATTTCAAGGAATTGCTTCGAATAAAGCAGAAAAGAATTATTCGAAAATAATTCAATTTTCATGGAAATGTCAAGATTATTATCGATATCCAAAATGCAGATGCAAATATTAACCAATATTTTATAATTGCCAATCAATAAAATACAACTTGAGAAAAAAAGCGAATTGAAACAGAATACTCACCTGAAATAAAACCGACGATTGGCAAAATCAAATTGGTGGAAAATGGAGGTAGAGCGGGTACACTCAGAAGTAAAGTGATTGAACTGAAATTCCCAAGCATTTGCATAATAGGTGCTTAAATGATTATTATAGTACTCACCAACTCAAATGTAATTAACAACACCATTATAATAATTGATACAATATAACCGAAACTCTGAAACTCAACACACTGAACTGACTGAACCATCAACGACACTAACGGAGTGGAGACCTGTTGCTTGCCTGTTGTGTTGTCCTCGTTGTCGAATGTTGAAGTCGATGTCGCTTGGATTTGCGACCACTCAAGCACTCAGCAGTAGGCGCAGCAGTAGACGCAAGACGCGATGTCACAAGCCAATCAGAGAGAAGCAGTTCCCGCGCATTCACGAATGATGCGCCCGTCACAGACGAGTTGCGCATGCCGCGAACAGTGTCGAAAGCTGATTTTGTTGCCAGATTGTGCAAATCCGTTCCTTGAAAGTGGATTGTAATGTAGAAAAGGCATATGAATTATTATTGCGTTGAGGAATTGGAAGAGTAATTTTTATTGGTGATTCATTGGAAAGTAGCGCCACCTGAAAATATCTTCCTCATTTTCCGATGAAATTTGACAAATTTGTGTTAATTCACGAACTCCATTTGAAAATAAATTATGAGTGTCAATATTTATTGGCCCAGTTGTTAACACATGTCAGCTTTTCTTTTGTGTAAATCAATCTATTGAAATTTTTTTCACCTCTTTGAATTTTACCTCAGTAGCGTGAAATGAAATGTAAGGAAAAATACATTTAAGTCAATTGCACCTTATATTGTTTTTCATCTTAAGTATTGTCAACTTTTATGACCCTTCCATCAAATCAATGAGAAATTTTGGAATTGTTCTTAGATATCTAACGTTTAAATAACATTTTCCATAAACGTATTCGTATTGTTGACAGGATACGTATTCTCAGCAATTCAAATACACTAAAAAGTTGAAGAATGGACGTTAAAAAAACGTCCAGAACACACGTTAAAATTCGGTTTCAGAATAACGTATTTTCAGATGAACTATTCTTCGGGAAGTAAGAAAAGTACGTTAAACATACGTAAATCATTAACGTATTCATATCGTTTACTGGATACGTATTTTAAACGATTCAAATTGATGAAAAATAGTGGATTTGTAATTAGATAACGTTTAAATAGCATTTTTCATAACCGTATTCGTATTGTTAACAGAATACGTATTTTCATCGATATAAATAGACTAGTAGTTGAAAAATGGACGTTAAAAAAACGTTCAGAACACACGTTAGCATTCTATTTCATAATAACGTTTTTTTCAGATGAACTATTCTTCTGGAAGTAAGAAAAGTACGTTGACCATACGTAAATCATTAACGTATCCATATTGTTGACTGGATACGTATTTTAAACGATAAAAATTAATGAGAAATTGTGGAATCGTCATCAGATAACGTTTAAATAACATTTGCCATAAACGTATTCGTATTGTTGACTGGAGACGTATTTGAAACGATTCTAATGAACTAGAAGTTTGTAATATTTCAAACTTTTTTGAGCTTGAGATATTTTCTAAGGGGAGATAAAAGGGCAAATCCTTCGCTGTAACTCTAAGGGGTGTTTTACTCTAAAGGGGGTTTTATACTTTTGGCTTGGCTTGTGATCATCTAGTTAGGTAGGACTCTATGTTATGTCGTAATAATTCAGTTTCGTGATAATTCAAGTCTGTGAAATAATGGATGGGAAATAATGAGGTAAATACATAAATAAAACACTTGATTGGACAGAAAGGGGAACAGGCCTTTATTGGTCCAGATGGCAGGAGTTTTCGAGCCACTTAAAGAGGGAAAACGAAAAGAAGAACCCAACAGTTCTTCTAAAAGCAAAAACCCTCAGCTTTACAGTTGAATAAAATTACATGTAGCAAGTATCAGAATCCAATGGTTGAATATTATAAAGAACATAGAAGACATGAGCATAGATAGAATAAGATGGTGCTATACTTCAGTAAATCTCTTCGTGCAGTTCTCAAAGTATCACTACTCCAGAGTCAATGTATATGAGCGAGTAAACAGTATCCTACCTCAGCTGTCGACAGACAAGCACTGAGCTCCAACAGATAGCAGTTACAGACCCACAATGACGATCCTTTGTAATGGTTGTTACAAGGTAAACTATTTCCGGAGGCAGTGAGTGCAATTGAACCTGTCACAGTATCCTACCCCAGCTATCTAAGCAGACATCTGCTGGGATCCATCAGAAGTTCTGATCGAGACTCTTCACAACTTCCTTAGTAGTTTACGTAGTGACTTTCTCACCAATCTATGATTCCCGATCTAAGAACTGAACTCCATAGAAATACATGTGGTATATAATTAAAGATGGACGTTACTTGCATTTGAATAGCATTGGATGGTAGGCGTTACAGTTTAAAACAATAATACAGATGGAAACGAAATAGCCTCTCAAATCACAGGTTGCTGAAAGAGAGGATGGATTAATAAAGAGAACATAAAATGTACCTGAAACCCTGTGATTTGCATAAAGCCACTCGATCCATTGCATAAGGAAATATTCAGAATAATAAAATATATGAGATGGAGATCAAATGGCCTCTTCGTTCATAGAGGACTTTCAAACAGAATTCATGTATAAATATAAACAGTTCTGACCAATGTAAATCGTGGATGTTATAGATAATTATTGGATGATGCTTAGTAGAATGATTGGAGGAATATAATTAAATAGACAGTATGTAATTGTTCCCATTGGTTCGTGCTGGTATAAACACAATGAATTAGGAACCTAGAAATAAGACCGATTAGTCAATATAAATGGAGGATGAACTTACACGTTGAACAAAAATGCCGTTTGGATTTCTTATAATGGCCGACTAACAACAATAGGGGCACCTTCTTTCACGATTCACCACTATCTTCCCCCCTTAACAAAAACCGTCTTCCTTCATTTAACCTCTAAGGCCCTCTCTATGAACTAAATCGATAGCATAGATCGATGACAGCCGGCCTACTCCGCAACGTCCAGATAGCCGGACTACCCTCTGTGAAACACAATATGGCAGCGTCGGATTTTATTCCGTACAGGGTTCCATTCAGCTATACGTGATATTTATATGAATTATTTGTGTCTTGAAATTCGGGGATACTACAGTCGCCCCTGGAAATGTTGACGAGTGTCTGCAAAGAAAACGAGGAAATATTTCCACACAAAAGTGTGAACGAATTTCAATTTCCTTGACGTAAGGGTCCCTGAACTTATTTGTCTTCCATATCTGTTATTGCTGTCAGTAGGCATCCATGAACAAATTACCGAAAACACAAACAAGATGGTTGACACTGGTGACCAATGACAACAAACACCTTCCCCCAACAGATCATGGCTGCAGCATAGAATGGTTATGGCTTCACCTTGAGGAAAACTCCCTTGATGCAGATGGCTTCAAACTGAAACAATAATAAGCGAAGAAATCATATACGCTACCCAGCTTTTGATATCCTGTCGAACATTGGCTCGGGCAAGGAATGTAGATGATTGGTTGCTTCGTTTGATTTGTCTTGGTGAAAATCAACGCCCCCCAGGATACAAGGCTGAACATTCATTGGCTGACAAGGAGTACCTAGTCAACTAATGTCAAGATGACATCTGCAGTAACTTCGGATGGTTCATCGAAGAAAACACCCATGTTGATATGTCCATGGCACTCATCAGTTCCATTCGCTTCTCGACAAACATGGTGGGCTTGGAATTCTGCAATGAATTCTTCAAATTTGTGGATTAACAAAACTTCCATCGTTGTTCCTTGGATGATGTCTCTCACGCCCCTAAGAACCTGGATCACTTTTGGTCTGGAAACTTTCTGCGGGATGGTCTGGTCCTTGTTGAAACTAAAACAAACTGCACCGAGCTGGATCGGTAGAAGAATGGATGAACAGAGTATACAATGAAAAGGAAATCTAAATTCCTCCCAGTTTGCATAAACTTCCCAGGCATTGGTTGATTGGTAGTAATCTAGACTCCAATAGATTGTAGCTGTTCGGCTATAGGTCAGACGATAGAATAACTTCCTCAAAATGGCTTCCTAGGAAAAGATCTCATTTCAAATGTGTGAAGGATACAGCCTTCACAAAATGGTGGTTGTTCTTGAACACAGGAATATTAAATCGTACAACCATTGGGTTGAAAACAGTTGAACAGTTGAAAACATATGATCAAACTTCATTGGCTAGATTTGGAAGTTACGCCCCTCACATTTGGACAATCTTGGTTGGTCTTTCAGGACGCCCCCTAGCTTCTTGAAGATGAAAGTATACTCAAAAGTATGCATAGACACTAGAAAGTTCAACGAAGAATGCATTTGTTCTGAAACAGATAAGTTGTGAAGTCCCAAGCGTAACGAGAGACATAATGGTACAAGTATAATACAGAAATGAATGCAAGATTGAATATGTGTTCTCGATAGTTCTTCAGTAACTATCTACGATTCGTAGGGTTCCCTACAATAACTACATAACTCTATCTCTAACATTCTACTTCCTTTCACATGCATCGTTACAATAATGGAACAGAGATAAATGAATTGATTCTCAAATATCAGTCATTATCCATTTGCAAATCAACTCCATATCACAGAACCATTCCCAGCACCAATTACATATCCCAAAACTGCAGGTACAACGAGAAATCATATTCAGATAAGTTTGCACTTATTATTAACATTGAATAAAAACTTTGTACCATAATATATCATTATTTCTTGTTCTTTCGAAGGAACGTCACTCAACGAAAAGGATATTGATAAAAGGATATTCATAATTGATGGACCTGTCTCCATTGATTATATAGATCATCTCCAGCAATTGCACATTGAAGATTATCAAGATATCACCTTGACCTGAATACCTGAGCTGTTCTCAAGATAGGATAGTAACTGTGATTCCAGATTCAGTTACTTGATAAGTACCAATTCCTAAAACAGAATCAAACGGCAGATAAACTGTACACCACAAAATGGAATACCAAAAACAATAATTAATAACAACCTCAAAATTTCCACATTTCACTTCATTGAATTATCCTGGGTTACGGTACCACTGTAATATTTCAAACTTTTTTGAGCTTGAGATATTTTCTAAGGGGAGATAAAAGGGCAAATCCTTCGCTGTAACTCTAAGGGGTGTTTTACTCTAAAGGGGGTTTTATACTTTTGGCTTGGCTTGTGATCATCTAGTTAGGTAGGACTCTATGTTATGTCGTAATAATTCAGTTTCGTGATAATTCAAGTCTGTGAAATAATGGATGGGAAATAATGAGGTAAATACATAAATAAAACACTTGATTGGACAGAAAGGGGAACAGGCCTTTATTGGTCCAGATGGCAGGAGTTTTCGAGCCACTTAAAGAGGGAAAACGAAAAGAAGAACCCAACAGTTCTTCTAAAAGCAAAAACCCTCAGCTTTACAGTTGAATAAAATTACATGTAGCAAGTATCAGAATCCAATGGTTGAATATTATAAAGAACATAGAAGACATGAGCATAGATAGAATAAGATGGTGCTATACTTCAGTAAATCTCTTCGTGCAGTTCTCAAAGTATCACTACTCCAGAGTCAATGTATATGAGCGAGTAAACAGTATCCTACCTCAGCTGTCGACAGACAAGCACTGAGCTCCAACAGATAGCAGTTACAGACCCACAATGACGATCCTTTGTAATGGTTGTTACAAGGTAAACTATTTCCGGAGGCAGTGAGTGCAATTGAACCTGTCACAGTATCCTACCCCAGCTATCTAAGCAGACATCTGCTGGGATCCATCAGAAGTTCTGATCGAGACTCTTCACAACTTCCTTAGTAGTTTACGTAGTGACTTTCTCACCAATCTATGATTCCCGATCTAAGAACTGAACTCCATAGAAATACATGTGGTATATAATTAAAGATGGACGTTACTTGCATTTGAATAGCATTGGATGGTAGGCGTTACAGTTTAAAACAATAATACAGATGGAAACGAAATAGCCTCTCAAATCACAGGTTGCTGAAAGAGAGGATGGATTAATAAAGAGAACATAAAATGTACCTGAAACCCTGTGATTTGCATAAAGCCACTCGATCCATTGCATAAGGAAATATTCAGAATAATAAAATATATGAGATGGAGATCAAATGGCCTCTTCGTTCATAGAGGACTTTCAAACAGAATTCATGTATAAATATAAACAGTTCTGACCAATGTAAATCGTGGATGTTATAGATAATTATTGGATGATGCTTAGTAGAATGATTGGAGGAATATAATTAAATAGACAGTATGTAATTGTTCCCATTGGTTCGTGCTGGTATAAACACAATGAATTAGGAACCTAGAAATAAGACCGATTAGTCAATATAAATGGAGGATGAACTTACACGTTGAACAAAAATGCCGTTTGGATTTCTTATAATGGCCGACTAACAACAATAGGGGCACCTTCTTTCACGATTCACCACTATCTTCCCCCCTTAACAAAAACCGTCTTCCTTCATTTAACCTCTAAGGCCCTCTCTATGAACTAAATCGATAGCATAGATCGATGACAGCCGGCCTACTCCGCAACGTCCAGATAGCCGGACTACCCTCTGTGAAACACAATATGGCAGCGTCGGATTTTATTCCGTACAGGGTTCCATTCAGCTATACGTGATATTTATATGAATTATTTGTGTCTTGAAATTCGGGGATACTACAAGTTGTGGAATCGTTACATAAGAACGTTAAAATAACATCTTTCATAAACGTTATAATAATTTCGGGAGGAAACGTATTAGCACTCAATTTTATAACTGATTATTGTAAAATTACGTTTGATATATGTTATTGAAACGTATTGAATTAACGTTATAAATCATAACTGAAATGACAACGTTGAAAAACAACTGATAACGTATTTTTCTACCAATCAACGTTAAAAAAACATTTATTCAACGTGTGTGTGCCCACTGGGGTGGGAGATAAATTGGGGACCGTTATCTACAGCTACAATTTGGGGAACACCGAAAGTTAGAAAAACATGATTTGCAAGAAATGTAACTATGTTTTTTGATAAGGCACGTGATAAGGGATGTACTATGGTGTACTTGGTAAACCAGTCAACAACAACCAATAAATATTGTTTACCGGATTTAGACCTGGGATAAGGACCTAGTAAGTCAGCTGATATAAACTGGAATGGAAAGTTTATCTTCTTATATTCTCCCATCAAACCAGCTTGAGGAAGGTTTGAACTTTGCTTGCTCCACAAGTCTTACACTTGCTTACGTACTTAATCACCGACTCTCTCATTCTTGGCCAATAGTAAAGATCTGACAGTCGAGAAAAAGTTTTAGAAACACCAAGGTGTGCTGCCATAGGAAAGTCATGATATCGCTGAAGCAACTCAAGGCGATGTGCTGAAGGCACTACTATTTTCCAATCGGAAACAGCATCCTGTAAAAATTTATTGTCATTAAAAATATGTTTATATAAAATATTATTTTGAACTTTGAAGGATGGATACAAATCTGGATTTTTAGGAACTCTAGATAACATTTTCTCATACCAATGATCTAGTTTCAAAGATTTTAAATCCAGGACAGAAAGATTAGCAATTTCAGGGTAATGTTCTGGTATACGAGACAAAGAATCAGCAACAACGTTCAACTTACCACTACGATGAATGATTTTAAATTTATGGAAGGAAAGTCTGAGTAACCATCTACATAGCCGAGGGGATGGATTTTTCATTGTATTCAACCACAAAAGGGAGGAATGATCAGTTATGACAGTGAAAGTAGTTCCTTCAATATAAGGGCCAAACTTTTCTATTGATAGCAGTACACCTAACAGTTCCTTTTCAGTGGTGGAATATTTTCTCTGTTGGCGATTTAATACTTTGCTGAAATATGCTATTGGATGTTCCAAACCGTGTTCAGTTTGAAATAGAACTCCACCTACACCTGTGTTACTAGCATCTGTACTTATGAAAAATTCTCGAGAATAATCAGGGCTAGCTAAAACTGGTGCTGTCGTTAGTGCCAATTTAATTTTCTTGAACGCTTCTTCTGCTTCGGCGTTCCAAACTATAGGTTGACCTTTCTTATTTCCCTTGAGAAGGTCAGAAATGGGTGAACATAAAGTCGCAAAATTATTTAGGAATCTACGGTAGTAACCTATCAATCCTATTAATCGTCTGATTTGGGTAGTATTAGTTGGTGCAGGATAATCTAAGATAGAGGCAACCTTTTCGGGGTCCGTTCTTAAACCGTTTTCGTCAACTACAAAGCCTAAAAATTTAAGGGATGGACGACAAAAATGACATTTTTCAAAGTTAATTGTTAAACCTGCGTCTTTTAATCGGTGAAAGAGATCTTTTAGAACTTTAATATGCGTCTCAAAGTTAGGGGTTGCTACGATAATGTCATCGATGTAATAGAAAACATACGGATCCAATTCAACACCTATTACTAGATCCATAAGTTTACACATTGCTTGGGCACTATTATTTAAACCGAAGGGAAGGACGTTAAAACAGAACAAACCTCTGCCGGGAACACCCAAAGTTGTTTTCAATTTAGAGGAGTCATCTAAGGGAATTTGAAAGAAAGCCTGTTTGAGATCTATGGAGGAAAGAAACTTAGCATCTCGAATTTTCGTAATTATTGAATCTATTAACGGCATTGGATATGAATCAGGTTTAGTGATTTTGTTGAGCTTGCGTCCATCAAAGCAGACGCGGAAAGTACCGTCTTTTTTGGGAACTAACCATAAGGGAGAAAGCCAGCCAGTTGGCGTATTAACTGGGGATAAGATTCCCTGTTGGAGCATTTTATCTATTTCAGAATTTAAAATTTTCAACATGGCCGGAGATAGAGGATATTGTCTTTGTTTTACATGCATTTCTTCGCCAGTGTCGATATGGTGAATATACAGAGATGTCCTACCGATTCCATCTGTAGGACCTATGCTTTTGAAATTATTTAACACTGTTCAACTCAGTTTTTTGTACGATATTTAAGGAATCTGCGTCAGCAATTTTATTGATGACACAGGAGGAATATTCAGGCATACTATAGGTGGAATCGTGAAAATCTAATGCTATGTTAAAGGCCTGTAGAAAATCTACTCCCAAAATTAGGGGCTGTACTATCGATGGTACAATTACGAGCTTAATAGTCTTTGTTACCTCAAGTAGGGTAATTGGAAGGTGAACATAACCCATGACATTTCGAACATCACCGTTAGCTGTTGAAATTTGCAAAGAAATATCATAATTAATTGTGGCATTCAATTCCTTCAGCAGAAACAAAGACGAAAATCCGAGAATTGAAATATTTGCACCCGTATCTAGGAGAGCTGACAGCGATTTTGAAAAGATATTCACGGAAAGATATGGTCGATTATCACTATCACGAAAATTTAATAAGGGCGAAATGTCATTTTTAACGACTAATTCAGGTGAAATCGTTTCAAATGGGGTATCGCCAAGGGGAGATATTTGCGTATTTAGTGGTTTAGTTTCATAGGTGTTATGAAGAAAATTTTTATTTTTAGAGGTTATTTTAGTGGGGTCAGTAATAATTTCTTTAGTTTGTTCAGTTAGTTTCTCGAGTTTTGATGTTTTAAGGTATGAGTGGATGTTGTGTTTCTTTGTGCTGAATTTTGATGTTTTGTGTCCTGATTTGCTGGATTCTGGAATTTCATGCTCGCCTGACCGTTTACATCCCTTTGTAATCGGTCTGGCCTGTAACCGTTTTTTGAACAATTAGCACAATTTATTTTAGTTGTATTCTTCCTACCACATCCATAACAAAAGATGGTCTTTTTAGATCTACAAGAATTATAGTGGTGTTCTTCACGATCACAATTAAAGCATTTAATAGATACAGAACTAACATTTGAATTTGCGGAATTATGTTGAGAGAAATTTTTAGTTGAAGATAAGGCAGATTCAATGCGTTTACAAGTATCGGAAAGTTCAGTTATAGTATTTATATCAGTCAAAATTGAGGCTTTAATATAATCAGGTAGAAGATTTCTTCTAATTTCCTCCACTATCACTTTTTCATTTGGGGGTTTAGGCAATCGGTAATACAAAGCTTCCAATGATGCAATAAAATCTTTCGCGGATTCTCTAGGATGTTGCTTTTTTTATCTTATTTGTTCGAGAAGATTACGTTCATAATCTTCACCTAGATAATTTCTTTTTAATAGGTCGATTAATTCTTTCCAATTAGAAAATCTTTTCTGGCGATATGAATTATGCCACCATGTCCAAGCTTTACCTTCAAATAAATCACCAGCAGAATTGTGAAGATCTGCTTGTGAACAATTTCGAGATATACGATATGACTCTACTTGTTCCAAAAATGGCAAAAGGGGTTCTTTACCACTAAATTTTTGTAAATTCCATTTGAATACTGGTATTTTGCTTTGAGCAAAGAAATGGTGACTACCGGAAGCTATAGGGGATGATGCTTCTAATGGTTCAGAAGATTCAATTGGCTTGACCTTGTCGCAAAGATCGCCTTCAAAACTTAAAAGACCAATTTGAAGGGTTTTTGCTGTTTTCAAACTATCCTGAACATCCTTGATTGAAGCCGCAACCTCATCATAATCTTCTTTGAAATCATAACAATTGGAAATGGATGTGAAACTACGATCCGCGGATTCTTGCGAGTTACATCCACGTAAAATTTTACGTTTTTTTTTCTACGCTCTCAGGGGGAGATAAACCACGTATTTTAATTTCATATAACAACTCGTTACTCTTTAGATGATCGGGGCAATTTTTTTTTGACATTTTGGTGTCTTACGAGAGCTCGACAAATGACAATCTTACTTTACCAATATGGTGGATGCGAGGATCCTTTTAAAAAAAATTACCTGTGAATACTCAAATATGCTGGAACAAAAACAATTGAGCAGAGAAAAATTCGTCGCCGACTTGATCGATATTCAATTTACATGGTGATGCATATATATTGAAAACAGAATGAAATCGAAACCTGCAGCGAAAAGGAAGATAAAGAAATAATTTTCCCTACAATGAATTTTACTACAGATAAGGAAATATAGGGAAAATTGTATCGCTACAAATTTTTGAGATCAATCAAGAATCCAGTTAGATAAATGCAACCAAGTTAGTAAGACATGCATGAAAATGTTAGTTAAATAGAAAAATGTAGTTTTACTCCATGAATTAGCATCGCTTCGGGCCCCACACGTTGGTCGCCAGTGTAATGAAATTTGCTTGGAGCTTATTTTCTTTTTTTAAGATATCTCAGGGTGGCCTCACCGATATTGAGGTCTCTGACCACGAATAGTATTCACAGAATAAAACACATTATTTTTAAGCATATATTAAAACCATCAAAGATATAATCAATCTCAATATCCGCTCAACAGTTGATTTCACCCTACTATATTCACTATATTTACGAGTTTCCATGCATTGAAGGTCTTCTTACAAATGCATATGATCTTAAAATTGTTGAAGAAAAATATAATTTATGAATAAGTGGTTGAAATACGGAGATAAGTCCTTGAATCGGCGTTGAAGGAAATCCTGATGTGGAACTTAACAGGTTACCTTCGATCAAATGGCTTGGTCTCAGCACTAGTGGCTGGGTATGCAGGGGCGATCTGGTAATTTCAATCTACCGAAGTATCTATTTTTCCCAATCCTTTCTGGACTCACAGTAGATGGAGAATGATCCCACAGCGAAGTTGTGAGTAACGAGAAATGAGGAGGAGCAGCAAGAGTATCAGGAACAGCTGGAGCAGCCGGAGGGCCTATGTATTAATTCATGTGAATTAATATAAGTCTCACTCAAAAATACATTGCTCTGTCGTCAGTGGTTTGTATTAAAAAAATCTTTATATAATTCAGGATGTGAAATATCGAAAAATGAAGACGGCAGTGCAATGGTTTCCATCGACAACAAAATGGCGATAAAAAAAATAGCATAAAAAAAATGAACACAAAACGATTGACAAAAATTATATCTTACCCTCAACATCCAGATATATCACTGAAATTTTCGATTTCCAACAAATCGAACACTGAAGATATTTATCTCAAGAAAAACCAACTATAAAATTCACTGGAGGCTGACGACGTCTTCATTCATTAGCGTTCCAAATTCAAAAGGAATGAGGATCATATGTACCTAGATAATATGGTACTTTACGCATGTCGTCATCCAATATGCAATTTATAGTGGCACATATATCGACGAATCACAACACTTTAAGGTCGGCGTTTAAACAGAGTAGGAAAGATCAGCCGATAGAGGCGCCACCGTCCATTTTAAGGAATATCCCCATAGAACTTTCATTATCACAATAAGTTCTATGAGTATCTCTCTAATCATGAATGAAATGTACAATGGCGCTCTCTATCCGAAAATCGCCGAACTATGAAATACGTTAATTTGTGGGTAAAGCAGGAATTTTTTCCCGCCAAAATTTGAATTTGGCCATTTTCTGCCAATTCCGTATTTCAAGTTGATCTTCTGAACGAAATTATCAGTAGATTCACTTTTAATCGGAAGTTGAACTATTTTCATGGATCTTTCTGTTGAAATGAAACTGAAGCATGGGTTGGCTCATTTTCTTCTATTTTTGAAAGAAAAAAAATTAACTGTCGGAATGAAATCGATCAAAATTATTTCAACAAGAACCCTAATCCTTTCTGATTTCACCCACAAAATTTCAGTTCCCAAAGTGAAACCGTTTTCGAAATCAACTTGAAATAAAAACACACTACATTGAACGCCCACCTTAACAATCTGAGCGGGAATGGAAACAAATTTAAATCAAATGCAAACGGAACGTTACATGATGAAAAAAATTCATATCTCGAAAAACTAAAAGTGTTCCACGATCAGCTTTGAATATGTGCTTCTTGAATGCCGAAAGAATAAAAGAGTGAGAACCTCATTGTTTGTTAGCCCCCACGTTTGGAGATTTGGGGGGTTGTTTATGCAAAATGATGAAAAACATTCATATCTCGAAAAACTGAAAGTGTTCAACGATCAGATTCGAGTATGTGTTTCTTGAATGCCGAAAGAATAAAATACTGAAAACTCCATAGTTCGTTAGCCTCCAGGTTTGGAGATTTGGGGGGTTGTTTATGCAAAATGATGAGAAAAATTCATATCTCGGAAAACTGAGAGTGTTCCACGATCAGATTCGAATATGTGTTTCTTGAATGCCGAAATAGTAAAATACTGAAAATCCCATAGTTTGTTAGCCCCCAGGTTTGGAGATTTGGGGGGTTGTTCATGCAAAATTATGAAAAAATTCATATCTCGATGAAATACCAATATGTATTTATTGAATGACTCCATCAATCTAAACTGGATCTAAATAGCAATAATTATATATTTATATATAATAAAGAGATCACTGACAAAAACGACTATCAACTCTATTTTATATTTAAGAAATTCTCCAACATTTGGTGTAAACGTATAATGAATGCACCAATAAATAGATGAAGATTATATACCAAAGATTTCGTTAAGGCTTATGTGGAAATAAAAAGAATAACAGAAAACCAAATTTATTTGAGGCATGTTACTGTAACATTCCAAGTTTTTAAATCCTAAGAACATTATGAAAAAAGAAAGAAAAAGTGAATCCTGCCCTGCTCTGAAGAGCTGGCTAAATGTAGAATTACGTTAAAGGGGGTTTTATACTTATATTTTTGGCTTGTGATATGATCGTCTAGATTGGTAGAACTCTATGTTATGTCGTAGTAATTCAGATTCGTAGTAACTTAGATTCGTGAAATATAGGATGGGAAATAATGAGGTAAATAGATAAATAATACACTAGATTGGACATAAAGATGGAACAAGAGCCTTCATTCGTCCAGCAGATGATATGTTTACAATCCATAGAACTACTCTATAAATAAGACGAGCACTGCACTGAAAAAAATTGGTACCTAAATACAATGAAAAAGTACATCGTCTGAATGAACTTTCTTCATTAATATTGGTCCAATGAATGGATTCGCTGTTTCAATGTAACACTGGTTGATAATATCATGAATACAGACGTTAATAATATTAATGAATGTTTCCATTGATTTTAGGAAGGGGGTACATTAAATAAATTCGTTGGCAGAACAAGCTCTATTCATCAATTGTATGAAAACTATTCATATATGCGATGAACTCTTTAATATTAGTCCAATGAACGTATTCGCTGTGTCAATGTACCCTTGCTTGTTAATATTATGAATAAGCGTTAATAATATTAATGAATGACGTTCATTGAATATTTTCGTTGGTATAACGAAATCTATTCATCAATTGTATGAAAAGAATTCATACATGCAATAAATAGTAATAATTCTAGTGATGAACCTGTTTCGTTACATTAATAATTATTTTTCATTATCTATATGAATGCAATATAATTGATACAATAATTTCATTCACTTGAACAAGGGATATCTGATATCAATTCAATGAATTGTCATCATGGTTTTCACGAATACCAGTCATTATTTGAACGAAATGTTAATGTAGTTTATGTATATCTGTAGGTTGGAACTAGAAGGGACAATGTCATTATTTTGCGATTTGTTCCTTCTTTTTTTGCTTCCTTTATTATGCTAAAAGGTAATAAAACTTAAATAATAATAATGGTGGTGTTATTTAGCACAATAGGAAAAGCAATGAAAAAAACAACAAACTCCAATCAGCAAAATATTGACATTGTTCCTTCTAGTTCCTAGCTACAGATATACTGAGTGTCCCAAGAGTACACTCCAATGGAAAGCTAGTCATCTGAAACATGAAATGTATAACCTATAAAAATTTCTCTTTTGACAATAATTTTTTATGACCTAATACTGAAGCTGAATCCACATCTACGCGTGATTTGACGTGGCAGCTAATTAACCAATAAGATTGCAATATTCGTCCCTGAGTAATATGTCTAGAATAATGGTTTATGTTACATACTTGAGTTAGTTAATAATACTAACATGAGGGGGCGCCTCATATGGGCTCTATCTAGCATAGTCTTTGAGATGATTGTCAATTATACGTCAGTAGTTAATAGATGACTTTTGTAAGAGACGCATCAGGTCTAATTAAAGAATACTTAGAATAATACAGATATTTTATTAAAAACATAAAATAATACATGGTGTCAGGTGTAAACCACGCAGTTAAGAGTAAGTGAAGCCCAGAAGTAAAAAAATACTGTTTGATGGTTATACATAACTGTGGTAAAAAAATAATAAAACAACGAACATATTGTGCATAAAACAAAATGTCGGCAAATTTTAAGCCACCAAAGAGCCTCGTGTTCGACACGAACATCGCCCAAAACTATCAAAAGTTCAAAAGCAGTTTTGAAATCTACATGAAAGCATCCGGTTTAGATGGCAAAGCTGATGATGTCAAGGTTGCGATTTTCTTAAACGTCGCTGGTGAAGAACCTCAAGACGTTTTCAACACACTTCCAATATCAGAAACAGATAAAGCGATATATAATGAGGTAGTACGAGCTTTTGAAGGTTATTGTAAGCCTCTTAGAAATGAAGCATATGACGACTTCAAATTTAACACTAGATGCCAACAGGAAGGAGAAGATTTTGATCACTTTCTCACAGAGATAAAGATGCTATCGAAACAGTGCGAGTTTGGGGAGATGAGTGACAGGTTCGTGAGAAATAGAATTGTGGCAGGGGTTCGAGATTGTGAGCTGCAAGAAAGGCTCCTAAGGATACAAAATCTCACCTTGCTAGCCCAGACAGCACCGGATATTCATAGAATATTCCCTGAATGTGCAAAATGGGATAGGTATATTCCGAATATTCGTAGAATATTCATAGAATATCATAGAATATCTATATCCCATGCAGCATATTCCGAGAATATTTCCATGCGAATATTCCAGGCATATTCCTAAAAGAATATGCTGAGAATATACCGAAAAGAATATTCTGTAAAGAATATTTCTGGAATATTCATAGGATATTCAAAATTAAATATGCTTCATGGTACATCCCTGGAATATTCCGCATGTAATATTTCTGGAATATTCCGCTCTTAATATGCCTGGAATATCCTGTACGGCATTTAGATGGAATATGTGAAGGTAAACATCGGAAATGAAATTTCAAATTATTTTTGGACTACAGTTAGCAGATGGCGACTATTTGTATTTAATTGTAACCATAAATTCAATTATCTCATTAATTTTCAGATTTACGTACGATGACGAAAGTTAAATATAAATTCATGTTCCCATTTTATTATTGAGTTGAAGTTTTGTACACAAAATTTGTACTCAGTAAAATGTCACTAAACACTTGACCATGAACGCTAAAAAATTCCGCCATCAACAGCCAATAGAATGTCACCATTCGTGGACTGTCAAATTCCACGGCGTCGGTTAACCACATTTTAGGTTAACCACACCATTCTATCAATTCAATTTCTAATCGTTTCCTTGGAAGCTTCAGATCGAAACCTTTTGTGAGTGTTATTTCAGTTGATATTTTGAGAGATTTCTTAGTGAATCGAGTTCGAGTATTGCCTGGATTATTTGTTTTTGTGTTATATGTTATATATGAGGTAAGTGAATTTGATGAAAGAATTCTATATGCCCGTGATGAATTGATTGATTAATTTTATTCACGGCTATTTTGAAATCGAAATATATATATATAGTATATTTATGAACGAGACTTCGTTCCTCGATTCCCTATTGTACATTTCTTCCTTCATATACGTTATTTGGAGGTTATGAATGTTGTCAATCTCTCCCATTCAGTGTTTTGTTATGTCTTGAAAAATGTTTTTTTTTTCAGGGTCTCTGCGTGTCCTTTAGCTTTAGCACCACCTTAGCTGATTCAGATAAATAGTCTATTCAATTGTTTTTGTTTTCTTCAATAAATATGAATATATGATAATATGTTTTTCATTTCTTATTCACTGGATAGATTATAATCAATATTTCTGAAAAGTATTCTCAAGCCTACTGGGCTCAAATGATTAGGTCCAGTTTGAACTCATGTGTTGAACTTTGGCTTACTATGAGCGAAATCATTGAATTAACCAAAGTTTAAGTGGACCTAAGAATGCAAACCTATATGTATATGCCCTGAATATGAAAATGGTTCGAGTTTAAGATATCCATCGAATATCTCTATAATATTGCGAATATTCTAGATATATTCTATGAATATACTTGAGTGATATTATAGGAATATTCAGTATAAAATATTCCTTGAATATTCCAAGAATATTGAGAATATGCCTAAAATATTAGTTCCCGAATATTCCAGTGATATTCCTTGAAGAATATTCTTGGAACATTCTATGAATATTCGGAATATTCCTGGAATATCCTTTACAGAATATTCTACGAATATCTGTGGAATTCCCATACGCATATTCATAGGATATTCCAATATGCCAAAATGAATATTCTAGGCATATTCTTAGAATATCCGGTGCTGTCTGGGAGATGCTGAAGAGATATGCAGAGCATCAGAAGCAAGTAAGATCTGGGTGTTTCATGTTTGGCAACAACTTTACCTGGAACCCATCTTTCTCCCTTTTTCAACATGATATTTTATTGTCTCCTTTAAGAGTGTTACTAAAAAATAATGTAGAATGGAACTGGACAAAAGATCACAGTGAAACTTACCAGAAAATGAAAATAGTAATTTACGTAACAAGTCCGGAAAATAGGGTTTTTTTGGACGAATAGACAAGATTCTAGGACGAGCCGGAGGCGAGTCCTGGAAGTCTGTGAGTCCAAAAAAACTATTTCCGGGCGTGTTGCGTACAATATTTTTTCGGCAACCGTGAAGAATTACAAATCAATGAGATGACACATCTCTTTATTGATTTTGATTCATATTTGAATTAAACAGAACACAGAACAGAACTGTCATCCGTTATTTCGTTGCTATTGTGATGATCATCACAATGACAACAACGACGTGTTTTTCCGGCCTAGGCCGGGAAGTACGTACTTTCCGGCCTAGGCCGGGAAATGGTACTTTCTCAAAGAAAAAGCTTCCGGGAAGTGGGTACTTCCCGGACGGTTGCCGAAAAAATTTATTACAAAAATTCCTGTTTTAAAAATTTTCGATCCAAAGTTACCAGTAGAAATACAGTGTGATGCAAGTCAATTCGGAATAGGGGGTTGTCTATTGCAAGGGGGAAAACCAGTTGCATTTTGCTCTAGAAGCTTAACAGATACAGAATGTCGGTGGGCACAAATTGAGAAAGAGTACCTAGCAATTTCATTTTCGTTACAAAAGTTTCATCACTTTGTTTATAGTAGAAAAGTTCTTGTGAAATCAGATCACAAACCACTTGTGTCAGTTCATAAAAAAGATATTTCTAATGTCAGTTCAAGGTTACAAAGGTTGAAGCTTAAAATGTTAAAATACAATTTTGAAGTAGAGTATCTGGCAGGTAAATTTATGTACATAGCTGATCTTTTATCAAGATTTTATCTCAAAACGTCTGTTAGAGATGACATGGAAATGAAAGAAATTGTACACTCACTAGAGTTAGATTTACCCATATCAGATGAAAGGTTAGAAGAATTGAAAACAGCTACCAATAATGACATAATTTGTTCTAAAGTAATTGAATATTGTCAAACAGGATGGCCAGATAAAAAGCAAATAGAGGATTCAGAAATTAAAGTTTTTTATAAGATATAAGTTATTGTTTCATGAATCTAAACTTGTAGTACCTAAGTCAATGAGATTAAAATTACTCAATAAATTGCATGTTGGACACTTTGGAATAGAAAAATCAAAGGCCAGAGCAAGGAAAATTTTTTACTGGCCTGGCATGAGTCGAGATGTAACAAACTTTGTTAATTGTTGTAAAACTTGTCTGACTTTTAGTCGTAATGTTACCAAAGAACCACTTATCATGCATGATCGATCAGACATTCCTTTTGAAAAAGTTGCTGCAGATATATTAACTTTTGCTGGTAGCGACTTTTTAGTTGTTGTCGATTATTGTAGTAATTGGATAGAGTTGATACCACTGGAATTTAAAACAGCAAAAGAAATCATTGATAAACTTAAAGTTGTATTCTCCACTCATGGTATTCCATTGAGGTTTATGTCAGATAATCAACCTTTTAATAGTCGTTCAGAAGTTTTGCTAAAGACTGGGATATCAAATTAATTACATCAAGCCCAAGATATCCAAAATCAAATGGCCTATGTGAAAAATTTAAAATAAACATCCATTTTTTCTCAAAGAGACCTTCCAATTTTTAACAAGAAGAAATCGGGAAAACACAAAGTCCAAGCCTCATAATGATATTGAATTTATTGGTTACACGTGTTTCGCCCTTACGAGCATCATCAGACCTAAAAAATTTTACAGCAATGTTCTATCCAAACAACAAGAAAAACAACACAGGAACATTAAAAATCATCATAAAATTATTTACCCAAAGAACTACAATTAGCTCCACACAAGGGCATAAAATACGGCAGGAAAAGTCGATCGTCAACAACCCATCATAAACAAACAATAAATGATGAAGGTTAGAACCGCCGACGCGAACAAACATAAAAAAAGTGAATGGAAAACCAAAATAATCTAAAAATTACAGCGGATGAATTCGAACACGGGTTTTTAACATACGTAGAGGGAAGTCAACCTCCGAGCTACAACGGCTGACAGTAATTTAAAAAGGAACGCGATAAATAGCCTCAAACCGATTTGAGATTATTGAAAATAAGGTTAGGTTCGAAATTGTAAATATCGTTTATACAAATCTGAGTATGACCTCTCTTGGCCCGTGTAATCTCCATCTTCTCAAGAAGATCCAACTTCTTACCCTTATCACACTCATGTAATAATTTAACATCATCTAAGAATTTATGTCCCGATGACAAGAGGTGGTTAGCAAACGCAGACTTCGTTTCCCTAATATCCGTATTTTTGTTGGAGTTAAAGAGACTAAGATGTTCCTTCACCCTAGTGGAAATCCTTCTGCCGGTCTGACCAACATATACCGCTGTACATTCACCGCAGTTCAAAGCGTAGACCCCCGATTTCAACAGCTTCTGAGTCCTATCCTTAGTATTAACTAAGTGTCTTCTTAAGGTGTTATCCGTTTTGAATGCTATTTTCAAATCAAGATCTTTAAAGAAACTAGCAATCTGGAGAGATATCGATCCGAAAAAAGTCAAACATCTGAATTTTGTCGTTTCTGTTGGTGCCGCGTGAACAATATTATAAGATAACTTGTATTTGTTCATGAACTTGAAATATATTTTATCAATTGTGCTCAATGAAAAACCATTGTTTACTGCCAATTGCTTGATCACCTGAAATTCATTATAAAAAGATTTCTCAGACAGGGGAAGCTTAAACATTCTATAAAACAGAGAATTAAAAGAAGCGAACTTGTGAGAATATGGTGAGTTGGAAGCAAACTGGATAATATTATCTGTTGTAGATGGCTTCCTATAAATGTCAAATTCTATATTATTATTATCAGACCTCTTCAACAGAAGATCTAAGAAAGACAAACTCCCATCCCGCTCTCTTTCCACCGTAAATACAATTCTGTTGTGCAATGAATTCATGTAGTCTAAGAAATCTACCAAATCTTCTTCTCTTCCTCCCCAAACAACACATATATCATCTACATATCTTTTATATGCTATGAGGTGTTTGCTGAAAGCACTCTTCATAATTTTTGACTCTAAATGATTCATAAAAACCTCACTTAAAAAAGGTGAAAGGCAAGACCCCATGGCTAAGCCTGCTTTCTGCCTAAATATTCTACCATTGAATGAGAAGAAGTCCTGATTCAAAACTGTCTTTAGTAAGTTAGTAAGGTCCAATGAAATCAAACTAGGCAGATTGGATTTAGTCAAAAGTGATTCGACAAGTTCAATGCACTCAGCAGGTGGAATGCTAGGGAATAGATTCTTGACATCCAAAGAAATCAACTTTGCCCCATCCGGTATTCTAATGTCCTTTAGGTAGTTTGCAAACTCGATGGAATTCTTAGTAGAAAAAGAGCTCCGGAAGCCCGTTACCTCCTTCAAAATCTTATTGAGCCATGACGAGAGTTTATAGCAAGGGGAGCCCACGAATGAAACAACCGGTCTGATAGGCTGGCCATCCTTATGAACTTTAGGCAGACCGTATAGTAATGGTGTTTTAGGATTCATGGGATATAATTTGTCTTTTCTAGTGTTGAAATATTCTAGGGTTAACAGAGATTCATCAAGCACACTCTTCATTTTTGTGAAAAATGGGATTGTAGGATCCCTCGACAAGGCCTGAAAATCCTCAGTACCAAGGAAACTTAGAACCTTGTCCACATAATCTGTACGTTTCATAATAACTAAGCAAGATCCTTTGTCGGCTTTTGTCACTACGAGGTCATGTGATCTTATTTTGTTCTTCAAAGATTTTAAATATCCATTACTGTAATTAATGGAATTACCATTGTTGACCGTGTCAGAGTTAAGAAAAGTTATTATTTTGGCCCTTAAAATATTTTTGTCATCAATATCCGTTGTTTGGAGTATATTTTCCGTTTCAACCGCAAGTGTTTCCTTAATTTTTAAATCGATCTTATGTGAGAAGTTGAATTTTAGGTTATGACTCAAAATCTGTTTTTCTTGGGGAGTAAATGACACGTCGGTTAAATTAAGGAACCTGTCATGAAAGTTAAAATGAGAGGAACGGCCCAAGTTCAGCCTATACTCAGTCAAATTGTTCTGTCTCAAATGCAGTATGCATTATGCATTATGAGGCTTGGACTTTGTGTTTTCCCGATTTCTTCTTGTTAAAAATTGGAAGGTCTCTTTGAGAAAAAATGGATGTTTATTTTAAATTACAAAATGCCAGTCAGGCTAGACTAATCCACACCTATCGGAAGAACCTAATTGCACGGAAGAATTTACTGATGAAAATTTGGTTCCTTCAACAATGTTTGCTGTTTCAATTAATTCCCAAGTTCGTGAATATCAGATGCAATACCCATACGAGGGCTTCTACAGTGGCGATCAGGAGATCTCAAACAATCTGGATGAAGGAGGAAATAAAGACTCATTATAGAAGTTTAAATGCTGTTAATTCAGAGCTGAAATATCTTTACTTGACTCTCACATTCGTGTTATCTTTTTTGGAGTTTTGTGTTTTAGATTCGCAACTTAGAGATGAGGTCGAGTCGTTTGGTACAGATACATTCAAAAGGTTAGGTAAGAAAATTCATTTGCTAAAATCACAGCAGTTACTGCATTTGAGACAGAACAATTTGACTGAGTATAGGCTGAACTTGGGCCGTTCCTCTCATTTTAACTTTCATGACAGGTTCCTTAATTTAACCGACGTGTCATTTACTCCCCAAGAAAAACAGATTTTGAGTCATAACCTAAAATTCAACTTCTCACATAAGATCGATTTAAAAATTAAGGAAACACTTGCGGTTGAAACGGAAAATATACTCCAAACAACGGATATTGATGACAAAAATATTTTAAGGGCCAAAATAATAACTTTTCTTAACTCTGACACGGTCAACAATGGTAATTCCATTAATTACAGTAATGGATATTTAAAATCTTTGAAGAACAAAATAAGATCACATGACCTCGTAGTGACAAAAGCCGACAAAGGATCTTGCTTAGTTATTATGAAACGTACAGATTATGTGGACAAGGTTCTAAGTTTCCTTGGTACTGAGGATTTTCAGGCCTTGTCGAGGGATCCTACAATCCCATTTTTCACAAAAATGAAGAGTGTGCTTGATGAATCTCTGTTAACCCTAGAATATTTCAACACTAGAAAAGACAAATTATATCCCATGAATCCTAAAACACCATTACTATACGGTCTGCCTAAAGTTCATAAGGATGGCCAGCCTATCAGACCGGTTGTTTCATTCGTGGGCTCCCCTTGCTATAAACTCTCGTCATGGCTCAATAAGATTTTGAAGGAGGTAACGGGCTTCCGGAGCTCTTTTTCTACTAAGAATTCCATCGAGTTTGCAAACTACCTAAAGGACATTAGAATACCGGATGGGGCAAAGTTGATTTCTTTGGATGTCAAGAATCTATTCCCTAGCATTCCACCTGCTGAGTGCATTGAACTTGTCGAATCACTTTTGACTAAATCCAATCTGCCTAGTTTGATTTCATTGGACCTTACTAACTTACTAAAGACAGTTTTGAATCAGGACTTCTTCTCATTCAATGGTAGAATATTTAGGCAGAAAGCAGGCTTAGCCATGGGGTCTTGCCTTTCACCTTTTTTAAGTGAGGTTTTTATGAATCATTTAGAGTCAAAAATTATGAAGAGTGCTTTCAGCAAACACCTCATAGCATATAAAAGATATGTAGATGATATATGTGTTGTTTGGGGAGGAAGAGAAGAAGATTTGGTAGATTTCTTAGACTACATGAATTCATTGCACAACAGAATTGTATTTACGGTGGAAAGAGAGCGGGATGGGAGTTTGTCTTTCTTAGATCTTCTGTTGAAGAGGTCTGATAATAATAATATAGAATTTGACATTTATAGGAAGCCATCTACAACAGATAATATTATCCAGTTTGCTTCCAACTCACCATATTCTCACAAGTTCGCTTCTTTTAATTCTCTGTTTTATAGAATGTTTAAGCTTCCCCTGTCTGAGAAATCTTTTTATAATGAATTTCAGGTGATCAAGCAATTGGCAGTAAACAATGGTTTTTCATTGAGCACAATTGATAAAATATATTTCAAGTTCATGAACAAATACAAGTTATCTTATAATATTGTTCACGCGGCACCAACAGAAACGACAAAATTCAGATGTTTGACTTTTTTCGGATCGATATCTCTCCAGATTGCTAGTTTCTTTAAAGATCTTGATTTGAAAATAGCATTCAAAACGGATAACACCTTAAGAAGACACTTAGTTAATACTAAGGATAGGACTCAGAAGCTGTTGAAATCGGGGGTCTACGCTTTGAACTGCGGTGAATGTACAGCGGTATATGTTGGTCAGACCGGCAGAAGGATTTCCACTAGGGTGAAGGAACATCTTAGTCTCTTTAACTCCAACAAAAATACGGATATTAGGGAAACGAAGTCTGCGTTTGCTAACCACCTCTTGTCATCGGGACATAAATTCTTAGATGATGTTAAATTATTACATGAGTAATAACCTTGTCTTATAAATCAGACACGGGCAATTTTGATACGATTTATTTGTTCCAATATATTTACACTATTTAACTATTGTGTGAAACGACGATAACGAAGAACCACGTGGAAGGCTTTTTCGGCAAGTAGTACTTGCGTCTCTTCGACAACGACAACAATGGCGGCGCACCCCCTCAGGTCCGCTTCATCCCCTCTTTCCCCATCTCAGACCATCGACGCGAATTCTGTCTTCATCTTCGGCTTCGTTCCAGCGCGCGGCGCAGGTGAATCCGGCGTTAACATCCTCCCCCCTTTGGAGAACTCCGGCTGAGTTCTTCAAGATCATTCTGGTTTGGCAGTCTGCAAAGCTTGATGATTGGACGTTTGAGTAGACCGGACTGGGTTCTTAGAGTTGCTACCCTGGCGACACCGTCTTTACCAGGGTGGAGATCCACGATTCTGCCAAGTGCCCATTTGAATGGAGGAAGATTATCTTCTTTGATCAGCACCAGATCATTTGTCCTCAGAGACTGTTGGTTGGTCATCCACTTGACTCTGGGTTGGAGCTCGGCGATGTACTGGTGGTACCATCGGGACCAGAAGTGTTGTAGAAGTTGTTGAATTCTCTGGTACAATTTCAGTCGGTTCTCTGCAAAAGTAAGCAAATTCTCGTCCGGTAGAGCCACAAGAGCTCGTCCAATCAAAAAATGTGCCGGGGTAAGGGGTTGTAGATCTGAAGGATCTGACGATAAGGGGTGCATGGGACGGGAATTGAGAACCCCTTCAATTTGAACGAGTAGAGTATAGAGTTGTTCGAATGTGAGAATGGCATTGCCTGCTATCCGTATTAGGTGATACTTAGCCGATTTTACCCCTGCCTCCCACAGACCTCCAAAGTGAGGTGCGTGAGGTGGAATGAATGACCACGATACGCCTTCGTTTTCAATGGCTTCTTTGAGAAGGTGTTTGTTCTGGCCAAGAAAGGATTGGATTCTTTCTAATTCTGAATGGGCACCTACGAAGTTAGTTCCGTTATCTGAATACAATTGAGAAGGTTTTCCTCGGCGCGAGGCGAATCGACGAAAAGCAGAAATAAAACATTCCTTAGTGAGATCGGATGCTAATTCTATGTGGATTGCGCGAGTGACGAAGCATACGAATAAGCAGATATAGGCTTTAGTAATCTTGCATCCCCGTCCTTGACGATCCTTAACCTTGAAAGGTCCGGCGTAGTCGACTCCTGATACGTAGAAAGGAGGAGAAGGTTTCAATCTTGACGATGGAAGGTTGCCCATAAGAGGTACAGAATTGGTAGGTCTTTGTCGAAAACAAGTGATACAGTCATGTACCGTCTTTCGAGCAATATTCCGTCCTCTGAGTATCCAGAACTGATTTCGTACATGGGCCAAAAGGTGTTGCGGACCAGCATGGAGTAATCTTTTATGCTCTCTCTCAAATAGCATCCTTGTGTAACGACCCTTATCTGACAAAAGAATGGGATGTCGCTTGTTATAGGGAAAGTTGGAGTGTTCCAGCCTCCCACCAACTCTTATAATCCCATCTGGATCCAGAAATGGATTTAGTTTCGTGAGGTTGTTGGAGCTCTCCAAGGCTTGTCCCTTCTTCATGACTTGAATTTCCTTCGCGAAATACTGCATCTGCGCCAGTTGAGCTAACCTGTTCGAGGCTCGTGTTATCTCTTCGCTAGTTAGAGGCCCAGAATCCCTGTCAGTACCGTTTTTCTTTTTCTGGCAGTTTTTCCAGAACCTGGTGGAGTAGCAAATAATCCTCTCGAGCCTTGTCAAACTAGAGAATCTCTCGAAGATTTCAAAATCCCATTCTGCTGTTTGAAGACTGCATACGATCCCTTTCATGTCTGGAAGTATGTCGGGGTATGCGACAATAGATGGCCATGATGCTTCGTTGTTATGGAGCCAGGCTGGTCCATTCCAATACAGTTTGATCGATTCAAGTTCCCTAGGACTCGTCCCTCGCGAAATGATATCAGCCGGATTGTCCAGTGTTGGGACATGTCGCCATGTCCGGTGTTCCGAAAGTTTTTGGATCGAAGACACTCTGTTCGCGACGAATACTTCCAACATGTGTGGTGGAGTCCGTATCCATCCCAACACAACACTTGAATCAGTCCAATGGTACACTTTGTCTATACCGAGTTTTAATGCCGAAAGAACCTTAGCAACTAGTCGGCAGGATAACACGGCTGCTGTCAGCTCGAGCCTTGGGATGGTTTGGGTTTTCACAGGGCACACCTTGGATTTAGCACATATCAAACGCACTGTACATGGACCTGTTTGACTTGTGGACTTCAGGTATACGCATGCACCCAAGGCCTTTGAAGATGCGTCGGAAAAGGCATGGATTTCTAAGCGTCTTGGACTGTCACAAATGATACGTCGCGGCACTTTGAGTTTACTCACATAGATGAGTTCATTGCGGAACTCCAACCATCGAGAGTGAATGTTCAAGGGAAGGGCGTCGTCCCATCCTATTTTCTCTAACCATAAATCTCTCAAGATCATCTTGGCTACAATTGTTGTAGCGCTGAGTAGACCGAGAGGGTCGAATATTTGAGAACTTTCAGACAAAATTATCCTTTTAGAGACTTTATCGCTGAACTTTGTCCTGATTCGGTAAAGGAAGGCGTCGTCCTTGGCGTTCCAGATCAAACCTAACGTTTGTGCGTTCTCGTTGACACCCAGATCAACTATGCCTTCTTCATTGTGAAGTCTCAAGTTATTCAGCACAAGGGAGCTGTTGGAATTGAATTTGCAGAGTCGAAAGCCTCCCCCCGCTAGCACACTCGAAACTCGTTCAGCTATGTGTGTAGCTTCTTCTACGGTAGACGAACCTGTCAGTAGGTCATCGACATAGAAGTCCGTTTTGATGACTTCGGCAATGGCGTGTTCCTTGCACTCTATCCCCAACTGGTAAAGACATCTAATGGCCAAAAACGGCGCAGCGGAAGTTCCGTAGGTGACGGTGTTTAATTCATAGGTGTCCAATGTTTTATTGGGGTGATCTCTCCAAACGATGCGCTGTAATGGACGTTGAGATGGTGTAACCAAACACATGCGATACATTTTCTCAATGTCAGCTGCTATTGCGTATTTATGTTTACGATATCTTAACAAAATGGAGATCAGGTCAGATTGTATGGTCGGTCCGATCATTTGTATGTCATTGAACGAATAGCCACTACTCGTAGTACAGGAGGAATCGAAAACTACACGCATTTTGGTCGATTCTTCTGTCCGTTTCAGAATTCCATGGTGTGGCATATAGTAGTGAGGACTAGTAGTATTGATAGTTTCTTTGACCTTGGTCATATGTCCCAATATAATGTATTCCTCGATAAATCGACGGTACATTTCTGAAAAATCTGGATTCCTCATTAATTTGGCTTCCAAATTAATGAACCGTTTTATGGCTGTCTCTTTAGAATTTCCGAGGACCTCTGGACTCAATTTCAGTGGAATTTGTACAATGAATCTCCCAGTATCATCTCGTGATGTATTCTCAAGGAAGTGTCTTTCCACGGCATCCTCTTCAGGTGACAAAGGTGTGGTATCAGGAAATTCTTCTATTTCCCAGAATCGTGCCACTTGACGCTCCAATCTTTCGTTGGTCGTCAGGTGACAACGAACTGAATCGAGCTTCGTGACTCCAAAGGATCCTCCTACAACCCATCCAAACCTCGTTTGTTGCAATATAGGCCCAGTAACTGCGAGTTTGATTTGACCAATGCAGAGCAACTCATAAAATTGATCGGCTCCGATTAAAATGTCGATCTTTCCTGGACAATGGAAGTTCGGATCAGCAAGTTTTATTTGAGGTGGTATTGCAAGATTATCCTTGTTTATTTTAATGTTTGGCAGGAGTCCAGTGATTTTAGGCACTACTAGGCAGTCCAGCTTCAACGTGAACTCGGATGTTCTGGATGAAATTTCTAGCGAACATCTTTGCTTAATCTCGGAGTGAGTTCCGTTCAATCCGCAGATTGTCAGATGAGTTGGAGTCTGCTGCAATTTCAACGTTTCCACAAGTGCACATGTAATAAACGAAGACTGCGATCCGACATCAAGTAATGCTCTTGCCGTATGAGTATTGTTCCATCGATCTTTCACCTTGACTAATACGGTAGACAAGAGCACTTGGTTTGTTTCCGCTGTGTTGTGCGACGTCAATGTCACATTTTCGTCTCCTTCTTGACTAGTTCCAGCTTGGGCTGCATTTGCAATGGTGTCCTGTTTCTCTATGTGTATCATAGTGTGATGTCTAGCACCGCAAATTCTACAGTTCGTAGAAGGGCATGTGCGAAGCATATGTCCTGTCTTCAAGCAGTTAATGCATAGCCGTTTCTGTTTCACATGTTCAAATCGCTCATTTACGCTCATTTTTACGAACTGTGGACATGTGCTTATATAATGGTCCTTGCTCTCGCAATAATTACAATTAGAGACATTAGCTGTTAGTAATGTTCTAACGTTTTTCGAACCTCTACCAGCTCTTTCGTACGGCGTTTTTTCTTGATCTCCCATGATCTCCTCGGCTTGCAGATTATTTGCCCGCGATTTCAGGAACTCTATCAAGTCCTCGAAGGTGGAATTCTTGAAACAATATTTCCTCTCATTCCATTTTGAGCGAGTAACCGGGTGTAATCTTTGTTCTAAAATGAATTTCAAGATGGCTCCCCAGTGTTGTGTTGGTAGGCCTAAGCTGTTGAGTGCCTTCAACCTATTGATCACTACGTCTACTATGCGATGAATCGAGGCTGAAGTCTCCTTTTCCATCGAATTCATGCAAACTATCGCTCTGAGATGGACATCGATGAGAACGTTCACGTCATTGAAACGTTCACGCAAAGATCCCCATGCTTCTCTGTAATTGGCACTTGAAAACTCGAGATTCTCCAAAATTTCCGGGAGTGACGATTCTATGGATGACTTTAAATAATGAAATTTCTGAATATCAGAAAGATCCTCTCTATTGTGAATTACGGATTCGAATGTGTCCCGAAATCCTATCCACTGTTCTGGTTTCCCATCAAATTTTGGCAAATCTATAGATGGTAAATTGAAGCCATGTGCAGGTTTAGTTATTACTACTGATTTACTTTCTTCCTTTGACTTGAGCAATCTTCCTTCTATTTCCGAAAGGACCTCGTAAAATTCCATTTCGAACTCCTCTCGTTCGAGGTATCTTCGAGGCAATTCTGCCTCGGACTCCAATCTTTCAATCTCTCCTTGTACTTCATCATAGCGCCTTTCTATGATTTTCGCCCGATCAACAAGTGTACTAAGATTACATTTGTCTTTTGAGTTAAGCGCCGCGTTCTCGGGACATCTTTTGACGAAATCTGCGATAGTTTTTTGTAGAATAATAAATTTCGCCTTGACACCCTCGCGTGTTCGGATGGCCCTCTCAATTGCGGTCATTTTTTGAATAACGAAGGGCGGTACAAGAAAAGAAATTTATTTGAGAAGAAAAAAGTGGTATTTATCAGTAATTTACCTGAATTCTATAATGATTTAAATGGCGAAATGCAATTCTCTGAATAAAATGGGCTGAGTATTTTCTAACTTGGAAGTAATATCAACGATAAAATATATATTACGTGAATGGATTCTCAAAAGGATTTAGGAATCAAGGAATACACATTAGTTAATAGCCCAAACGAAATGTACTTACTAATGCTTTGAATCGACTTACCTTTGTTGAGAATTATCCTCATCTGCTGAATCGTGGCACTTGCGGAGAATTACCGTTTCGGCATTTATGATGTGATATTGTACGAAAATATCAGTTACGAACTGGTGGACTGTATACCCAATAGTCTTTTGTTAGATTGAGATCACAATTGTTTGGTATATTCCGATCGAATAACCAAAATGTCACTGTAGTTCGATGTATTATCCGGCTCGACGGATCAAAAATGTTAATAACCTTGTCTTATAAATCAGACACGGGCAATTTTGATACGATTTATTTGTTCCAATATATTTACACTATTTAACTATTGTGTGAAACGACGATAACGAAGAACCACGTGGAAGGCTTTTTCGGCAAGTAGTACTTGCGTCTCTTCGACAACGACAACAATGGCGGCGCACCCCCTCAGGTCCGCTTCATCCCCTCTTTCCCCATCTCAGACCATCGACGCGAATTCTGTCTTCATCTTCGGCTTCGTTCCAGCGCGCGGCGCAGGTGAATCCGGCGTTAACAGGTAAGAAGTTGGATCTTCTTGAGAAGATGGAGATTACACGGGCCAAGAGAGGTCATACTCAGATTTGTATAAGTATAAACGATATTTACAATTTCGAACCTAACCTTATTTTCAATAATCTCAAATCGGTTTGAGGCTATTTATCGCGTTCCTTTTTAAATTACTGTCAGCCGTTGTAGCTCGGAGGTTGACTTCCCTCTACGTATGTTAAAAACCCGTGTTCGAATTCATCCGCTGTAAATTTTTAGATTATTTTGGTTTTCCATTCACTTTTTTTATGTTTGTTCGCGTCGGCGGTTCTAACCTTCATCATTTATTGTTTGTTTATGATGGGTTGTTGACGATCGACTTTTCCTGCCGTATTTTATGCCCTTGTGTGGAGCTAATTGTAGTTCTTTGGGTAAATAATTTTATGATGATTTTTAATGTTCCTGTGTTGTTTTTCTTGTTGTTTGGATAGAACATTGCTGTAAAATTTTTTAGGTCTGATGATGCTCGTAAGGGCGAAACACGTGTAACCAATAAATTCAATATCATTATGAGGCTTGGACTTTGTGTTTTCCCGATTTCTTCTTGCTATGTGAAAAAGCTGTTGGTATTTGTAAGAACATCTTGAGAAAGTGTCAATATTCCGGTAATGATGTTTATAAAGCTTTGTTAGAGTATCGCACATCACCACTGACAGGTCTAAATGTATCTCCATCAGAACTACTCAATCGGAGACTACTACGTTCAAATTTGCCTGTCTCAAAACAACTTTTATTAGACAAATCAAAGTTGGACCTAAATAGGATAAATCAAAAACGTACAAATGCAGAAGCTTATTATGATAGAAATGCTAAAACTAGATCAGAATTTGTTGAGGGGCAAAATATCATGTTGAAAAAGGGAGAAAGATGGGTTCCAGGTAAAGTTGTTGCTAAACATGAAACACCCAGATCTTACTTAGTTAGAGAGAACCTAGACAGGGTGCTGAGGCGAAACTCTACATTCATTAGACCAAACCCAAATGAAGTTATTCTTAGACATAAGAACCATAATGTACCAGAATATAAGAGTATTACTAAGTTGTGTGTGCCGAATAACAGTGAGTCCGTTGCTCATCGTGAGTGCCGTGAAATGAGTCGCAACTCAGTTACACCTGTTGAAAACGTGACCGAGACTGCACCCGCTAGTGCAATTTATCAAACTCGTTCTGGACGTAGTGTAATTAAGCCAATAAGATTCAGAGACTAAACTTTAAACCTAGTTCTTGTTGTTGTATTGATGACTGATTGTAAATTGTTTTATAAAAAAAAAGGGAGATGTTACATACTTGAGTTAGTTAATAAAACTAACATGAGGGGGCGCCTCATATGGGCTCTATCTAGCATAGTCTTTGAGATGATTGTCAATTATACGTCAGTAGTTAATAGATGACTTTTGTAAGAGACGCATCAGGTCTAATTAAAGAATACTTAGAATAATACAGATATTTTATTAAAAACATAAAATAATACAGTTTAAGCACTGATAACATTTTGTTTCGACCAAATTGAGAATATTAGCAAAGTGTCGTTCTTACCACTTCAGGTGGCGCTATTCACAAATTATGACTGATTTTTATCAGTTATTTCAAATATTCGAATTCATTCTGGCGAACGTGTTGTGTTAATAATCAATAATTTTGTCAAGCAATAATATAATATATTCCTGACATCCTGATGTATTTTAGTTCTTAGGAAAAGTATAAAACTTTGTTGTTGTTAGAAGATGCCATTCTGATATCATATCATAATTGACTTTGGCAGATCAGCTGTAGATACATCAATCAAATCGACAACGGAAAATACACTGAAATGAAATTGCGGCGCCGCCATGAAACATTGCTAATATTTTCGATTTGGTCGAACGTCATTCCATTCAAAAATTGACGAGTGCCTACACGTAGATGCATAGAATACCTGGTGTTGGCACTGATTAGATTTTGTGTGAGACTTTCTTGTCGATCGAAAATCTGAGATTTTGTGCTGCTTTTCATTTCTCCCGAAAGTGGTCGCGCTATTATTCCATTGCCGCAGTAGCCGCTACTGCGCTAGGACTGTGAATTATTGCGGATTATTCCGCAAGTAGAACGAGAACTCAAATCAGGAGTGCCGTTTTGATCCAAAAATTTTGGTCACGATTTTTAGTAAGGAGTCGTTACACCAGGTATTCTGTGCATCTACGAGTACACCTACACTATGTTTTTAGACGATTTATCTCTGATCCTCGATTTGACAATAGTACATAGGACACATGTCAAATCGCTCGTGCATGTGGATTCAGCCTCAGATTTCAGTATTCACCGAAAAAAGTTTCAACAATCAGGAGATGTTACGATCATTTTGAATAAAAATCTGTATCGACTTTGGACATCAATAATTTCTTCAAATATTTTGTAACAAATGTTGAGCCAATTCATGCACTCTTGAAAATGTAAATGCAGATTTCAATTTGAAGAAATGGGTCTCTATAAATGTCCAAAACATTACAGATTCTTTAGGAAAATCTAAATTGAAAACATAATATATTTTCAGGCAAATGTCAACTGCTCCCAAAAAATGGCAAAAATTATATTTGACTCCGTCGAAATATATAAATATTTCACTTATATTTGTTATGTTGTCGCCAATGCAGAAAATAAAGGGTTGTATTGGTTTTTGCTGATTTCGCAGAAACATAAGATGGTCCTCAATTTCTTCAGCACTTTTTCCAATATAAAGGAAAGATTCTTGGGAGTCCCTTATGGTATATTTCTTCACGTTAATTTTGCCTGACACATCATTTTTTTTTTGTTATTCTATTTGTTGGGACAAAAAATCCATGTAACCCCCACATAATGAGAGCATCACGACTATCTGGAACATCAATAAAAGAACGCATTTAATATATAGATATATAACATATTTTGAACTAAATTAAGGAATAATAATCAAATATTTGATACAGGAAGTTTAGCAAGATCTTTGTAAATTCACAAAATTTTATAACTTAAATATTTCAAAAAATATATTTCTGCCAATTTCCCTGTACTATTCGCTCATTTCATATTTTTTTCCCGCTATAGCTCCTCCCAATTTTCTAATTTAATATCAATTTGTGATAAATCACCAAACCGAAAAATATCTTATTGTGAACTAGAGATTTTTGAGTATGGCGCTCTCAACATAAGAAAAAACTAATTTGTAAACTGATAATCCTGTTTTGAAGGACAATATTTTGAGACCAAAAATGCCGAATACACTTTCCAAACGAGAGTATGTATCCACACCATCAGATAGTGCATATTGAACAAAATGAAGATATTCATCATTTCAAACAAAAACATCAAGATAGTATTTGAGCCACTCGAGTTTCCCCAACAGACAGTTGTACATGAGGTGAATTACGTCAAATCGGCATAATATGAGCTCGAGAATTTGCAATTTTATATTGTGAGTCAGTTTTTGTATATCCTGAATGAACATAAATTATTCAACACATAGACCCATAGCAACTCATAGTACTATAAGTTCTATGCATAGACCTCAAAATATTATCATTGACGTTGTTTTTCAGCTTAAATGAACAGGTAAACATCTCAGTTGGTGGAATAGCATTTCATGTGTACAATAAGTTCTATGAGTCAACCTTATGTGTATCTACTGAGCTGAGTTAAATTTACTGAATTTGTAATAAATGCATACAAATAAAAAAAACTTACTCTCATTCAAGTCCGGCTTACTTAAACTGTCCAACATTGTTTTGACCCCCTTATCTTTCACACTCTGCTTGAGAAGTTGAGAAAGTTTTTCCCTGCGGTCTTCCCAACTGTCCAATAGTCCTTTGGAGTTTTCATGCAACATGTTGAAGTCCATATCAATCTTCAGAAGAGATAAAATAATTATATTTAACACTCATCAGGTAAAACTATCAGCTCACTAGACGAAATCCAGAAGGTCGTTTGTATTGGGGCCAGTTTTTAAATAAGTCTACATCCTTGGTACCATGGATTTGTTGAAGCCTATACTGACTACATGATTTCCAATAATAGTCGAATTCGTCTGCAGTCAAATTATCATATTTAAGAGCCATCACACAGTCTTCAGCATTAGGTTCCGGATCTGAAGAAATTGAATATCATAAATCGATCACTATATTATCCTTCGAAAATTAGAGATATTATATCAAAGTATGCTGGAAATCTCACTTTACACTAATCATGTAATTTCCTTACCTAATTTTTTGTCACTCCTGTTAATTTTTGTTGCCGATGCCTTAGGATGCTTTTCAATGATATGCTGTGCCACAGCAGTTTTTAGTGAGCTTTTCATATTAGAACACTTATTATATAATTTTCCTCGTTTGCTTGTTCGATAGAATTTCTACCAAAAATTAGTAATAAATTATTTGTTTAATGTTATATCTTCATCTTCTGTTCTTACCAATTGTTCGGTTGGAAATCTTTCCAAAATTTCCCTTTCAATCCGATAGCTAGTGGACAAAGACATCTGAACACCCTTCTCTTCAAAATATTGCGCCACTGCTTGCATCAACATTGTCCTCTGTTCATTTTGAAATTTTTGGAATTTTTTGTAGTATTCAACCAGCATAACCCCCTTTGTTGTTTCATTAAGAACATTTGCTAAGGTTATCTCTATACCTTCATCGGGAGTTGCTGGTCGACTATACGGTGAACTGGACCATGACCAGGTAGATGCGGTTGAAGTAGTTGGAGATGGTGGATTCATTGTACAACTCGCAGAATTTGAATAATACTCGTTTAAAGGTAAACCGATAGAACGACGCCATATCTCCAAATTATTCTCAAATATAATCTGGGTTGCCATGTCGAAAGGTTTCAAAATTTTCTCAATGTGATGTCGCTTAATGATTTTCAATATATTAATGAAGAATTTCTCTCCTGTAACACAATAATATGAATTCAAGTTTTCGATATGATCTATACATATTAAAATGCATAATCAAGTTCTTTCTTCCTCGATTAAAAAATGAAATATCTTACTTATAAAATGCTCCAGAACTTCCACTTGGTTCCACTTGGTGAGTAATGATTTTAATTCTTCAATTTCCTTACTGACTTCATCACTTGAAACATTCAATGTGTCTCTATTTGGGTATGAAATGTCTTCATAGATTAAGGTTGGGTCATTTGACTCATTCGAGTTGAGCAATGAATCTATTGCAACCAACGGTAAATCCATGATGATCATTGATCCCTTTTACAAGATGTTCTGTTCTGTGAACGTGTAAACATGTGAGTGTAGTGACAATGCAGCTGAAAATTCTTTTTCATCTATGACAGTTATTCTGTTAAGGTGAAACCATGTTAAAAATGTTATTGTGAATAGATGAAGAGTTAGTTCTACTAAAACACCTGAAATACATTGCCTAAATTCACCAACAATTCTCAGACGTTACATTTTTCCTCTATACTTATTATGAAATGGTTTCAAAATATTCTTTGGGCCTCAGCATTAATTTACCCCGTGCAGATTTGATCAAAGTTATAGGTGGACCAATCAAACTATGAACAGGAATAATTGAAATTTCACCAAGAATTGTTGATTTCACTTCATAGGCAGTATAGTGCTGCGAATAATTAATGTCAATCAATCGTTCACAAACTAATAAAACTTCTGATTGTTTCAATAATACAATACCTAATACTTTAAATAATTGTATATCATGGACGAAAGTTTGTACATAATGTCCACAATTATAGTTTACCCCATTATATTGTAAGCTGGAATGAAAGAACAGAAATTTCTCATCAACTTTTAGGATCTCACAAACAATGGGACAAAAATCAGTTTTCACCTGATTTTTGTCATCTGCTATAACCTTTTGTAGTTTTCCAAATTCCATCAACTGGAATGCGAATTTCAATTCAAATTTCTTGGATATTGAAAGACAGATATTTTTTCTGGAGGTAATACAACGAGAATATACTTTGAAGAGTCGATGTTTCGATTCAAATTTGAAACACCAAAATTTTCGTAAAGGGCCTGATTGCTTAATAATTCTAGGATAATGAATAAGGTTGTGGAATTTTGGTTTCAAAGTATCATTGAAAAGTAAGGTATATTGTGAGTTGTGATTTCTAATTTTATTCTCTAATAAAATGATGTCATTATAATCAATTTGGAAACATAGAATTATATCGATTATTTCTATAAAATTTATGAGAAAATTCCAGACAGGATCATCTGCTGGAACAAAATCCCCAACCATGAGAGGAAAATACTGAATGAACGTCATCATTTCCCTGGCAGACATTTTAAGTTTCTTTTTCATCAAATGATTCATTTCAATAGATCCTGAAATATTCCCTATTTCTGATGGGCCGTAATTGAAATTTTTTTTTTCTTGAATTCATTGCGTCTAGATCAAAATATTTCATTTGTTGAACAATAGCTATTTATGTAACAAGTACATAAATTAGGTCTTTATGGACGAGTCCAAAATTTATGGCAGAGCGAGCAAAGCGAGCGAGGCCAATAATTTGGGCAAGTCCATAAGCCTAATTATGTACGAGTTTGCATACAAAGCTTTATGTTTGACTGCAATGCAGACATTTTATTTTCTGAAATGGCAATTAATATATTCGTCGCTTTATTTCAAGAAATACTTTGAGTGTGCTTTTGATTATCTTACCTTAGTAACCATCAGCGACCTTAGCAACCTCACTGAACAAAGTTGTTTACTTCCTTAATTCTGTGACAAACGTCATAATAATCCCAAAAATGGATAGTTCGGAAGAGGAAAGCTTGAATAATTTAGCCGCAATTGCCAAAGAATCTCTCCTACCCACTAAAAGTGCTTATGAAAATTTGTATGCGGCCTATAACAAGTGGTGTGAAACGAAGAAAATTGCAAAATCGAGAGAAGACTGTGACAGTTGAGTCCAATAAAGTGGTGTCCAATAAAGTGGTGTCCAATAAAGTAGTCAATTCTGGACGCTAAACGAATTCACGAATCAAGTGTTTATGAAACAGTCGAACATAAAATATTTTATGATATGACATAGGTTGTAATGGCATACTTCTTCAAAAATATCATGCATCACGTCTACATAAAAATTCTCTACGACATGAAATGATGGTAAATTGTTAA